>JACEFZ010012499.1:67500-157500 GCA_014155875.1 Cepaea nemoralis
ATCTTATTGTAAATTACTATCTCTTGCCTCCGACGCTACATGGCACACACAAATTTGACAATATTAGTTTATCAAGGAGAACTGTGGTCAGACGTGTTGACAAGATCAGTGACAATTCGATGCATAAACTTCAAGTTACAAGTAAACAATGGTTGTGGTACTCTCTTGCATTGGATGAGAGTATCGATGTACATGATACTGCCCAATTATTGATATTTATACGTGGAATAAACACTTCTTTCAAACTCACTGAATAGTTACTGAGTGTTGAGTCACTCAAAGACACAACCACAGGCCATGATATATTCAATGCTGTTACTAACTGTATTGAAAGAACTGAGTTGGTTTGGAACAAGATGGCAAGTGTTACAACAGACGGAGCTCGTGCTTTGACTGGAAAAAATGTAGGTCTGGTAAAATTGATAAGTGATAAGAGTAAAGTAGAATATATTGACCACACATTATTACCACTTCACTGTGTGATCCATCAAGAAAGTCTGTGTAAAACTGTTTTGAATATCAAGTATGTTATTGACCCAGTTGTCAGTGTCATCAACCTCATCAGATCAAGAGGACTTAATCACAGACAGTCAAGGCATTACTTGACGATTTGGAAACTGAACATTCCGATGTCCTGTACCACACTAGTGTTCGATGGCCGAGTCTCGGCAAGGTGATGAGGCGAGTGTGGGAACTCACAGAAGAAATAGTGATGTTCCTGGAGATGAAGGTCATTGAATGTGACTTTAACGCTGACAATAAAGAGTGGAAGTTAGACTTTGTGTTTGCCATTGAAATTATGGAAAAGTTAAATGAACTTAATGTAAAAATTCAGGGCAATGGTGTGTTTGCACATGAATTGAATGTACATGTAAAATCATTTCAGGCTTTTACCACTGTTCTCCAGACAAGCAAATGAAAAAAGCTTTTGTCACTTCCCTTTGCTGAAACAAGAAACCGTTTCTGGTGAAATGACTGAAAAGTACAAAGCCATTTAAATGCATTGAATAAAGAATTTGGAAGGAGATTCCAAGATTTCAAGAACTTAGAGCCACAGTTCAATATTCTCAGTTCCCCTTATGTGCTGAAGTTGATACAGCCAGAGACGACATACAGTTTGATCAGCTTTGGTTACAAGCAGATCATGACCTGAAAGAGAAATAAAATTCAAGTTAGATGGTTTGCTGGATTTCTATGGATCTTTATCAGAAGAATCATTTCCCAACTTGAAAAACTTTGCAGCTAATCTTTTACCATTGTTTGGATTAAAATAATTTGCCAACAAGCAATTTCTTGCTTGCAGATCAACTGAAATTACCATATATTCTGTCTAATCTTGGTTGATAACCAGCCCCATTTGTTGAGCCTTTTCCTTTAAGTGAGTCAATATTTTCAATGTCTTTTGTTCATTTCCCCTATAATATCTATACCATCTGCATAACCAAGCAGCTTGGATGTTCCTCCAATATTACATTCCTCATTTACCTTCCTTAAAACTTTCTCTAGAGCCAGATTGAAGAGTAGCGGCGATAGTGCATCACCCTGTTTCAAGCCATATGTTATTTGGAAAGGGTCTGATTTGCTACCTTTATATGTCACTATATTATAAGTATCTTCCATGCATAGTCTTGTCATGTTGATTAACTTCCTTGGTATTCAAAATTCCTGTATAACATTCCATAGACTATTCCTATGGACACTATCATAAGCCTTTTTAAAATCCACAAAAATGTTATGGAGATCTCTTTTATGTTCCCAACTTTTCTCGGCTATTTGTCGTAAGATGAATATCTGATCTATTGTTGATCTGTTTTGTCTTAAACCCGCCTGGTAGACTCCTAATTTCTCTTCTGAATATGGTTTTAGTCTATTTAGTAATACCGCAGATAGTATCTTATAGCTTATGGACAGGAGTGATATTCCTCTACAATTTTCACATTGGTATAATGCAATACTAAAATACAGAATATAAACGAACAATGGGAAATGTTAAGGGTTTCCATTCATCAAAAGAGCAAAGAAATATTACCGGAGAGAAGTCAAATGGCTAAGTAAACATGGACGACTGAAGAAATATTAAAGTTGATGGCCAAAAGAAAACAGAGTAAAAATAATAAGCTTGCATATAATGAGATAAATAAAGAAGTAAGAAATAATTGTGTGAAGGCAAAAGAAAGTTGGTTAAATGAACAGTGCAAGAAAATTGAATTAAATTCTATTAAAGATACAAAACATGTGCACAAACCAGTCAATGAGATTACAGGAAGAAATATAAGAATAAATAGAGGTTGTTTAAAATCAAAATCAGGAAATATATTATTGGAGGAAGATGCTATAATGACGAGGTGGAGTGAGTATATAAAAGACTTATATGATGGAGAAAGGGCAGAATTAACAGAAGAAAGTAACTTAGAAGGTCCACCTATTCTAAAAGAAGAAGTTGATGACGCTATCAAGCAAATGAAGAAAGGAATATCAGCTGGGACAGATGGAATCACAATAGAAGAATTAGAAGTAATTGGAGAAATTGGGGTAGATATATTAACCACAATATTGAATGATATTTATAGCAGTGGATATATACCAAGCGATATGTTGACATCTGTATTTATAGCTATATCAAAAAGACCAGCAGCAATTAAATGCGAGGACTTTCGTACAATCAACCTCATAAACCATATCACTAAGTTTCTACTCAGAATTATAATGCGAAGAACAAGGAAGACAATAAAAATGGCAATTGGTGAAGAGCAGTATGGATTTGTGAAAGGAAAAGGTACAAACAATGCATTATACACATTACGAACACTATTAGAAAGATCAGTAGAGACAAAGATTATACTAAGGCATTTGATAAAGTAAAACATAATGAAATGATTAAAATTTGGAAGATATTAACATTGATGGGAAAGATCTCAGAATAATAAATACTATTTACTGGAACCAAACAGCAGCAATTAAAATGGGAAATAAAGAAGGAAATTATGAACTCATAAAGTTGGGAGTAAGACAAGGTTGTGTTTTGTCACCAGATCTCTTCTCCCTCTGTAGCGAAGTAATAATGAGAGAGATCAAAGAAAAGCCAGGAATACTATTTGGAGGTTATAATATAAATAATATACGTTATGCAGATGAGACAATATTGATAGCGGATAATGCAACAGATCTACAAAAATTGTTGGATATTGTAATAAAAGAGAGTGCAAAGAAAGGTCTCTCCTTGAATATCAAGAAAACAGTAACAATTGTTTTATCAAAGAAACAGGCGACACCCAAATATTAAATAGAGATAAAAGGGAAAATTTTTCACCAAGTGGATAGTTTTAAATATCTAGGGGCATTTATAACATCAGATCGAAGATGCACAACAGAGATCAAGAGCAGAATAGTGCAAGCAAAGGCTGCATTTAAAAAAATGAAGAATATATTATGCAATAAGTCGCTATCATTGAATGTAAGACAGAGAGTGCTGAGGTGCTATATAGAACCTGCTTTGCTATATGGCTGTGAATCTTGGAATATAAATGAACAAATTAGGAAGAGATTGGAAGCATGCCATGTAGCGTCGGAGGCAAGAGACAGTGATTTAGAATAAGATACAGAATGTTTGGCAAACAGGACTAGAAGATTTAACCAAAGAAGTGGAATAATACACAAGTTGCTGGATGACGTTACGGCGTACTACGTCACTAAAATTAGTTAGGTTTTTGGATGAATACGGAGACGGGCGGACAAATGACAACACTGAAATATAAACGCAAATAGTCAGCAGAAGAGGCGTATAGAACATGACATCTAGTATTCTACGAAGATCAGGACAAGAGACTTAGTCTGCTTTACCGAGAACGATCAGAAGATGGAGATTGTAACACAGGGAAGGTGAGGAAAGTAGACTGTATCAGAACTGTCGATCGTTTGTCAGATAGAGGTCATGGCGTAAACACACACCTAGCTCGACGAAAGTAGCATGCTTCGAATCATAGACGTAATCTAAGTCATGGAACGATGGATCGTATGAATTCTACTGGTCATTAACGAAAATTAGAACAATGGAATCGGACTCTACAGTTAATACGAAATATTTAATAATGATTTGTCTTTTCACCGGCCCTCCCACCAACATGGGAACGGTGACGTCATTACACTGTATGGACGGTTGCCACCAATAAATGTATATATATTCGACGAGGAACTCCATAGTGCTGAATTCAATTTCGTTACTATTGATTATGGTTCCTGTTACTCTGCGAGGTTGTTTTGGCTAGACAGCGAGCGTAATTATTAGAGGAAACACCATAGCAAAGCAACAGAGATTCGGATCCTTAGACGAATGTTGCGAATTCCTTGGACGGCCAAAGTAACTAACGACGAATGCCATAAAGAGGCTGTCGAAAAGAGAACATTATACACAACAATAAGAAAGAGAAAAGCAGCTATTTTTTGGTAATGTGATGAGAAGAGAGGCGCTGGAAAACATCGTGACAACTGGAAAGATCCAGGGGAAGAGAGGAAGAGGCAGACCACGAGAAATGATGCTTGATGGATTGCGACAGTGGCATGGAGGAATATCAACGATAGAGTTGATATAGAAAACCAAAGACAGAGATCTTTGGAGAGTCATGAACGCCTACGCCAGGCGGCACTGCACTTGATGATGACACACAGAGGCCGCATGCGCCGTGTCACTAAAGTGTGCTTGCGACAATCCACATGCAATAGGGAATTTCCTCTCTGCGTGGAGGAATCTACCTACGGCACAGTCGCGCACCGCGCTTCCTGGATACAAATCTTTCTCTCCCGTCTGTTCCAGGGACAGGGCTGTGTCGAATACCTTCGGCTGCCCATATCACGAATCCTCCCGCCATTTCTTGATAAGATTAAAACACAAACATCCATCTTCGACTCTCAACTATTGGCTACAGATTCCTTAGTTTCTGAGACGTGTTCAGTCAGCCAACACATACCTAGCACACGAAGGCGTCACTCCAATAACATTTGTCACAGAGCAGTAGTAATAACTAATATAATAGTAAAGAGTGTAATAATAGTAATATCCCTAACCCATATAAACCAGAATAAACGATCTGTTTAATATAAGCTCATTCCAGCACCGTTGATAAAATGTTCGATGACGATTACCCTGACTACTACCAGGGCGACTGTGATGTAAAAACTATCACCCATGGCCGGCTGCAAACGTTTCTGAAAGATCACGACATCGTGCTGGTGATGTACTACAACCCGAGATTTGGAACCTGTAAAGCCATCCGCCCAATATACCAAGCCGTGAGTCCCACAATTATATATTGTCTGTCTGTCTGTCTGTCTGTCTGTCTGTCTGTCTGTCTGTCTGTCTGTCTGTCTGTCTGTCTGTCTGTCTGTCTGTCTGTCTGTCTGTCTGTCTGTCTGTCTAATGTCTGTCTAATGTCTGTGTGTCTGTCTAATGTCTGTCTGTCTGTCTGTCTGTCTAATGTCTGTCTAATGTCTGTCTGTCTGTCTTTCTGTCTGTCTGTCTGTCTGTCTGTCTGTCTGTATGTCTGTCTGTCTAATGTCTGTCTGATGTCTCAAGGTCTGCCTGCCTGCCTAACTGCCTGCCTCCCGGTCTGCCTGGATGCCTGCCTCCCTGCATCTATGCCTCTCTCCCTGCCTGCCTCTCTGTCTCATTGCCTTCCATCCTGCCTGTCTACATGTCTGCCTCCCTGCTTACCTGCCTGCCTAAATGCCTGCCTGTCTTTTTCCTGCCTCCCACTCTGTCTGACTGTCTGCCTCCCTGCGTGCATGCCTCCCTGCCTGTCTGATTCCCAGCCTGTCTGATTCCCAGCCTGCCTGATTCCCTGCCTGTCTACCTGCATGCCTGTCTACCTGCATGCCTGTCTGCATCCCTGCCTCCCAGTCTCCGTGCCTCCCTCCTTGCCTGCCTCTCAGCCGAACTCCCTGCCTCCCTTCCTGTCTCCCTCTTTGCCTGCCACCCTGCCTCCCTGCCTCCCTGCCGAACTCCCTGCCTATGTGCGTTGTTGCCTACCTGCCCCCTCTGCTTGACTGCCTGCTTGCTTGATTCCATGCCCGCCTGCTTCTCTGCCTACCTGCCTGCCTGCCTCCCTGACTCACTTATAGCATGGCTGTCTCCCTGCACCCATAAATAACTGCCTGTCTGCTTGCCCACCTCCCGACCTCCCTAACTCCCTGCCTGTCTGCCCCCCTGCCTGCCTGCCTGCATCCCTGCCTCCTTCCCTGGCTGCCATCCTACCTGCCTCCCTACCTGCCTGCCTGCCTGCCTGTCTGCCTCTCAGCCTTTAATTCTATTGATCTATTCACAATTGCACAAGATACATCTTCAAGGCCGAATAACAGAAATGGAGGAAGAAGTCAACAAGACCCTGCATACAGACAAGTCAACCAGCGAAGACCAAGAACAGGACACTAGGTAGAAATGCCGTCAAGATCGTTGTTTTCTAGAAGACATGAGATACAACACGGCATCCAGCAAGAAGTGGCACGTGGGGCTTAAATAACGCGACCTAGGAAATACTAACACCTATACAATCAGAAAGAGAACTAAAGAACGCGGTAGATAGAATCAACAATTCGTAAGCAGAAGCCAACAGTCCACCTGTACAGAACAACAAGAACCAAGACACACCGATGGTAACCGAAACACAGTAAGCTGAAGAAACTATCAGTTCACTGGGCGCAGATTCTCAAAGATGTTCACGATATAGAAAAGCGATAGGTGGGGAGAACCAAGGCAACCTAGGAAGCAAAAACACGAACTCAGCGGATCACCCCTAAAAGCTAGTCCTTCTGAGGACCTCATCCGCTACATACAGACATGCAATGAGCCATCATGGACGGACGAAAACATACCAGGAAAACAATGCAAATATAGACGCACCGCGACACCCCCAGCTGACTTCACAGACATGGAATCTGCAACAGAAGGACAAATCACCGATACAGAACAGTTTTGTTTCATCTCCTACGTTTTGGATTGGATTGACATATATCCACCATCCATTGGCCCATCTATCAGTCAGTTTGCCCTTGTGTACGTCTGCCCTTCAAACCTTCTGTCGACTGTCCTCCCGTCAGCGTCTACACCTCTGCCTGCCTGTCTTTCTTTATGCATGTCAACACGTCCGTTTGTCCGTCCGTCAGACGTAATATACACAAGCACAATAAAAACACACCACTGGTGTATATGCTGATGCTGAGAGGCTAAGGGAAAAGTGTGGGAATGGATTTTCCCCGTGTTTGTTGTGAGGTAAAGAGCGAATGGCTGCTGGAATGAAAGTGCATGGTTCAACTCAGAGGTTTCTGTACAGACTACATGCAAACACTGACAGTTACACATGCAACACGCTTTAGACGAGAAGAGGAATGGGTCAAGGTGCCAGCAAAGCATTCAGACTTGTGCAGATTTATAATCACATGGAGCCGGGAGTGCAGGGAGTGGCCAGCAGGGGCTACGGAAGTGGAAATCCAGCAACTAATTCAGGATAATGCTCGACCGGGTGATGTGATTATATACACAGATGGTTCGGTGTTGAGAGGCAGGAGAAGTGCATGGGGGTTCTTAGCAAAAGCTAATGGTCGCCGTTTGGTGCGGGAGAGCCTGGCATACGATACCACAACATCTAGCTTTAGAATGAAGGTGGAGGCGGTCAGTGCAGCTTTCCGCTGGATGGAGAATACGATACACACACACACACACACACACACACACACACACACACACACACACACACACACACACACACATCGTGATTGTAACTGACTCGGAAAGCATGCTGAGTAGGGTGAGGACAGGCAGGCTTCGTGCAGAATGGCTTGCTTCGCTTCGTAAGTCACGAATGACAAGCATCGTATGGATCTTTTCTCCGGGGCATGTTGGTGTGCTGGGGAATGAACAGGCAGACAGATTGGCTGCCTCTGCAAAACTTTGTGGAGTATTGATGCATGATAAGGAAGGCGTGGTTGCGGCCTTGTGGGAGCACGTGTACACCTCGGAGGAGTAAATGGATCACCATGGTCTGGCAAGAATTGACAGCGAGGGGTGACGAGGGGATTTAACCGACGATCGACGCTCGGAGGAAAGGCGAGACGGACATATAATCAGATTGCTACTGGTACTATTAATATTGGAACTCTTCGCTGGCTGCTGAGGATGGGGACGGAGCTCTTA
The DNA here is from genome assembly GCA_014155875.1 of Cepaea nemoralis. Taxonomy (NCBI): domain Eukaryota; kingdom Metazoa; phylum Mollusca; class Gastropoda; order Stylommatophora; family Helicidae; genus Cepaea; species Cepaea nemoralis. The sequence continues at coordinate 75,683 of JACEFZ010012499.1, forward strand.
TGGGAATGCCCCGAATGATGTGATGTCGGTTCTTAAATCAATCAATCAATCAATCAATTAATCAATCAATCACGCTTTCCACCAGCTATGATCCTGAGAATGTGTGCGCGTTGCGGCAGTACACGAATTTCTTAAATTAAAACCGTCGTTAACAAGCTATTGGTATAATTGAGAGCGGAATGAGCTCGCGGGCCATTGCCAGAAGGATGCATTGTCACCACATGGCTATTGTACGTCTCAATGAACTTTACAGAGCCACCAGCAGTACCCGGCATAGAACTCGGAGTGGCCATCCTTTTGCAAGATCGCCATATTGTGCCGAGTCGCACAAAGAAACGTTTTCTCCCGGCAAGTCAAACAGCAACAGCAATAGTGGGTAGACGTAATCAAGACTCTCGAATGACAGTCATACGACGACTGAGAGATACAGACCTTACTGCAAGATGACCTTATGTTGGGCTGCACTTGACTCACAGATAAAGTCGGCTGTATCTACAATGGGCAGAACAACATGTCAGATAGACTGCAATGGAGTGCTCTCCTATTCACATATGAGAGCACGTTCAACCTATACATTGCCGATGAACGTATGCTGATTTGGCGACGGTGTGGAGAACGTTTTGCAGATTGATGTGTTCGTCAGCACAACCGTTCTGGAGGTGGCTGTATTCACATTTGTGGAGGATTCAGATTTCACCATCGCTGGCCTCTTCACGTCTTCAGTGGAAATGTTTATGTTGTAACATTTCGAGATGAGGTTCCGGATGCATTGGTTGCTCCTGGGTTCACAAATTATCCAGACTTGCAAATTCTCCAGCAGGATAACGCACGTTCGCACACCGCATGCATTACGCAGCAATATCTGCAGCAGCAAAGCATTGTGTCGATTGATTGGCCTGCCCTATGACCAGACATGGCCCCTATAGAACATCTGTGGGACGAGCTTGGGCGCAGAGTCTACAGGCCAGGTTCTGCAGCTAATCTGCAACAGCTCCAAGCTGCTCTTACACAGTCTTTGGCCATGTCATGAGAAAAGGAACGCTGGAGTGTGACGTCACAGTGTCAAGTCGGAGGGAATGAGACGAAGGAGGGAACCAAAAAAGAAGATGCTGGACAGTCTGGCATAATGTCACAGAGGAACATGAGTATTAGAAATGACTGGCAGCACACGAGACAGAGAGCTGTGGAAAGACATGATCACCGACGCCACACGGCATAGACTCTAAGAAACTAATTCCACTAAGTAGACACTTAAATTTTACAGAGATGTAATAAGTAGATTACTTTACTAGGATTGTGTGTACCTACTAGATTTTAATATATGGAGAAGGTCATTCAATTGTATTAGGACTGTACATGGTAGGTAATTCGATTTTACTAAGACTGTACTGAACAGGTAATTCGATTTTACAAAGACTATACTAAGTAGGTAATTCGATTTTATTAAATTGTCATCATCATAATATGCTATGCCGGTTTGGGAGTGACTGATAAAACGATGGGATAGATGCATCAATGTTGGTGGAAATTATGTTAAGAAATATAGGGACAATGTATGTATAGAAATAAACTTGTTTCAAGTTGTTATTATATTTAGTTATTTTTCTACAGCCATTTGTGACTTACTTATTAACTTACCCTCGTACTAAATGTTGCAAATAAAGACTACTGACTAGGTCATTAGATTTTACTAACAACTTCCCTATGGTTGTCGACTGTGTGAAACCTGCTCTCTGTGTAATTAGTTCCTCAAGTTCTGAGCCACGTTTCTATGACTCTTTTTAATGTTTTCTGCAGGCAGCACAGATCGCGGACAGACCAAACGTGACGTTTGCTGCCGTGAATTGTGGCAAGGACCGGGACCTGTGCATCAAAGAGGATGCGGCGTTCGATCTGCCGCAGTTCAAAGCCTATGCTTCTGGGTACAAGGTGGGCGAGCTGGATTATACTTTCACAATGACTGCCCAACACATTGCCAGATTTGTGGAAGAGCTGCCCGTGCCAATAAACACCTCAACACCCAACCCCCAAAAAAGATTCTATTAACTGGCGACGCTTGTATCTGTCTCTATACTAATATGTACTGATTTCTGTTACGTGAGCTTGCAGACTCTGTCAGATGAAGATTCTGGTGACAATTTTATAAACTGAATTGTCGGGAGCATCATTTTCTTACCATCCTATTAATATAAAACCCCGAGGAGTTAACAAATAATATCACAGCACATCAAACTCACCATGCGATGATATACTGCCTTGCACTCCATCTAGTTTGGTAATGGCGTGTACAACAAACTTTTCATTGACGCGAGATAATACATGTTCCCCAAAACAACATGGAAACGCATTGTTGTTCTTGACAAGAGTTATGTGTTTTGTTTCTGAAATTTTGTTTGGTTTCTGATTAATGGATTCTGCGTTCTCAAGATAACATTGACACTGTTAAAGTTTAATGAAACAGTGTGAGAATTTCCTAGAATAATAGGACAAGACCACACATTATGAGAATGAAATAGGGTACGATCACATGTTGAGAATAGAGTGGAGAAGAGGAACAGGAGACATTGTTTCAGGATATAGTGAAGAGGAAACATACGTTTCAGGATATAGTGAGGTAAGAAGAAACTTTTCAGGATATAGTGAAACGAGAAGAAATTTGAGGATATAGTGAGACGGCAAGAACTTACAGGTGGCAATAAATGGGGTGGCAGAGTGGTGCTGAGACGCAGGGGCCATTATACACCCAGACAAGGCATCGGTTGTGTGGTACTCCCTGGATAATCGGATCGTCAAGGCAGACGTCCCAGGTATTATGTTGAATGCATATCCTCTTAGGCGAGAGAGTAAATTTAAGTACTTCGGTATCACTTTTGGCAGGTGTTTCTCTTTTAAGGATCATGTGGAGCCTTTAGTGGTGAAGGCTGGTAGGGTACTTAATGCATTGAGGGCTGATGACAGCAACCGGGGTAGATCAGAGGATGCTGTACAGGCTCTTTCAGCAGTTAATAATTGCTGTCACTGAATATGGTTTGGGGCTGCTGACAGTATCAAAGAGCCAGCTTGAAAGGATGGAGCGCACACAGAGTGCTGCCATGCGGTTAATCCTAGGGTGCACAAAGGACACACCAATTATATGCATGAGGCATATCCTGGCGCCACCTACAATGACGGATAGGCATAGGGTCCTTCAGGCCAAATGGTACCTGAGAGTTGCTGCAGATAGGGTTCACCGCTGCATGCAGCCATAGATATAGTCAAGGGTCATAGACTAAGACGAGGCAGGTCCTGGATGGCACAGGCAGAACTTTCTATACGTCAGGTGTGTGATCTAGAGACTATCAATCGTGAAAGAGAGTGGGTTGAAGTTCCGGAAGACATGACGGACTGGCACAGTGTAATAATGACACTGGGTCGTGAGTGCAGAGAATGGGCAGCGGGCCGCACTGAGTTTGAAGTGCAATAGCTGATTCAGAGTAATACACATCAAGGTGACATAGTCATCTACACCGATGGGTCAGTGGTGAGAAACAGACGTAATGGTTGAGGCTTTATTGCAAAGGCTAATAGACGAGTCTTGAAAAAGGAGAATCTGGCATATGAGACTACGACCTCCTGCATGAGAATGGAGGTGGAGGCATTAAAAGCGGCATTCCATTGGTTAGAAGAGACTAAAGCAACACACGTTGTATTCATTACAGATTCAAAGAGTATGCTTAGTAAGGTGGAGAAAGGAATGTTTCGTGTGGAATGGCTCTCGTCGCTTCAGAGGTCACAGACTGTGAGAATTGTATGGATATTTTGCCCTGGCCATGCGGGGGTGCGGGGGAATGAACAGACTAATAGGCTAGCACCAAATGCACCTCTTCTCGTATGACTCTTCGCTGGCTGTTGAACGAGAGGACGGTGCACGTATGGGAATGTCCTGAGTGCAATGATGTCGGTTCGTAACTCAACTCAACTCGGGAAGAACTTTTGGAAGATATAGGGTACTTTATTTTTAATTCACCGCAAACAAACCGCGTCGATTTTCAGAATAGGGATATCGGGTATTCACTTCCTGGTCGGTCGACAAGTGTGTTTGCAGCAAGATATACCCAAAACTGCATGTCATTGTCTTCGCAATCTGTCCCCCAGATACATCAAAGATGAGCGCAGACAGATGAGATATACACAAGATAAGACGAGTAGCACAAGTTATGGATATACACTCCGTTGACAGTGAGGGCCCTGCGGGCCCAGACACATTTATTGCATCCATGTATCGGTCTAGCTCACTACACCACAACCGGAAGTATTTCAACACACCCCTACACACTATGGAATCATCCTGATGGCACGTGACTTCCAGAGAACTCCCGGGATTCCTTTGTGTGCGGTGAATTAAAAATGAAGTACCGGATAAAGTCATTTGATAAGACCCTTGAGAATATAGTGAGGCGAGAAAACAATTTTGAAGATATAGACATTTTATGAGAATATAGTGGAACAGATCATGTTATGACAATATAATCGAATGAGAGATACTCAATGAGGATGTAGTTGAACCGTGAGTGTAGCGCCAAGCAAGATGGCACATCTTCTAGAATTTAGGAGACGAAAAGAACCTGACTCACAACAAGTCTGTCTCCAGAAATTAGAGACGGACTTCAGTCACATGAACAGTCGACTGGTAAGTTGGAGGATAAAACGACACGGGAAGGCATAGAAGTACATACCTGGATATGGTCGAGCCAGGGACACAGAGGTGAGCCGCGGTGATCGTCTGAGATGGCGAAATATGACCGCCCACACTTATCGGCATATCACATGATGATGATGGTAATCTTTCGCAGAAAATGCATCTCCATTGCCAAGATAAGATTTTCAGCTTTTCTGCTCATTGTCCACGCTTCAGATCCATATAGACATACTGGTTCTGTGTAACACTTCTTTATATATATATATATAATATTCGTTGCGAATATATGCGAATTCCTTGGACTGCCAAAATAACTAACGACGAATGCCTTAAAGAGACTGGTGAGACTAGAACATTACATACAGCAATAAGAAATAGACAAACCTATTTTTTTCGTCATGTGATGAGAATAGAGGCGCTGGAGAACATCGTGACAACTGGAAAGATCGAGGGGAAGAGAGGCAGAGGCAGACCACGAGAAATGATGCTAGATGGATTGCGACAGTGGCATGGAGGAATATCAACGGCAGAGTTGATCCAGAAAACCAAAGACAGAGATCCGTGGAGAGTCATGAACGCCTGTTATGCCAGTCGACGCGGCACACACACACACACACACACACACACACACACACACACACACACACACACACACACACACACACACACACACACACACACACACACACACACACACACACACACACACACACACACACACACACACACACACACACACACACACACACACACACACACACACACACACACACACACACACACACACACACACACACACACACACACACACACACACACACACACACACACACACACACACACACACACACACACACACACACACACACACACACACACACACACACACACACACACACACACACACACACACACACACACACACACACACACACACACACACACACACACACACACACACACACACACACACACACACACACACACACACACACACACACACACACACACACACACACACACACACACCACACACACACACACACACACACACACACACACACACACACACACACACACACACACACACACACACACACACACACACACACACACACACACACCACACACACACACACACACACACACACACACACACACACACACACACACACACACACACACACACACACACACACACACACACACACACACACACACACACACACACACACACACACACACACACACACACACACACACACACACACACACACACACACACACACACACACACACACACACACACACACACACACACACACACACACACACACACACACACACACACACACACACACACACACACACACACACACACACACACACACACACACACACACACACACACACACACACACACACACACACACACACACACACACACACACACACACACACACACACACACACACACACACACACACACACACACACACACACACACACACCACACACACACACACACACACACACACACACACACACACACACACACACACACACACACACACACACACACACACACACACACACACACACACACACACACACACACACACCACACACACACGCACACGCACACGCACACGCACACGCACACGCACACGCACACGCACACGCACACGCACACGCACACGCACACGCACACGCACACGCACACGCACACGCACACGCACACGCACACGCACACGCACACGCACACGCACACGCACACGCACACCACACGCACACGCACACGCACACGCACACGCACACGCACACGCACACGCACACGCACACGCACACGCACACGCACACGCACACGCACACGCACACGCACACGCACACGCACACGCACACGCACACGCACACGCACACGCACACGCACACGCACACGCACACGCACACGCACACGCACACGCACACGCACACGCACACGCACACGCACACGCACACGCACACGCACACGCACACGCACACGCACACGCACACGCACACGCACACGCACACGCACACGCACGCACGCACGCACGCACGCACGCACGCACGCACGCACGCACGCACGCACGCACGCACGCACGCACGCACGCATGCACGCACGCACGCACGCACGCACGCACGCACGCACGCACGCACGCACGCACGCACGCACGCACGCACGCACGCACGCACGCACGCACACATATATACATATTCACTTAGTAACTTGTCCCTTGAAGAACCTAGACCGTAGGCGGTCATATTTCGCCATCTCACTCGATCACCAGAGTCGTCTATCAACTCTGTGTTTCTGTCTCGACCATGCCACGTGGCCAAGCCATCCAGGTATTTACTTATCGTTCTTCTCCTTGGTCTCTTCCATTCGATCTTGCCAGTTGTTGCCAAGTTCTCCAATTTATTTCTTCTCATATAATACCCACAAAATTGTGACTGTCTACGTCTAATGTCTCTAATCAGTTTACTATCTTAATTTGTTTCTTGAAGGATTTGGTCGTTAGTTTTTCTGTCTGTCCATGATATTCTTTGCATTTTCCTCACAAACCACATTTCCACAGCCATCAGATGTTTTTAAGCCTATCTGCTCATTGTCCACGCTTCACATCAATACAAACGTACGGGCTCTACGTAGCACTTCAACACTCTTTTTCTCATTTAAACTGATATATTTGTATTGGTCAGTATGATTTCTTTTGTTGTATATACATATATATTTTTATACAGACATTTAGTGAACGTAAACATCAGTCTGTGTACAATCATTTCAAAAAGTTTCAGATACCAGGGGTTAGATTTGTGTAGGTCGTGTAGATTCTCTTTGTTCTCAATCTAACCCTTGAAATAACTAAACAATGATCAGTAACACAATCAGCATTGTTGTAATTTCGAGTTAAGGATGTTTGGTTCAAATGTTGCCTCCGTGTGATGATGAAGTCTAGCTGACGCCAATGGCCAAATCTTGTATGTTTCCATGTGACCTTATGCCGCTAATGTGTTTTAAAAAAGGTGTGTGTAATACATAAGTCATTTCTGGTGCAAAGCTCCTTCAGCCTTTGCCCATTATCATTCTTGTGACTGATGCTCTATTTTCTAACTCACACTGGCGATGAGCTCGAGTATAAATAAATATATATATACATATTGGGTAGGTAGGGCCAAGATGTATCGCATACGCAGTGTTGGTGTGTCCCGTGTACACCAAAGAATCATCCTCATGGCTTCATTCTCTATGCGCTCTAGTTTCACTAGCTGACTCTGTGAGACAGTGAGCATTCCAAGTCCATTCTCTACCACTGAAATGATCAAGTGCTTAAAAAGTGTGAATTTCATTTTCTGCTCCATGTTTCTTGCCACCATACATTTCAGTGCATTGAGTCCCTTTGACACTTTATAACCACCACTTCAACATGATCCCTAAAGGACATACTTCTATCAAAAGTGATTCCCGGCTGCTTTAGTCTGCTTTCTCTGTTCATATGTCTACCATTTATTTTGAAACATGGGGGGGGGTGGGGGGGGGGTAGGGGGTAGTTTTAACAATCCTTTTATCCATAGAGCACCACAAGACATACGCCTTGTCTGGGTTAATAACAGCATTTATCCCCGTGCACCAACTCATCACTTTGTCCAGTGTCGACTGCAGCTCCTGGGCTGTTTAATTTCTGCACTTCCCCTGCCTGTTTGTGACAACATCATCTGCAAATGATAGTATTCCTCCAGCCCCTGGTGCTTCGAGGCTTACAGTCTTGCTCCTATACATATTGACAAGCACAGGTGAAATGGTTGACCCCTGTGATCATCCAAGGGCTATGATACATGGCTCAGAGGTCCGGAGAACCACTCTACGAGAATACAAGACACTTGCAAGCCAGTTCACCGCCCAAGGACAGGTGAGAAAGGAGAAGACAGACATGCTTCGGGAAGAGTGGCAGACAATAACAGTAGTGAGCAACTGTTGGATTGTTTCCCCAGGACATGCAGGTGTGTGTGAGTGTGTGTGTGTGTGTGTGTGTGTGTTGTGGGGGGGGGGGGTGGTGGACGAGCAGGGGGACAGATTGGCTGGGTCTGCATCACCTGGTGGGATATTGGTGCATGATAAAGCAGTCGTGGTCGAGGTCCTATGAATCGTGTGTATAGTGCAGAGTTACGGGGTATGTCCACTACTTAGAGTGAATTGTGCTGTAGGGAGTGACCAGAGGTACGGGGTATGATCACGACATTGAGATGATGGGGCTGCAGAGAGTGACCAGAGGTACGGGGTATGTTCACAACATAGAGATAATTGTGCTGCAGAGAGTGACCAGAGGTACGGGCTATGTTCACGACATAGAGATAATTGTGCTGCAGAGAGTTACCAGAGGTACGGGCAATGTTCACGACTTAGAGATAATTGTGCTGCAGAGAGTTACCAGAGATACGGGCTATGTTCACGACTTAGAGAGAATTGTGCTATAGTCAGAGACTAGAGGATCTAGCCGTCACTCAAAACCGCCAGGTGAGCCCAGATGGGCATATAACGACACTGCAACTGGTACAAATAGTAGTATTCGAACTCTTCACTGGCTGTTGCGGGTGAGGACGTAGGACGGACGGCAATGTCCCCACTGTTGTGATGTCGGCTATTGACTCTACACTACTCATCCTCTCTGATCTCTGAATTCGCTTCCATACACAGACAGGCCTCGAGGAACGTTTCCCTAAAGTGTGCTTGCTACAGTCCACATACAATAGGGAATTTCCTCTCTGCGTGGAGAACTATACTTACCGCACGAACACGCACCTCAGCGTCATATAGAATAATACGTCATACCGTGTTCCCAAGATACAAATCATTCTCTCATTTCTGTCCCAGAGAGCGGGCTGTGTCGGATACCTTCGGCTGCCCTTGTCACGAATCCTCCCATCATTTCCTAACAAGATTCAAACACAAATATCCCATCACCAACCGTCAACTATTGACTACATATTCCCCAGTTACTAAGAAGCGTTTAAACAACACATACCTTTCAGACAAAGGTATCACTCTAATAACCGTTGCCACAGAACAGTAGCAAAGAGTGCAATATTCCAAATAAATATAAACCAGAACACAGGATCCGTTTAATACAAGCTCATTCCAGAACCGTTGAAAATGGCACACACCGAAGATTACCCCGACTTCTTCCAGGTCAGCTGTGATATCACACCTATCCACTATGGAGGACTCTACAAGTTTCTGAGAGAGAACGACATTGTGATGGTGATGTACTACAACCCAACTTTTAAATCATGTAAAGCCATGAGGCCAGTGTACCAAGCCGTAAGTTCAATTATATTTTGACCCTTGTGATATTTTGCCGTTTTGTATGTCTGTACGATGTCTCTAGGTCTGTCCGTCTATCTGCCTGCCTGTCTGTCTACTTGCCTTCCTGTCTGCCTGTCTATAAATCTATAAATCTATAGATCTATCTACAATTGGACAAGATGAATCTCCAAGGCCAGATAGCAGCATTGAAGGAAAGCAGTCAACATAATCCTGCAGACAGACAAGCCAACCAATGAAGACTAAGAACAGGACACTAGGTAGGAATGCAGACAAGAACGTTGCTTTCTAGAAGACATGAAATACAACATAGCATCCAGCAAGAAGTGACAAGCAGGACTTAAATAACACAAGTGACTGAGGAAAATACTGAAATCTTTACAATCGGAAAGAGAACAACGAAAACCTAGGTGGGTAAAGCCAACAATTCGCAAGCAGAAGCCACAAGTCCACGTATTAAAAAAAAAACATGAACCAAGACACGCCGAAGGCCACAGATGAACCGAAAGCGGAAGAAAATCTATCAGTGCACTGGGCTTAGATATACAAGATATAGATATGCGAGAGGCAGGGAGAAATAGATGTTTCCCCATAAATAAATAAATAGATGGAGTGAGTATATAAGAGAATTATTTATATGATGGAGAAAGGGAATAGTTAGCAGAAGGAACTTACTTGGTTCACCTATTCTAAAAGAAGTCGCTGACGCTGAAAAACGTATGAGGAAAGGAAAAACAGCTGGGCCAGATACAATCACAATAGAAGAATTAGAAGTACTGAGGTAGATATATTAAGTAAAATGCTGAATATTTACATCTTTGGATATTCACCTAGCGAAATGCTGAAATTCATCCATCCATCATGTGCCATGCCGGTAAGCGTGAGTGGTCATTTTCCGCCATCTCACTCGATCACTAGAGTTGTGCATCAGCTCCGTGTTCCTGTCTCAACCATTTCATGTGGCCAAGCCATCCATGTATTTACTTCTCGGTCAACCTCTTGGTCTCTTCACTTCGATCTTGCCAGTTGTCACAAAGTTCTCCAATGTATTTCTTCTCATAACATGCCGAACAATTTTTGACTGTCTACAATTAATGACTCTAATCAATTTACGATCTTCTGTTTCTTGAAGTACATGTTGTATGTAGTACTTCAACACTTGTTCTCGTTTCAATTTACATCTTTTTATTGGTCAGTATGTTTTTTATCTTGCAAAATGCTACATTCGCCATGGAAATTCTTGTTCTAATCTCTTCTAGGCATCCCATCAGATGTTATGACTGTGCCGAGACAACTGTATCGATTCACTTGTTTAAGAATATGTCCATCTACTCGTATATCACATTGTGGCATTTCGTTTTTCCCAGTGACGACCATAAAGTCTCTTCTTACTATTCAGTTCTAACCCTAGTTGTTCACTGTGTGTAACAACCGCATCTACTAAATTTTGCAGATCCTGTTCATTGTCTGCAATCAAGATTGTATCATCTGCATATCTAATGTTATTGATGCATCGTCCCCCAATGTTGATTCCTTCCATATCTTCAATATTTCTGAAAATATTTTCTCTGTACAGGGAAACAGATCTGGAGACATTACACATCCCTGTCTCACACCTCTCTTAATAGGCTGATATTGGCCTACTTCATTATTAACTCTTATGGCAGCTTGTTGTTTCCAATATATGTTTTTTACAAGTCTAAGGTCTTTCCCATCAATTTGTAGATCTTCAAGCATCCTTATCATGTTGACATGTCTCACTTTATCAAAAGCCTTTGTATAAATAAAGCAAAGGTGTAGATTTGTGTTTACTTCTATAGAACGTTCGATTACGGTTCTCAGTATATACACAGCATTTAATGTACCCTTGCCTTCTACAAACCCACATTGTTTTTCTCCAATTTCAGGTTGTATTTTCCTCCTCACTCTTCGCATGATAATTCTTAGCAAAATCTTCGTGATGTGACTCATTATACTAATTGTTCGATGTTGATCACATTCCAAGGCTCCTGATTTCTTTGGGATTGCAGTAAATACACAGTTACATAATTCATGAGGTATATTTCCAGTATCATATATTGTATTAAGCAGACTGGTAACTTTATCTATTCCATATTCTTCTAAAGTATTAATCATTTCTGTTGTGACGCTGTCTGAACCGGGGGTCTTGCCAGATTTCATATGGTTTAGAGCATTCTGAACCTCCATCTTCAAAATTGCTGGTCCTTCATTATTATTGTGAACATCATACTTCTTGTCTCAGTTATCGTCATAAAGGTTTTTCACGTAATCTGACCATACATGTAAGATCTGATCTTTTTTCTATTATGACACTTCCATATTTTGTCTTTAGGCAGCCTGCTGATGTACGTGTTCTTTGATTAGTAAGCTCCTGAATTCTTTTGTGCTTTAGTTTCGCATTTTTACTGTTGCTGTTTTTCAATTTCTCTGCAATTTTTCTCAAGCCATGTTTCTTTTGACTCCTTACATAAGGTTCTGACTTTTCTGTGAATTTCTTCATATTTTTGTTCTGTCTTCTTGTTTCCATTAGTTGTAAAATTTCTTCAGTCATCCATGTCTTCGGCCCAACTTTCTTTACTTTTGAAATAGTTTTTTCTGCTGCACAACTGATTGAATTCTTTAGCATTTCCCATCGATCATGTACATCTTGAAATAGGATTTCTAGATCAGACAATAAATCAAATTTGTTCTTTACTTCTATGTTAAAATTATCTTGTATTTCTTTGTCAGCTTTCAATTTGCACAAGTCATATTTAGGGTTTCCTGCTGTATACTTGACTTTCTTTAACTTTACCCTCAATGTTCCTGCAATTAATCTGTGATCACTGTAACAGTCTGCATTTGGAACTGTTTTTAAGACTGTTGCCGTCTGGACTCCTCCATGTCCATAATCTTCTAGGATGCTGTTTAAATCAAGTGTTTCCTACAACCATTTCTTGTTCTTTTGCCCATTCTACAAGTCTGTATCCTCTTTCGTTTCTCTCTCCCAAACCATGGTTGCCTACACTGCATCCATGGCTTTGCTTTCCTATTTTTGCGTTGAAATCACCCATTGTGATATTTTTTTCTGATTATTTACAGTTCTTCAAAGAACGTTAATTTACTGTTCTCAGTATATACACAGCATTTACTGTCCCCTTGCCTTCTGCAAACCCACATTCTTCTCCTATTTCGGGTTGTATTTTCTTATTAACTCTTTGCGTGATAATTCTCAGCAAATTCTTCGTGATGTGGCTCCTTGTTTATCACATTCCAAGGCTCCTGATTTCTTCGGGATTGCAATAAATATAGAATTACATAATTCAGGAGGTATATCTCTAGTATCATTTATTGCGTTCAGCAGTCTGGTGACTTGGTCTATTCCATATTCTTCTAACGCATTGATCATTTCTATTGTATTATCTGTACCCGGGGTCTCTGTATTTATAGCTATACCAAAAAGACCAGGGGCAATTGAATGCGGAGATTTTCACACAATTAATCTCATAAACCATGTCATCACGCTTCTACTCAGAATTATAATGCGAACAAGAAAGAAAGTATAAAATGGAAATTACTGAACAGTGTGCACTTGTGGAAGGAAAGGGTACAAACAATGCAATATATACATTACGGAAAATAATTGAAAGGTCAATAGTGACACAGACAGACATATTTGTGCTTCATAGATTATATTAAGGCATCTGATAAAGTAAAACATGATGAGCTGATTAACATGTTGGAAGATATCAACACTGATGATTTAGGAATAATAAAGAATATTTACCGGAACCAAGCAGCAGCAATTAAAATGGGAAATAAAGAGGGCAGTTACGAAAAGATAAAGCTGGGAGTACGGCAGGGGTGTCTTCTGTCACCGGATCTCTTCTCCCTCTATAGCGAAGTAATAATGAGAGAGATAAAAGAGAAGCCAAGAATACTAATCGGAGGATATAATATTAACAATATACGCTCTGCAAGTGACAGATAATGCAACAGACCTACAATAAACTTTAGACATTGTAGTAACATAGAGTGCAAAGAAAGGACTCTCCTTAAATATCAAGAAAACAGTAGCAATGGTGATATCAAAGAAAATGGTGGCACCAAAATGTGACATAGAAATAGATAGGAAAAATCATAACCAAATGGAGTTTTTAGTACCTCGGGGCATTTAGAACATCAGATGGAAGATGTACAACAGAGATTAAGAGCAGAATAGGACAAGCAAAAGCCGCATTTTAGAAAATGAATATCTTATGCAATAAGTCACTATCATTGAATGTAAGAAAGAGAGTGCCGAGGTGCTATATAGAATGTTTTGCTGTATGGCAGTGAATCTCGGAACGTAAATGAACAAATCAGGAGGAGCTTAGAAGCAACAGAGATGTTGTTGTTAAGAAGAATGTTACGAATTCCTTGGACTGCCAGAGTAACTAACAACGATTGCCTGAAAGAGGCTAATGAAACTAGAACATTATATACAACAATAAGAAAGAGACAAAGACCTTTCTTCGGCCATGTGATAAAAAGAGAGGCATTGGAGAACAAGACAATTGGAAAGATCGATGGGAATAGAGGCAGAGGCAGACCAAGTGAAATGATGCTGGACGGATTGAGTCGGTGGCGTGAGAGAATATTATCGGCAGAGTTGATCTAGAATACCAAAGACCGAGATTTGTGGCGAACAATGAACGGCTACGCCATCTACTAGCAGGGCACTTGAAGATGATGAGGATGGAAAGAAATGAACTCAGCGGAGACGCCCTAAGAACAATCCTCCTGAGGACTACATCTGCTACAAGCAGAACGAACGAACTTTTCAAAGGGTCACACATTGGGCACGCAGGCCGGTCTTACATAAAGCCTTCCATTCATTCATCTTTCGTATATCTATTATCTTTTGCGCATGTTACATTCACATAGGGGAACAAAATTGTTAAATGAAAGTTGTGAACATAAAAAATGCATATTATCGTGTTATGAAACAGGGAGGCAGACAGACACACAGACACACGCACATGCATACACACATAAAAACATACTCGGAAACCTACTTACATCATTTACACAAGCTCTCTTAGTTTTATGCAATCATACAACTACCCACATATACACACATTCCTTCACACAGTCACTCAAGCTGATATGCACAAACTCCCAAACTGACACATACATTGAAAACTGCCATAAGCATCCACGCAAACATGAAAAAAACTATATATATATATATATATATATATATATATATATATATATATATATATATATATATATATATATATATATATATATATATATATATATTATGCATATACATTGTGTAACGTAAATAATGCTAATACAATACAATAAGATAATATTACCTATGATTTATATAAGCATAGTTAATTAGGCAATGCAAAAGGTTTCATATTGTACTCGTGAAAATCTAGTGACGGTAAAAATTATATATAAGATCAGGATACACAAAACATCTGGAATAGCATGTTATGTGGTATATATACATTCAATTATTTTCTCTTTCCCCCCCCCCCCCCCCACACACACACACACACATACAGACGGGATCATCTACATATATCTATTAGATTACAGTGTACACATCTTATATTAATGTTAGTGGTAATAAAAACTGGTAACACTGGGTGACTTATGAAGGTATATTGCCGGTATGGAGTGTTAAGTATTGTTTTCGGTTGAATATGTAGGAACTCATTGGCATTTTCAGATCTGATGGAAGGCCATTCTGTAAGTGAGCACCAAAATACGCAAAACATATTGTGTATAAGTCCAATTTCATCTTAGGAATATGTAATAAGTTTAATTTCTTGTTATTCATTGCATGATATTGAATCAACAGTAGAAGATACTCTGGGGTATTTTTAGATATAATCTTATTCGCTAATTTGTTGTGGTAAAAGGGAAACGCTTTCGAAGTGGTAGATACTTTAGAAGACTGTATTAATTGTTACTTTCAGTGTGCTTTATGAATGGAACTAGGCGTATAGCATGGTTTTGAAGAGAACACTGACGTTTCATTGTAGAGTTAGGGCAACCATCCCAGACTGTGGAACAATAATATTTGATACAACAAATGTGCAATGCGCCATCTAGGAGGGACAGCAGCATAGCAAAGAAACACAATATATAGACACACAGGCCAAACCACCAGCTAATTTCACGGCATTAAATCTGCTACAACAGAAAGAAAATGCACCAACAGAAGCAAAAATATTTGAAAAAAAATATATGAACTATTTGGACTAAAATGACTTCTCGTCCTGACTTGGGGATGTAAATTACAAGTACCTGTGAAGTCGGAGTGGATTCGCCTGATGGCGAGGGACATTGGTAATCGGGAAAGCTAATCCACACGCAAAAATCAGTCTAGTAAACTAGAAGTTGTAGCTGCTGTGTGGACGAGGCTTGGGTTCAAAGCGAGCAAGCGCAGGTCTGAGAAACAGGTTGAACGATGCGGAATGTTTTATCTCCCACATTTTAGATCGCATTGGCATGAGAAACAGGTTGAACGATGCGGAATGTTTTATCTCCCACATTTTAGATTGCATTGGCATCTATCCACCGTCCATTAATTAGCCTATCTGTAAGTCAGTTCGTCAGCTATCCGCCGTCAGAATTTATGCCTCTGTCTATCTGGCTATCTGTCTGTCTGTTAGCCTGTCCGTCTCCTCCTCCGTGTGTCTGTCCGTAAGAGGTTAATTAAGTTTTAACAGTACGTCACAAGAAAGGACTTGGTCTGAATAACATAAACAAGTAAATAATGGTTATTACACAGGAAAAGTGTATACACAAGTGCAACAGTAAAGTGCATGGAACAGATCTGAAATACGTCAATGTATTCAATTATGTGGTTACTTGCATAACAGCGGTTGGAAGATGTATTAAGGAAGTTAAATTTGTGCTCTCTCCTCTGCTATTTAATATCGACATTGACAGAATATCCAAAGAAGCAAGCCTTGACAGAACAGATTCAGAAAATTTTGGACACTTTACTTCAGATGAAACAACTAATACACAATAAATAAATGAACTTCTATTTGGAGATGATCAGTGCCTTTTTTACAGCGTTGATGGCAGACTACAAATTAATATTAATAATCTGAATTCAACATGCAGCAGATACAATATGAGTAAAAACACAGCCAAAACCGAAGTAATGCAAGTTAGCAGATCTCCTGGTCCACTAAGTATACAGATAAATAGCACAACTCTGAAAGAAGTTAAAGAATTCAAATATCTTGGATGTATGATCACAGAAGACGGCAGATTCGATAGAGAAATGGAAATCAGAGGTCAAAAACAAGTGTATTTACATATCACTTATCACCCTTACTGAAACATCCATAACATACCTATGTCCGCAAAACGACACGTAATAAACAGCATATTTACAACAACCCTATGCTACCAATCTCAAACTTAGACTTTATCCAAATCACACTTACGCAAAATCAACATCTGGGAGATGAGATGCCTGAGGAGAGCTGCCAACTTTACAATCGAGATAGAATAAGAAACGTTGTTATCAGACAGACAGTGGGATCAACACCTTGTATCACATTTATCGAAAGACAAAAGATCAAATGGTGTGGCCATGTCGTTAGAATGCAACACCAACAACTACCATCACTGGCCTTACATCAAAGATCATATGAGACGAGACCAAGAGGACGCCAGAGAAGAAAATGGATTGACGACATCAAAGACATGTCACAATTACCGGGGATGACACTACCCAGTGCCACCCATCGGGCGCTGGAACGCCAATTATTCCTACCCACCACCTTGACGGCAAAAGTGTAAGAAGACGATGATGATGATGATGAAATATAGCCTAAGCAAAGGCAGCATATCAAAAGATGGGGAATATTCTCTGCTATTTATCTTTGTCAACTAAGGTGAGGAAATGAGATTTTAAGAGCTATATTAAGCCAATCCTAATGGACGGATGCGAATCATGGATAATTAACAGACGTGTGAGGAATGATGTGTTCTCGGCGTATATGTCGTTGTACAGAAGAACTATTAGAATACCGTGGACAGGTATAAAAAGAAATGAATATATCTTGACAGGACAACACTCAAAGAGACCTAGTTACACGCAGCAGATTGGACGGCCTACATTGAGAACAGGAAAGCTCCAATGTGACGACACAGGGTAAAGATTGGGGGGGGGGGGCATGAGACCGAGAGACAAGATGCTGGACAGTTTGACATCTTGGCAGAGAGGACCATAGGTGTCAGATATGATCAGCAGCACACGAGACAGAGCCGTGGACAGACTTGATCACAACGCCTCACGGCATTGACTATAAGGAGATTGGCAGTACACAAGACAGAAGGCTGTGGACAGACATGATCACCAACGGCACACGGCATGGACTATAAGAGGATTGGCAGCACACGAGACAGAGAGCTGTGGACAGACATGATCACATAAGCCACACGGCATGGATTGTAAGATGATTTGGCAGCACACGAGACAGAGAGCTGTGGACAGACATGATCACATAAACCACACGGCATGGATTGTAAGAAGAGTACTAAGTAGGTACTTAGATTTTACTGAGATGTTCTAGGTAGACTCTTATATTTTACTAAAACTGTACGAAGTAGGTAATTAGATTTTATTGAGAGTAACTGAGTAGATAATTATATTTTATTACGATTGTACTGAGTAGGTAATTCGATTTTAATAAGACTACTTTTTTTTCATATCCCTTACAGGACGTTGCAGTCAACACTAGCATATTTCAGCTGCTGTTGATGTGCTAAGCAAGATTACGCTCAGTAGTTTGCCATTGCTTTCTGAACGACCGGCTCACATACCCCGTAAGTTACCGATGCAGCGCTACCAATTCTCGCGCACATCATGCCACTCACAAGAGTATACGGGATTACGGAGAATGACGCTAACGCCTAGGCCAGGGAGACCGACAATAAGACTATATTGAGTAGGTAATTCGATTTGACTGTAATGAGTAGGTAATTCGATTTTAATAAAACTGTACGGTTTTTTTCCCTTATCAACACCATGTTACTGCTGTTGTTGAAGTCTTGGCAAGCTTACGTTCAGTAGTCTGCCTTAGCTTTCTGAACGACCGGCTCTCCTACCAACTCGTTAAAATCCAGAGCAACGCGGTCTGCTGCCAAATCGGTCGCAGCTGTTTTCGAACGCTGGTTAGCGGGCTTACGAATCGCGTCCGTAAGCTCTTGGCCACGCAGACCGGCAATACTGTACTATTACTGTCTTTCTATACACTTCCTATATGGTTCTAGACTGTTTGAAGCCTGGTCTGTGTAGTTAGTACCGCAAGTTGTAAGCTTTGTTTCTCTGATTGTTTGTTGTTTTCCCCAGGCAGCCGAGATGGTGAACAGACCAAACGTAGCATTTGCTGCCGTGAACTGTGGCAAGGACAGTGATCTGTGCGTCAAGGAGGGGGTGGCGTTCGATCTGCCGCAGTTCAAAGCCTATGCTTATGGGCAAAAGGTGGGCGATTTAGACAAGTCCATAACTGCCAATGAGATAGTCAGATATGTGGAAAAACTGAACGTAGGAGCCACATTACGCAGACAGCAGCAAGACAGATACTATTAGCCGGTGAAACTTTCATCTGTCTCTGTACAAAGATGTACTGGTTTCTGTGAAGTGAGCGAGCGGACTGTCAACTGAAGATTATAGTGTCAGTGGTATCAACTGGTCTGTCAGGAGTATCCTATTAATATATAATAATAAACGGGGCATAATGGTGCGACCCTTTGCCGTGAAGTTGGAACGACTAACTAACTATGTAATCGTGAGAAGTTAACAGCAGCTTAGCCAACATAATTCATCTAGCGATGGAATACTACACTGCACTCCTAACTGACGGACTGACTAACTATATAATCGTGATGAGTTAACAATAATAGCACAGCCCACCAAACTCAGCTAGCGATGGGATACTGCACTGCACTCCTAACTGACCGACTGACTAACTATATAATCGTGTGGAGTTAACAATAATAGCACAGCCCACCAAACTCAGCTAGCGATGGGATACTGCACTGCACTCCTGACTACTGACTAACTATATAATCGTGTGGAGTTAACAATAATAGCACAGCCCACCAAAATCAGCTAGCGATGGGATACTGCACTGCACTCCTGACTACTTACTAACTATATAATCGTGTGGAGTTAACAATAATAGCACAGCCCACTAAACTCAGCTAGCGATGGGATACTGCACTGCACTCCTGACTACTGACTAACTATATAATCGTGTGGAGTTAACAATAATAGCACAGCCCACCAAACTCAGCTAGCGATGGGATACTGCACTGCACTCCTGACTGACTACCGACTAACTATATAATTGTGATGAGTTAACAATAATAGCACAGCCCACCCAACTCAGCTAGCGATGGGATACTGCACTGCACTGCACTCCTAACTGACCGATTGACTAACTATATAATCGTGAGGAGTTAACAATAATAGCACAGCCCACCAAACTCAATTAGCGATGGAATACTACATTGCACCCTGACTGGTTTGGTTATGGTGCGTGCAACAAACTTGTCTTAAACGACACGCGGGTATTGGCGCAAGATAATACATGTTCCCGAAAACAAACTTGCATCGCTTTGTTCTTCTTGTCAAAAGTAGTTATGGATTTTGTTGCTGTTTTGTTTGGTTTCTGGTTAATGAATTCTGCGTTCTCAAGATAACAATGAAATTGTTCAGATTTAAGGAAATATTGTGAGCACATCCTAGAACAATAGGATGAGACCACACGTTATGGGAATGAAATGGCGTACGATAACCTGATGAGAATAGAATAGAGAAGAGGAAGAGAAGACATTGTTTGTGGATTTAGCCAGGCGGAAACTTTTGAGGAGATAGTGACACGAGAAAACAACTTTTGAGGATATAGTGAGTTAAGAAACTTGAGGATATGTGAGTCCAGAAGAAATGAGGATATAGTGAGGCAGACAAAAATCTTGAGGATAAAGTGAGACGAGAAGAAACTTGAGGACATAGTGAGACGAGAAAATACTTTTGAGGATATAGATATGTTATGAGAATTTAGTGGAACATGACTTTTTTATGAGAATATTAGGGTATGGGAGAGACTTGTGATGATGTAGTGGAACCGAGAGTATAGTGCGAAGCAAGAAGACGAATATATGTTTATATTTGTCTTCTTACTTCGTGATATATATATATATATATATATATATATATATATATATATATATATATATATATATATATATATATATATATATATATATATATATATATATTAATATAATTAATAGTTTAGAAATTGGGAATCAAAAGAAGAATGGTTCAGATGAAACGTCCACTTGTAACATGGAGGGGGAAAGGCCTCGGGAAGGCATAGCAGTACATATCTTGATGACTTGGCCACAGGGCCTGGTCGAGGCAGGGACCCTAAACTGATTCACGGTGATCGATAAATAACTGTCCACACTTATCGGCATGGCACATGATGATTGCATATATATAATGATAATCATATGCCAAGCATATGTATTATAGTGTTAATTAGAACTTTGGTCTCCCAAGCTCTAGCATATTCAATCATTCATTCATTCATTCAGTAGCATGTCCTTTGCAGAACCACGCTTCTATAACAACCTTCCGGAAAACCTATCGATCATAAGCAAGATATCCCGCGTCCGATACACCTATCTGGAGATCATCCGCCACATCTTGCACCCATCTTCTCTTTGGCCTTCCACTTCATCCACCAGGCCAAACGACTCTGCGGGGAAACCATCGATCTTCCCACAGTTGGTATCCCCCTGACAACTATTCCAGAGCGAGCCCCGTGGAAAGATGAACATATATACAAGATTGTTGTATTAAAATAGAGCAATATCATAAGAATGGAAGAGATTACGAAATGTTCAAAGAAATGAATTTATCGACAAGAAATGTTCAACCTCAATTAAATGTTATCTGTGACACGTTGGGAAATACCTTAACAGAATCTAGACAAATTCTATAAAGATGGTAGTAGTACTGCAGTGGAAATGTATGAAATGAATTACTGTGGGGGTATAAATGATTTATATGAACCAATGACAGCAGAGACAGAACCTTAACCCTGATTAGATGCAATTTCATGGGCATTAAAGAACCCGAAGAATGGTAAATCACCAGGATGTGATGAGATACCAGCTGAACTAATTAAAGAGGTAGGAGAAGAAAGCGTACAAATCTATCACACATTATGTAAAAAGATATGGAAATATGGTATATGACCGCGTAATTGGAATAGAACTATCTTCATTCTAATAACAAAAAAGAGCAACCTGAAATTATGCACCAGCTATAGAACTGTTTCCCTCATCTTCATGCAAGTAAAATTCTACTAAAAATCATAATGGGAAGACTTCGTAAGAAAATGGAAGAAGAGATTAACGTGGTTCAAGCTGAATTTAAAAATGGAAGAGGAACAAGAGATCACATACTCAACATGTGTTTAATAATAGAGAAGTGCAGAGAATTTAATGTAAACCTATTCTCATGTTTTGTGGATTATTCAAAGGCATTTGACTGTGTACAACATCATAATCTTGGGAAATCATGAGGAATATGGGCTTTCCACCACATGTATTAATGCAACTCATAAAAATGCTCTATCTAGACCAACAAGCAACGGTTAGAATTTATGACGAGACATCAGACTAGATTGACATCAAGCAAGGAGTCCGTCAGGGCTGTGTGCTGTCCCCCTATTTGTTTAACCAGTACGCGGAAAATATAATGAGAAATGTCAGAGTTGATATAACCAAGGAGCAATATGATACCCTAAATATCGGTGGTCCTGAAATACCAGTGATTTGATATGCTGATGATACAGTATAACTGTCAACATCACAGAATGGTATAGAAAACCTCATAACCTCAACCCAAAGAAATAGTGACAATAACAACTTATATCTTAACTGATTAAGTGCCGAAGGATAATATATCGCCACATGTGACCTCTCATTTGGACAGAAGGACGATATATCACCATACAAGTGTTATAATGTTATTTGTTTTGTTTCTTGATATCTTTCGCAATTTCAATGCTCAGTGAACGGACATTTACATAATAATACTGGTTCATGTGATTGGGCACCATGTTTTGTTCAAACCTACATTTTAGTTTGGCACTGAATCAGTTAACATAGCAAAAACAAGATAATGCATACAGATAAAACTACTACGGAGAAAGAAATATATGTTAACTAGGAAAGATTGGAGGTGGTCGAATATTTCGAATATGTTGGATCATTGATTACCAACAATGGTAACACAATGAAAGAAATTAAACGACGACTATCAATTGCTCTTCAAAGACTAAAACAACTGAATACATTGTGGAGTGGGACAGATAGAATTACACAAATTAGATTTTAAGAGCATGCATCTTTTTTAACACACCTCAGGCGCACTGGACACGACGTCCTAGACTCAGATTGGTATAGGTTGATTGGCCCTCGGTGGGGGATGCCAGATTGGTATAGGTTGATTGGCCCTCGGTGGGGGATGCCAGATTGGACACGAAGTTCTAGAATAAGACTGTTGTTGTTGTTGTTTGTCCATCAAGAATGATGATGACCATTTACTTCATCCAATGGGTTTGAAAGTATGGAGCCGTGAGTTCTAAGTTGTTGAGTTGAGTTGAGCCAAGAACCGACATCACTGCACTCAGGACATTCCCATACGTGCTCAGTCCCCTCGTTTAACAGCCAGCGAAGAGTCATACTACTAATTGTTCCAACCGCTATCTGATTAAATGTTCTCCTGGTCTTCCCTCTCAGTTTTGAGGAACTTTCAGAACCCCTGTGCCACGTAGCGTTTGAGGCAAGAGTCAGTGATTTAGATTGGATAAGAAAATAGTGGCAGACAAATAAAGTAAGTCACCGTACAGAGCAAGAATGCAATAGTTACTAGATGACGTCACGGGGACTACATTACGTTATCATAGTCAGAGAAGCTTTTACAACAGCAATGGAGAAATAAGAACAGAAGGACAACATCACGATATCAAGAATATTCAATTGAAAAGGCATTATAGGCATGACATAGGATGGTCATTCAAGATGAAGAACAACGGCCCAATTTAGATTATGGAGAACGGCCAAGAATGAATGCATGGCGCAGAGGAAATGAAGAGAATATTTGGCGTCACAACTGGCCGATAGAATTGTAGGCAAAAATGTCACAGCTTTAGTACGTCAGTAAAGGAACTTAAATGTGAACAATTAGTAATGGACCACGCTCAAGTATTTGTCATTTAGTTATCAATATGGTGAGATTGGATTCAGAAGGCGAAACGGTATGTTTCAATCATTATTTATTTATTATATTCTGACCGATCCTCCCAGTTGTATGGGAACGGTCATGTAACTATTTATTGATTAACTATCCGACCGATCAACACCATTAAAATAAATATGACGTGGATTATCATCGTTTGCTGCTGTGATTTTGTTGACATTCAATTCACTGTTCCCGTTAATCTGTTATGATGTTCTGGAACAGACATCGAGTGTACTTTAAGGACCCCAGCATCACAGCAGACGTGGGTTGGCTCGTCATATTCGGGAACCCAATTACGTAAGGAAGACACCAGAACGTATATTATAAAGAATGCGCCAGATGTCATATGCCATATTTCTTTCTTTTATTGACTCAAGGACGTACCGGAGGTCAAATGTTTGTTATATAACTGTGACAGCGAGAAAAGAAGAGGAAGAAGAGAGAGGAGGGAGGGAGAAGAGAGAGAAGAGAAAGAAAAGAATGATGAGGGAAATGATATAAATAGTGTGAAGCCTAAAATTTCGTTCCTCAGTCGAACTCTACCTACAACGCACTATCTTTGATAATAAGGAAAGAGGGAGAGAGAGAGAGAGAGAAGGAGAAAAAGGATGAGAGTAAGAGATAGGAAAGATTTAGGTTCGTGTCTCCGCGTGAGAACAATAGTTAATTACTATTGCACCATCAATGTCTCGTGGTGTATGTTATCGGGTTATAGAAGAGGTATACAGCCTCACAAGGTCCCTAAGCTACACTAACTTATATTACTTCGGACTGACAAGTCGAAATAAAAGACAACTCAATCATATATTTATTTCCTTCTGAACAGTAACAGAGTGACAATCTACAACATAATCGCATAGAGTAATCAGTACATGCATTGCAGACACATATATGCATAATCGACTCCAATAACAACACAAATCCGCATGACTTCACAAGGGGGAGGTAGATAATATAATAAACTATGCAACCGAATGTTAGGGAAATACTACCTACAATCACCTACTAACTGCATGAAGCAAAGGACTAAAGCTAGGATTTCCACCGGCCCTTTGTCTATCTTGCAGTAACCGTTCTGCAGGCCTATAAGTGGCAAATTTACTTAGTCCGAATACCCATTGATCCATAGATTGATCCATCAATCCATATACCCAGGGATTATTTTGTTCAGATGAATATCTGTTTAGTCAAGTATGCCCGGTATGCTTGGGTGTCTCTAGTTTACCCAGGCAATGCCTGAAACATTATAAAACAATACCCGTGAGTTTTATGTCAAAATAAACTTTAGTCTTTCACTACCTACAAAGTCCTTAACATCTATTGCTTCTTTATCTATACTAGTATTAGTATATCTTAGATATAGCATAAATTAAGAACAGTATTGTAAACACAGTAATCTATCGCCTACATATATTTAACTAACATTATTATCGCCTACTTCCCGACGCGCCGCCTACAGCCAACATAACCCTAAAAGTATTTAACCATTTACCCGAAGATTTGAACTCGCTGCCTGTACCACGCCAGGCCACCTTAACTACACAACAGCAGAAGCGCGACCTCCTTTCACCTATGTCCAGCGAACAAAAGACAACATTCCTTTCCATACCGCCCAAGTCTCTCCGCCGATCTCACCTGTCCTTATTGTCTGGTTGACCCAGTGGTAGCTTCGCCGGTGCAGCTCGTCTGCTAGACCCGGCCTCTGTGTTGTTTATATCTTGCAGTAGCCTTTCGTTTTATATTTACAGGCTGTGTCGACCCGCCTAGTTATCATTAATTTTGTAGCCTACTTGCTTAGTTTACTTGCACATATATAGTTTATCTACACTCTGATTATCTAACGATTAATTTGACTCCCATCACTCTATTTCAGCCATTTAGATATAGGTCATTTGCAGGACCTCGCATCCAATCCTGCTCCTTGTCGGGTCGTGGTTCCTTTAGCGGGTTAACGCTCAGTAGTTTGTCACCGCTTCCTTGTTTAGACCGCTATTATAGTTAGCTAGTTAGTTAGATGTGGGCCCTTTGCAGGACGCTGCACTCAGTCCTGACATTTGTCGGTCGTTCATAATTACGCGGTAAGTTCACCTACGGTAGTTTGCTATAGCTCTTTAAACTAAGGTACCTGATTATAATATACAATTAAACTAATTAGGCCTAAGTCTTATGTCAACTTACATTCGCTTCTGCCATCCAGTTGTCTCATGTGTGATTGCAATTGATCTTAGCCTCATGTGTGATTCCGATCGCAGTGTTTCTGGCTAGTGGTTGTCCTATCTGACGTTAGCCATCATCTGCAACCAATGAGTGGCCTTCTTAGCCAACAGTCCTTCTCAAATGGCTCGCACGCCATTTTGTGATCCTCGGAATTAGCGTTCCACTCCATCAGGTTTATCTGCCTGGAATAAATGGTTCACAGATCCTTGACCATCC
Organism: Cepaea nemoralis; assembly: GCA_014155875.1. NCBI lineage: Eukaryota > Metazoa > Mollusca > Gastropoda > Stylommatophora > Helicidae > Cepaea > Cepaea nemoralis. Next base: position 102,491 of record JACEFZ010012499.1, read on the forward strand.
TGCTTTTCTTCGGCAGTCCAGACGAAACTGTGATATGTGCATCTTTTCCGTCTTTAATACTGCCCCTCCATCTTCCTGGGCACTAAACAGCCTGGGATAAGGACATCACCATTGCTGGAGTTCCAAACTCACACTTCCTGGGCCGGGCGAAAGCCCAGCCCTCGGTCCTGTTGCTACCGCACTCTTGCTCGTTCCACACTCTCTAAACTGACTGGATCCAAAGTATATATCACCTCTTGAGTTGGCGCCTTTCTGGAATCACGTGATCATGCTCTCTCTCTCTCTCAACATTGTCAACAACAACAAACAGTCAGATCTTGGAGCTTGAACAACGAGGTAGTTCGATTCCATTCTCAGCAAGGAGAGAACTTATATACTGGCTGGACACTTACTCTGATGGCCAACAGATATTAGAAAGAATAACGATGCTATTAATTCAAGATGTATATCGATCAGAAAGCCACGGACAAATGCGACAATATTGGAACGGGACTCAGCAAGTAAAACAGGCTGGTGCATAGATAGGATAACCAAGGACAGAAGCTCCGGGACATGATGATTATAGATATTTAATGTCTTCGATCGTTTACGCTTCAAATCTAAACATGTTTCGTTACCTTCCCGCCTGGCCATAACAGGCACGGTAATTATAAATCCGAACTGATGTATTGATTGATGAATATGTAAAATGTTCAACTCCGGCAAATAAATATTGCCTATATTATTGCATCGACCGGTTTCGACTCCTTGATTGCTGTTTATTTTCTGCTTCAGTACGTTGCTGGATTTTGTGTCACCCTGGACCATTTATCGTTGATGAGTTGCATTTAAGTTTATCTCAAGGCACATTCTAGCACAGTGGTTCTCAACCGGTGGGGAATTCCCCCCCCCCCCCCAGGGGGGAATTTCATAATTTCCAGGGGGGGGGGGGGAATGAAGACCATTTCAAGATCGTGTTAATACAAGAACCGATTACTTGACATAGTTTTTCCCTTCATATCTTTACAGTTATGTATGTCTCGTCCTTCTAAAATTCATTTTATAAAGTAAGTAGACCCACAAATCATGTTTTATGTGGATGTCTAGACTTATGCTATTACATTTGCCTTCCACTTTTCGTATAATGTGTAGGGGTGAGGGGATTTTTAGATAGGAAATATGAAAGGGGGGGGGGGGGATGACGTTCTGAAAATACGGTGAAGGGGGGAACGGGACAAATTTTTGATAGGAAGGGGGGGGGGATGGCGTTCTGAAAATATGGTGAAGGGGGGAATGGGCCAAAAAAGGTTGAGAACCACTGTCTAGCAAGATTGGGAGCTCGACCATACGGAAGCATGGAAATGTAAATGTCGCCAGTATGCCTCTTTCAATATGTTGATACTACACTTTGCTCCTGAGCTGTTCGGTCTGATTCTGCAGATACACTAGAGTACACGACATACATTCTACACATACACTTCTCACATACATACACTTTTCTTCATTAAATTAATGTGTTATTAATTTTTGGAAGCTAGAGATGTTTAGTATGTTGTTTTGGGGAAGTGTGAGAGTGGGCATGAGCCAGTGGTGAGAGAGAGAGAGAGAGAGAGAGAGAGAGAGAGAGAGAGAGAGAGAGAGAGAGAGAGAGAGAGAGAGAGAGAAAGAGGTATCCATTGACTGAAGTGGTGGACGAAATCTGGTGGATTCTCCAGAATAATGATATGGGGTTAAAAATAATGTGGGTGTTGATTCCCCTCACTCCAGGGACGACACTATAAAGGAAATCCACGACAGAACATTCATTTGACAATGTTTTTTTCCTATGTAAATGCATCATGCACTATGGATGAACGAAAGATGAGTGACTGGAAGGGCCGAATGTAAGACGGGCCTGCTTGTCCAATTTGTAACCCTTCTAAAATAAAGATCAGTCAATCAATCAATCAATCAATCAATCAATCAATCACTGACCGCATGTCAAAGAGTGTAGAGGTAGTTTATAGAGATAGCTGCCCCACATAACTACCCCACCACCCCTCCATGACCACCAACTGTGTGTGCCCCACGGCTACATAGTCAACACATTTACGACCATACCCACTTTATTTAGGGACACTCTACTCAGATGTCGGCAAGGTCAAACTGACGCCTGCTGTCATGTCTTGTTATTCGTATTGACGACTTAAGGTCAAAAGTCAAAAATGAGAACATGAGGTGTATTTCTTCACAACATTCAAGCTTACAATCCGTGCACAGTATATAACCTGCACAAAGACGCACTGAAATATTACACATAAATGTTTATGACGACATCACCTCAAGGAAAAACCGCCATTCTCTCTTTGGGTCCGGATCACGTCGGATGCTAGATCCCGGCTGTCCCTAGCTGAACTGCCTACATTCCCCCAGTTTCCATCACCAAAATTACAACACCGACAGTCAGTTATAAGAACATCTTTTCCTCAGTATCTCAGACAGCAGCGATTCAAACAACGTACACCCGTCTGACCAGCAGTGCAGCGTTGGCTAGGGAACGTATAGCCTGGGGTATCGTAGACATACCGAACACAATCTCAACTTGATTATAAACTCTCCGTGAACACATCAAATGGCTTCTGGGAACGACTTCTTCGAGGGACACAGTGAGATAACCGAGCTCAGGTCAGGCGAGTTTAGTGATTTTATCGGCGACAAAGATGTTGCCATGATCATGTTCTACACTCCTAGTGGAGAGGCCTCCAGATTTGCAAGAGATCATTTCGCCGATGTAAGTTTAAAGCATGTTTACTTGAACGCTATTGTGGCATCCTTGAATGCCTATCTGTCCGTCTATCTGTCCGCCCGTCAATCTGCCTGCCTCTCTGTCCGTCCATCTGTCCTCCCGTCAATCTGATTGCCTTTCTATCCTTACGCTATGTAAGTATTCATATATGTTTGTCCATGTGTCCGCCTGTCTGTCAGTCTGTCTGCCTGTCAATCCATATGATATGTAAGTCTGCTTCCCTGTCCGTCCATCTGTCCGCCTGTATGTCAATCTGCCTGCCTGAATTCCTGTCTATCTTCTAGCTGCCCATATGTCTGTTTGTCCGTTTATTTGCCTGTCCATCTGTCAGATTGTCAGCCTCTCCGTCTCTCTGTCTGTGTCACTGCCTGTGTACTTAAGTACCTCACTATTTGTCTGTCTGTCTGCCTGCCTGCCTGTCTGTCTGTCTCTCTGTCTGTCTCTCTGTCTGTCCGTTTGGCTTTTTTCTGCCTACCTGTCTTCCTGCCTGCCTACCTGCCCGCCTGTCTAATTGTTCTGTTAATGTCGCCTGTCTTCCAAGACTGGGTTAGTCCTCTTCTTCGACTACTCAACGACTTGTGTAGAAGCGCTCAAAGGTTGTACAGAGACTAGCCCAAAATTCCATCTATGACTCCAGTAGCAGTCACATATTTGTCAATGACTGTTCTGATAATATATGCCGTGTGGCGTTGGTGATCAAGTCTGCCCTGTCTTCTCTCTCGTGTAGCCTACTGCCAATCTTTTTATAGTTTCTTCTCATGACGTGCTTAACCCCCCAAAAAAACTGATTTTAATTTCTGTAATCAGTCAGCGTTGTCTAGTTGTAATTCACATTTTAAAAAAAAACATTATTTTCCCAAGACGTCATGGCAAAACATATATCAGAATTAGTGAACGGCGTTAATGGCTGTCTTAGGACATCCTCGTCCGGTAGGGACAGTCATGAGCCACAGGTGACACCAGACCGTCATCCAGTTACTGATGGCAAAATCATAAATAAATGTAGAGTAGGAACATGGCATTTTGGGACATTAAATGAGCTAGGAAAGTTGAACAATGTTCTAAGAGAGATGGACAGCATAAAATTGAATATACTAGGCGTTAGTGAGATGAGATGGAAGGGATGGGGCAAAATTATAGCTGACAACCACGCTATAATGTATTCTGCGGAGATACACATGAAAAGAGTTTGGGAATAATACTTGACGAAAAAACAGCTAAATCACTTAATGGATACTGGTGTATTTCAGATACAGTTATTAAGGTCAAAATAAAAGGCAAACCAATAGATATAAATATTTTACAAGTATATGCACCAACAACAGGCAGTAGTGATGAAGAAATACAACACTTTTACGACGAACTAGAAATAGCGATTGCTCAAATTGGTTCACAGGAAATAAAAGTAATTCAGGGAGATTTTAATGCAAAAGTAGGAAAGAGGAAAATGGAGGATGTAGTGGAGAATTACGGTTTAAGTACAAGAAATGAAAGAGGGGGGAATGCTAATAGAATGGGCAAATATCAATGATATGATAATTGGAAACACATGGTTTAAACCCCATAAAAGACGACTATACACATGGAAAAGCCCTGATAAGAAAATACGCAACCAAATTGACTACATACTAATTAATAAATGATTTATAAATGCTTTAATTAATGTAAAGACAATGCCTGGTGCTGACTGTAATAGCGATCATGTAAAAATAAAAGTAAGATTAAAGAGAGGGCAATAATGGTTAGGAACACGAGACTTAATAAAGAGGTTCTGAAAGTAGATAAAGAAATTCAAGAACAATTCAGAGTGACTGTGAAAAATAGATACAATGCAATAGCTAAAATACAGAGTATAAATGAACAATGGGAAATGTTAAGGGACTTCATTCATCAAACTAGCAAATAAATATTACCGGAGAGAAGCCAAATAGCTAACAAAAAATCAATAAATGAAGAAATCTTAATGCTGTTGGACAAAAGAAAACAGAGTAAAAATGACAAACAAGAATATGCTAAGATAAATAAAGGAATAAAAGATAAATGTGAGAAGGCCAAAAAAGTTGGTTAAACGAGCATTGCAAAAAAAAGAATTGAATTACATGTCATAAAAAAATACACAAAATATGCACAGACAAATCAGTGAGCTCACGGGGAAATAAGAATAAATACAGGGTGTATGAAATCAAAGACAGGAAAGATATTATTGGAGGAAGGTGCTATAATGAAGAGGTGGTTTGAGTACATAAGAGAATTATATGACGGAGAAAAAGGAGAATTAACAGAAGAAAGTAATTTAGAAGGTCCACCTATTATAAAAGAAGAGGTCGCTGACGCTATGAAACATATGAAGAAAGAAAAAACAGCTGGGCCAGATGAAATCACAATAGAAGAACTAGAAGAATTGGGATAATTTGGAGTAGATATATTAAACAAAATGTTGAATGATATTTACAGCAGCTGATATTTACCCAATGATATGCTGAAATCTGTATTTGTAGTTATACCAAAAAGTCCAGCAGCAATTGAATGTGAAGAATTTCGTACAATTAACCTCATAAACAATATCACTAAGCTTCTACTCAGAATCATAATGAGAAGAACCAGAAAGAAAATAGAACTGGAAATTTATGAAGAACAGTATGATTTGTGGAGGGAAAGGGCACAAAACAATGCAGTATATACATTACGGACACTAATGTAAAGATCAATAGAGAAACAGAAAGACATATATTTGTGCTTAATAGATTACGGACACTAATAGAAAGGTCAATAGAGAAACAGAGAGACATATATTTGTGCTTCATAGATTATACTAAGGCATTTAATAAAGTAAAATATGATGCACTGATTAAAATGTTGAAAGATATCAACATTGATGGGACAGATTTAAGAATGATAAAGAATATTTACTGGAACCAAGTAGCAGTAATTAAAACGGGAAATAAAGAGGGTAGTTACGAACAGATAAAGCTAGGAGTACGACACGGGTGTGTCTTGTTATCAGATCTCTTCTCCCTATATAGCGAAGTAATAATGAGAGAGATCAAAGAGATGCCAGGAATACTAGTTGGAGGTTATAATATAAATAATATACGCTATGCAGATGACAGAGTATTGATGGTGAATAAATCAACAGAATTACAAAAATTGTTGGACACTGTAGTAGCAGAGAGTGCAAGGAAATGCCTCTCCTTGAATATCAAGAAAACAGTAACAATGTTGATATCAATGAAAATGGTGACACCAAAATGTGAGATAGAAATAGATGGAAAAATTCGTAACCAAGTGGATATTTATAGATACCTAGGGGTATTTACGCCGGTCTCCCTGTCCGAGGCGTTAGCAGTTTTCTCCGTAACCCCGAATACTCTCGTGGTTGACGTGAGTCCACGAGAATTGGAAGCGGTTCGAGTCGCTCCAGTGACGTATGAGAGTATGGAGCCGGTCGTCCAGAAAGCAATGGCAAATTACTGAGCGTAATCTTGCCAAGAAATCAACAATCAGCTGAAAGATGCTGATGGTGACAGCGATGTCCTTTAAAGGATATGCCAAACAGTTTAGGGGTATTCATAACATCAGATGGAAGATGTACAACAGAGATTAAGAGCATAATAGGGCAAGCAAAATCCGCATTTCAGAAAATGAAGAGTATCTTATGCAATAAGTCACTATCACTGAATGTAAGAAAGAGAGTGCTGAAATGCTTCGTAGAACCAGTTTTGCTGTATGACAGTGAATCTTGGAATGTAAAAAAGAAATTAGAATTAACAGAGGTGTGGTTCATTAGACGAATGTTGCGAATTCCTTGGACTGCTAGAGTAACTAACAACAACAGTCTGAAACAGGCTAATAAAACTATAACATTATATACAACAATAAGAAAGAGACACACATCTTTCTTCGGTCATGCGATGAGAAGAGAGGCATTGGAGAACATCGTGACAACTGGAAAAATCGAGAGGAAGAGTACCCTTCCTCTCAATTCTCCCGTGTCCAAGAGAAATGATGCTGGATGGGGTGAGACGGTGGCATGGAGGAATATCAGCCATTGAGTTGATCCCGAAAACCAAAGACCGAGATATGTGGAAGGCCATGAACGCCTACGCCTACTGGCAGGGAACTTGATGATGATGAGTTAATTTGTTATTCAGGATTGATCTTCCTAGAATGTGGCTTCTGAAAAAGACATTTACCTGCATTTTGTCGAGACGCAACAGTGGCGCTAAGAAAGAAAATCTTAGAATAAAACCTCATTTCATACCCAAATACGTACCTGATATGCTACTTTCAACATCACTGTCCACAATCTTCTGTCTCGTGTGCTGTCAATCACATATCGTATGTGTAGCCACAGCCTATGGGAGGGCTGGGCTAACTAAACTATAGTCTTCAAAATGTACCGCGGTCTCTCCATAGTAAGTTCCTTTTTTGCATTACAGGCAAGCATCCCCAAACCTACCAATGCCATTTCGCCCGAATGAGGGTACGTGTGTGTTTAACGGGTACCATTATCCCCTTTACTATTATTGGTGTTTGGTATGTGAAATGTTTTCATATTATGTATATAATTTTTTCCTGTCCTTTAAGCGTTATGATATGTGATTTGCCTTTCTGTTTTGGCTTTGACCATTTACCGTTGACTGTCTCCCTTTACATCTATTGTTGTGGAATTAGCTTACTCTGTATATAATTGCTGCTGGTATAGTTTTAAATACTTGTCTCACCGACTGCTGTTCCGACTTGAGTTGATCACTGTTGTTGCAATATGTGGAAGTATTCACTGTATCTTTTCTAACTGTATATAATTTCTACATAATCACATCATAAAATGATCATTCAATAATATCTAATTAATTTATCTCTATGATAATCTAATAACACATACATATTAAATAAAATAATAATCAACATAATATATTAAAAGTTAATGTTTCACTCATATCTATCAATAACTATAATCAATAACATACAACCAACAATAATAATCAGCATTTGTAATTCATTAATAAATGTAACATATTGATCAATTCTTAAATTAATTTTCAATATCTATCAAATGTATTCTTTTCAATGTATAATTCAAGTATTCATCACCAAATAATTTGAAATATCAATATTGAATATCCAGTGATGATACTGATAATACTGTGTTCATACGAATCATAATTATTAATTATAATTTAATTTTACCCTTTTTATGTTATGAATAACATAAAATAAATGTCTTTACTCAATAAATTAATAAATAATCAATCTGTATATAATTATTTAATCAGCTCATGTAGCAATATATTTACTCTTTCCATAACTCATCTGTTCTCCCTCTGGGATAATTCAAAATCTATAACTCATTTTGTATAGCGTCGTGGCAAATGAACACAAGCATGAAAAAACACAATATTTACATTTTACAATGCCACCACACACGAGTTATTTCCACGCATCGTTATGCGCCACCCTGGTACCCTTCAGCTGGGCCCAATATAAACCACTTAGTGCTAAACGACACATACATATAAAACTGACTTACAGAAAGTTAATTATCAGCCACGTTTCGCTACATTGTGCGATAGCGCTATTCTCGGTACGCAGAGACGTAAAATATCTAAATGACCGAAGACGCACCTCACTGATCTGTAACAAAATTACACAGGGTTTGATCCAGACCAGCGATCCCTCACCAACCCGGCACACGTATGTATTAGGCAGATATTAGCCTCGAGCACCAAACCGCAAAGAGAGTGCGAAGATCCTACTGACGCGAACCAATCCCATCCAATTCCTGTTATCAATCTCAAAATCGTACATAACCTAAACAAATTATAAATCTAATGAATATCAAAATCTTTTGTACCGCTGGCCCCCGTCATGGATTAACATCCAAACAAACTCATCCTATTCAAAAAACAAATAAATAAATAAACATCTTAAAGAATATTGTTGACCAGCCGACCACCTGATTGAACTTTTCGTACTATCAATACTTGACCGAAGTCAACCACGGATCTCATCTCCATCCATGCCTTCCCCCAACGATTCTCGGAGATGCGATGCCCAGAAGAAGCTTTAGGTGTTACAATGTGACAAGGCCCCGCATCGCAAGACACCAGTAAGATACTCATCGGCTAGAAATGAAGTCTCAAAATCATTAGAGATATTACCAACCAAAAATCCAATATGTCCTATTAAATAAATTAATCATGCAAGCAGAAACAAATAATCAGTTCCTCTTATTAAAGACTATTAATTTTGCAACAATAAATATACAAATAAATATCATGCAAACAACAATAAAACACAGTAAATATTAATAATGGCATGCAACAATCATGCACAAAATCGAAGACATTAAATTTCAATATTAATTAAAGTTTAAATAATAACCAAGCGATTACTTAACAGAGTTCATACTTACAATCCAAATTCTCTATTATTAGTATTAATATATTAATAATAAACTCACACAAAATACATTTTAAATTATTAATTTCATGTAGCTTCCACTAATAATATAATATATAATAACCAATAATTTCTAATACATCTTGAATCTTATGTTAGGATTACTAACTATCTATTGGTTATTACTTAATTATTCATTAAAAAAATAATATTTATGTTTAATAATAATACCATATCTACCTTCTAGGATTTTTAAAAATATTAATAATACATTAAATTCTTTAATTTGTTGTAAATAATTATTGTAAGAACTGTATATTTACTATTAGTTCACTGTAAGTTATATTAAACCATTATTCTAATGACTAAGCTGTTTGTTTACATTAGCTCAGCAGCTATAACAAACAAAACTCCGTAAACAACCTATACAATCTACTACAGAACCAGTAACCATCAAATTAATATTACTACTTATCTAGTATTTATTTTTATATTACTAATTTATAAATTAATATTACAATTAATATAATTGTACTGTAATATTACTAATTATTTACTACATATATATTTTAAGATCCCTTAATTAATTAATGCAAAATAAATACGTTGTAACAACTGCATTACTTACTAACTGTTCTTATTATAATTCACAACCAGCATCTTTTCTAATGCAATTATATTTCCAATTATTAAAGTTTCTGTTAGTTCTCCCAACATCATGTCTTCCTACAACGTAAAAACTGAACAACGTAATAAATTCTAACTAAATACCATTACATCTTCGCGGAACCTATGATATAACTCTCATTAAACTGTCATTTACTGCCAATATAGTACCTTGCGGTGTATGGCAGAGGGGTCTTTGAACCTGAGGAATAAAGGCCGCCTGGCTAGTGCAGTCGCCGCGAACTGTGCAGGTTAGGATTTTCTTTTTGCCCCCGACAGAAAAAAATCCGACACCTTACCGAGGGATCGAACCCGATCCTCCCGAATGAGAGTCCGGCGTTCTAGCCTCTAGGCCAGCCGCTCCTCATGATATAACATTCTGCCATAATATTTATTTAACTATTCCGTTTCCGATGTAATACGCGTAATTTACTCTGTCTATCAATCGTTTCACTGGTTAAACACTAACTATCGTTCCTTCGGTAAACGTCAATTAATTGTTGGCATCTAACATGTAAACACTTTCGATAACTAAGCATTATAACATTTATATATTAAATTTAGTATTACTATATTTCACATGATTACACTAAATATGTTCGTCAAGATTGTTCACATGTTCGTAGCTAACTTATACTGTTGTAAAATTGTACTGTTATACGCCGCTTAACTGTTAACACACCGCAGTGGAATCGTCAAAAATAATATCTGCACAATTTATACAAACGCTTCCTAATTACACACTGTTTTGTAACTCTCGCGAGTTTTCTAACATAAAGCGTTTCTGATATCACAATCTTATAGAATGCCCATGTAATTACGTAGTAATCTTATAGTTAAGCAATTTTATAATATTCGCACTTCCTATCACTGTTTACACTGTTCTATCACTTCCATAATGTGCGTACATGAATTTAAACTGTCAATGTGCTGACGTATCAATTGCTGCTGTGTTGACATAGGTTGGCTGTAGTGATTTCGCTGTCTCCGTCTCATGTGGACAATCAATACTTGTTCAGTCTGGCCGCAACTTGAAGTCAGCGTGCGACGAAAGGTTACTGTTTCGTGACACTGTAGGCTCGTTACAAAGTTTCCCTCGTTATAGTCCTGTCTTGAACTTCTTAACTCGACCTGGCCTGTTTCCTATCAATCGATAATTTCTCTCGTGCTGTGTGCTGACCCAGATATTAATATCACAATCTGTTCTGTTATTGTGGTAATCAGTTCACACAAGTTTAAAATGTTCCTTAAGTTTTCCAACACTGTCTTTAATCACAGCGTACTCAACTGTTTATATAATTTACGTAGTCACATTCATCATACTTGACAAACTTATTTAATTTATTACACTTGATGGATATATATTTTTGCCCAATCTGTCCAATTGTTCACACCTGTTTCATAACTAGCTTATTATGAAATACACTCAGGAATCTTCTCAAACACTTTGAAAACTGTGTATGAATATCTGATGTCCTTTGTAATACGTACAGTTCTTAATGTCCTTTACAACTTCAGATTTCATTATGAAAGTTTTAGTTGGTGATAACTACGTTTATAGATTCACCAAGTGTGGAATTAAAACTTTCCGTTTGCCACTGTTCTGTTTGTAGGGTCATAATTTGTGGCTTCGGACTTTCAGGTGACAACTGTTACATCTGTAAAATCATCATCTGTGGTCTCAGGTTTCATATGGACGATTTCCCCCCCCCCCCCCCCATGTGTCAGGATGCGACTAAAGACTTGTTTCCTTGATGCAGCTGAGTTTTACTCGACTCTGCCAATTTGTGGCCTCTTTCGTAATTTACTTCTTGCTGCCAGTATTTAGAAGGGGTATGACTAAATCTCTTTTCTCTCCAGTCAGCAGCCTGGTCGTTTTCTCAGCATAAGACTTAGCTGAGAGGTATTCTACAATTCTTTACACATTACACCAGACTCGAGCAATGCCTAACTTGAACAGGAGTGACCTTAAATAACAGTTGACTCAAACACTGTTTAAGTTTTTATAAAATAATGTTCTGCACAGACGGATGTCAACATTATCAAATACACTACCAATTATTCCACAATAAATTTACACCACGACTATTAACTATTTAAAAGAGTGGCTCAGTGTTGGCCATAACTCGGTAAACATCTGACCATGTCCGTACTGGACGATGGCTGAACCTGAACTGCCGAGTCCGGACCCCACTTCCTGTTGGGAAGCGAGTCCCAATGTGCTTCACATTGTGTGAAAAGTACCAGCTTTTCACGTTCTGGTGTTCACTTGCTGAACACAGCCATAACCTTTGCCCTACTCTAATTTAGATTATGGCAGTGACATGCCTAACAAATGTGGACTGCCATCTTATCATTCGATGAAGCAGTTAACTATGTGCGTTAACTTCTCTCTAGATGTCTTCAACCCTTCAAGCTGCTCTCGTCATTCTTCTATAAATACCTACCATTTCTCTCTTGTCTTCTAATTGATGTTTCTTCTAATAAGACAATCTTGGGAAACGCAAGAGTACCAGCATTCAAGTATGAATTCATTATTGTCATAAACTGATATTAACACTTATTTCTCACATTGTTTCTCCAGGCGCCGGCGTTGACTGACCGACCTAACGCTGCATACGCTGCAGTGAACTGTTCCACACAAAAAGACATCTGTTTCAAGGAAAAGGCTTTTGAGTTGCCCGAGTTCAGAGCCTACTCGCGGGGCATGCTGCTGGAGTTGTACGAGAACATCTTCTCCATGACTGGGGAGAGTTTGGCTAAATATGTCGAGGAACTTCCGGTCCCGCTCAACACATCAACTCCAGCTCCTCGAAGGCGGAGGTACTAGGAAACACATCCGCAGCAAATTCTCCTGTCCTTGACTGAAGATGTAGTAGGAGATGTATCAGCTACATATTGTCCTGTCGTCGAAGGAGGAGGTGGTAGGAGACAGTTCAGCTTCATATTGTCCAGTCGTCGAAGGAGGAGGTATTAGGAGAAACATTAGCTTCATATTGTCCAGTCGTCGAATGAGGAGGTTGTAGGAGACAGTTCAGCTTCATATGGTCTTGTCGTCGAATGAGGAGGTTGTAGGAGACAGTTCAGCTTCATGTTGTCCTGTTGTCGAATGAGGAGGTTGTAGGAGACAGTTCAGTTTCATATTGTCCAGTCGTCGAATGAGGAGGTTGTAGGAGACATTTCAGCTTCATGTTGTCCTGTTGTCGAATGAGGAGGTTGTAGGAGACAGTTCAGTTTCATATTGTCCAGTTGTCGAATGAGGAGGTTGTAGGAGACAGTTCAGTTTCATATTGTCCAGTCGTCGAATGAGGAGGTTGTAGGAGACAGTTCAGCTTCATGTTGTCCAGTCGTCGAATGAGGAGGTTGTAGGAGACAGTTCAGCTTCATATTGTCCTGTTGTCGAATGAGGAGGTTGTAGGAGACAGTTCAGCTTTATATTGTCCAGTCGTCGAATGAGGAGGTTGTAGGAGACAGTTCAGCTTCATGTTGTCCTGTTGTCGAATGAGGAGGTTGTAGGAGACAGTTCAGCTTCATATTGTCCAGTCGTCGAATGAGGAGGTTGTAGGAGACAGTTCAGCTTCATGTTGTCCAGTCGTCGAATGAGGAGGTTGTAGGAGACAGTTCAGCTTCATATTGTCCAGTCGTCGAATGAGGAGGTTGTAGAAGACAGTTCAGCTTCATGTTGTCCAGTCGTCGAATGAGGAGGTTGTAGAAGACAGTTCAGCTTCATGTTGTCCAGTCGTCAAATGAGGAGGTTGTAGAAGACAGTTCAACTTCATATTGTCCAGTCGTCGAATGAGGAGGTTGTAGGAGACAGTTCAGCTTCATATTGTCCAGTTGTCGAATGAGGAGGTTGTAGGAGACAGTTCAGCTTCATATGGTCTTGTCGTCGAATGAGGAGGTTGTAGGAGACAGTTCAGCTTCATGTTGTCCTGTTGTCGAATGAGGAGGTTGTAGGAGACATTTCAGCTTCATGTTGTCCTGTTGTCGAATGAGGAGGTTGTAGGAGACAGTTCAGTTTCATATTGTCCAGTCGTCGAATGAGGAGGTTGTAGGAGACAGTTCAGCTTCATGTTGTCCAGTCGTCGAATGAGGAGGTTGTAGGAGACAGTTCAGCTTCATATTGTCCTGTTGTCGAATGAGGAGGTTGTAGGAGACAGTTCAGCTTCATATTGTCGAGTGGTCGAATGAGGAGGTTGTAGGAGACAGTTCATCTTCATATTGTCCAGTCGTCGAATGAGGAGGTTGTAGGAGACAGTTCAGCTTCATATGGTCTTGTCGTCGAATGAGGAGGTTGTAGGAGACAGTTCAGATCCATGTTGTCCTGTTGTCGAATGAGGAGGTTGTAGGAGACAGTTCAGCTTCATATTGTCCAGTCGTCGAATGAGGAGGTTGTAGGAGACAGTTCAGCTTCATGTTGTCCAGTCGTCGAATGAGGAGGTTGTAGGAGACAGTTCAGCTTCATATGGTCTTGTCGTCGAATGAGGAGGTTGTAGGAGACAGTTCAGCTTCATATTGTCCAGTCGTCGAATGAGGAGGTTGTAGGAGACAGTTCAGCTTCATATTGTCCAGTCGTCGAATGAGGAGGTTGTAGAAGACAGTTCAGCTTCATGTTGTCCAGTCGTCGAATGAGGAGGTTGTAGAAGACAGTTCAGCTTCATGTTGTCCAGTCGTCGAATGAGGAGGTTGTAGAAGACAGTTCAACTTCATATTGTCCAGTCGTCGAATGAGGAGGTTGTAGGAGACAGTTCAGCTTCATATTGTCCAGTTGTCGAATGAGGAGGTTGTAGGAGACAGTTCAGCTTCATATGGTCTTGTCGTCGAATGAGGAGGTTGTAGGAGACAGTTCAGCTTCATGTTGTCCTGTTGTCGAATGAGGAGGTTGTAGGAGACATTTCAGCTTCATGTTGTCCTGTTGTCGAATGAGGAGGTTGTAGGAGACAGTTCAGTTTCATATTGTCCAGTCGTCGAATGAGGAGGTTGTAGGAGACAGTTCAGCTTCATGTTGTCCAGTCGTCGAATGAGGAGGTTGTAGGAGACAGTTCAGCTTCATATTGTCCTGTTGTCGAATGAGGAGGTTGTAGGAGACAGTTCAGCTTCATATTGTCGAGTCGTCGAATGAGGAGGTTGTAGGAGACAGTTCAGCTTCATATTGTCCAGTCGTCGAATGAGGAGGTTGTAGGAGACAGTTCAGCTTCATATGGTCTTGTCGTCGAATGAGGAGGTTGTAGGAGACAGTTCAGCTTCATGTTGTCCTGTTGTCGAATGAGGAGGTTGTAGGAGACAGTTCAGCTTCATATTGTCCAGTCGTCGAATGAGGAGGTTGTAGGAGACAGTTCAGCTTCATATGGTCTTGTCGTCGAATGAGGAGGTTGTAGGAGACAGTTCAGCTTCATATTGTCCAGTCGTCGAATGAGGAGGTTGTAGGAGACAGTTCAGCTTCATATGGTCTTGTCGTCGAATGAGGAGGTTGTACGTTGAACATGAAGCGCAGGCTATCTTTTGCCGAAGAAGGTACCAATTCAGGGGTTGCTAATAGTTGACGAGGAAGAGGTTAGATAACAAATCTGCTGCAGGTTGACCGTTTGTTGGAGGAAATTGCAGAAGACATGAGCTGTATGTTGACATTTCCTCGAAACTAGGAGTGCTAGACGTCACACCATCTGCAGGTTGACCAATGATCGAATGAGAAAGCATTGGAAGACACGTGGGTGGCTTTATCATTGGTCCAAGCAGGAAGTACTAGACCGGGCTTATTTGTGAGGGCAACAGTTTAGTATTGAAGTGTTATTTCGATATTATATCTAGCTTAGACGTTGAGTTGAGCTGAGTCAAGAATCCATATCAAAGTACTCAGGACATTTCCATACGCACTCCGTCCACATCTGCAACAGCTAGCGAAGAGGTCGAGTACCAGTAGCTGTCCGATGACATGTCCGTCTGGTCTTTCCTTGGAGTTTTGAGTGTCGGTCCGAACCTCTGGTCACTAGCTGAAGCACCATTCCCTCTACGCCGTGATGATCTATCCGTTCATCTAAACTATACATACTATTCCAAAGGGCCCGACCACATCTGCCGTATCATGCTAACAAGGGATAAATATTGTATTAGTTTCCCCTTACCTACCACCGATGTGTGTATGGCGTCACTTCACTAGCCCTTGTCTACAAGGACAGACTCTGCAAGGCCGTTGAGGGGAGCGAGGGGAAGAGGTTTTATTTGGCGCATCTTACTCGTCGATGATGGCCACGCCATGGAGTTTTGAGGTATTTTGTAGAGATAACTGCCTCAAAAACTAACTCCTCGCCTCCTCTCAGTGACCACCAACTGTGTTTGGCCCAGGCCTGCATAATCAACATATTTACGACCATAGCCAACCCATTTAGGGACGCATTCTTTGTAGATGTCAGCAAGGTCAACTTTACGGCTGCTGTTTTGTCTTGTTATTCATATTGACGGTGTACTGTCAACGATCAAGAATAACACCATGAGACTTATTTCTTTACAACATGCAACGGGAATTTCCATTCGTGCCTAGGATATGACCTGCACAAAGATGCACGGAAATATTACACACAGATGTTTATGACGACAACTCATCATGGAAAACAGGCCATTCTCACTTTAGGCACGGACCACGTCGGATGCTGGATCCTGACCGTCCCCAGCTAAACTGCCCACATTCCCGCAGTTTCCATCACAAAATTTACAACACCGACTGTCAGTTTAAGAACGTCTTTTCCTCAGTGTCTCAGACAGCAGCGATTCAGTCAAAGTACACGCGACTGCCATCTCATAGACCAGCAGTGCAACATTGGCTAGAGAACGCCAAGTCTAGGCTAGTATACATCCTACACATACCAAGCATAAACTGAACTTGAGTGACAACTCTCCGTGAGCACATGAGATGGCTTCAAGGCACGACTACTTCGATGGACACAGTGAGATACACGAGATCAGGTCAGGCGAGTTTTGTGATTTCATCGGCGACAAAGATGTTGCCATGATCATGTTCTACACTCCTAGTGGACAGGCCTCAAGATTTACAAAAGATCACTTCGCCGATGTAAGTTCAAACAATGCTTGCCTTATTTACTTGAATAGTTTTGTGGCATTCGTGCCACCCTCGCAGTCCGTCCATCTGTCCTCATGTCTATCAGTCTGCCTACCTGTCTGTCAGTATGTCCGCCTGGTCATCTGACTGCCAGTCACTCAATATGATATGTAAGTCTGCCTCCTTGTCCGTCATTCCGTCGGTCTGTCTGTCAGTCTGACTCAATTATAATTAATAAATGTTAGTCTGTCTCTCTGCATGTTTGTCTCTAGCTGCCTTTAAGCATATTTGTCTGTCTGTTTGAAAGTCCGTCCGTCAGACTGTCAGCCTGTCTGTCTTTCTGTCTGTGCCACTGCCTGCCTAGTTAAATACCTAACTATTTGTCTGTCTGTCTGTCTGTCTGTCTGTCTGTCTGGGTTCTGCCCGTCTGGCTTTCTTCTGCCTACCTGTCTTCCTGTCTGCCTTCCTGTCCGCCTGTCTGTTTGCTCTGTTAATGTCGACTGAATTCCAAGACTGGGTTAGACCCTAATCTTCGACTAATCAAAGACTTGTGTAGATGCCCTCAAAAGTTGTACAGAGACTACCCCAATACCATGCAATGGCTCGAGTAACAGTTACATAATTATCTATCATCATAATTATCTATCATCATCATCATCATCATCATCTTCCACTTCTACCGTCAAGCGTCGTGGGGAGGAATAATTTGCGTTCCAGCGCTCGGTGGGCGACACTGGATAGTGTCATTCCGTGTGGCTGTACAATGTCTGTGATGCCGTCAATCCATTTTCTTCTTGGACGTCCTTGTGGTCTCGTCGCAGATGATCTTTGATGTAAGGCCAGGGATGGCGACACTGGATAGTGTCATTCCGTGTGGCTGTACAATGTCTGTGATGCCGTCAATCCATTTTCTTCTTGGACGTCCTCGTGGTCTCGTCGCAGATGATCTTTGATGTAAGGCCAGTGATGGTAGTTGCTGGTGTTGCAACCTGACGACATGGACAAACCACTTGATTTTCTGTCTTTCAATAAATGTGGCACAAGGTGTTGATCCCACAGTTATTCTGATAATGGCATTTCTTAGTCGGTCTCGGATTGTTAAGTTGGCAGCTCTCCTCAGGCATCTCATTTCGCAGGTGTTGATTTTGCGAAAGTGTAATTTGGATAAAGTCCAGGTTTGAGATTGGTAGCATAGGGTTGGTGTGAATATGCTGTTTATTATCTGTCGTTTTGTGGACATGGGTATATAATTATCTATGACTTCTTATAATACTTGCCGTGTGGGGTTGGTGACCACGTCTGTCTACGGTCTTCTATCTCATGCACTGTCAATCTTCTTATAGTCCATGCCGTGTGGGGTTGGTGATCATGTCTGTCCACAGTCTTCTGTCTCGTGTACTGCCAATCTTCTTATAGTCCATGCCGTGTGGCGTTGGTGATCATGTCTGTCCACAACCTTCTATCTCGTGTACTGCCAATCTTCTTATAGTCCATGCCGTGTGGCGTTGGTGATCATGTCTGTCCACAACCTTCTATCTCGTGTACTGCCAATCTTCTTATAGTCCATGCCGTGTGGCGTTGGTGATCATGTCTGTCCACAACCTTCTGTCTCGTGTACTGCCAATCTTCTTATAGTCCATGCCGTGTGGCGTTGGTGATCATATCTGTCCACAACCTTCTGTCTCGTGTACTGCCAATCTTCTTATAGTCCATGCCGTGTGGGGTTGGTGATCACGTCTGTCGACAGTCCTCTGTCTCATGTACTGCCAATCACATTTCTACGTTCCCCCATGACAGCACCTCAAACTGCCAACACCTTCTCAGTTGGTCTTCCCCTGACTCTTTCACTTCAACCTTTACGCTGTGACGACATACTCCACCTGCCCCCTTCTCGTGACATGCCTAACGAATGTGGAGTGTCATGTTATCATGCGAGGAACCAGTTATCTGTTTACGTGAACATCTCTCAAGATGTCATCCCTTCACGTTGTTCTAGTAATTCTTCTATCAAACCATGTCGTTCCTCACGTGTCTTCATCTTATATATCTCTTCTAATAAGACAATATTCTAATTCTAATAAGAAAAGAACAAATGCAGCAATACTTCAAGAGCTGAATATTGAAGAAGGTTGGCTATTAAAAACGATAAAACAAAGAAAATTTAAATATTTTGGTCACGTGAAACGTCACGAAAGTTTGGAGAGAACATTAATGGAGGGGTATATGCCTGGATAGAAAGGAAGAGGAAGGCCAAAGAGAAGATGGGTACAGGATGTGGCGGATGATCTCCAGATGGGTGTAACGGACGCGGGACATCTTGTTTATGATCGAGAGGTTTTCCGGAAGGTTGCTATGGGAGAGAGGTTCTGCAAAGGACATGCTACTGAATGAATGAATGAATGAATAAGACAATCCTCGGAAATGTAAGAGTACCAGAATATATGTATGAATGCCTGTGTTGTCATATACTAATGTTAATACTATTTTCTCACACTTTCTCCCCAGGCGCCGGCGTTGACTAACCGACCCAATACTGTATACGCTGCAGTGAACTGTGAGACAGAAAGGGGCATCTGTTTCAAGGAAAAGGCTTTTGAATTACCCGAGTTCAGAGCCTACTGCCGAGGCATGTTGCTGGGGAATTATGACTACATCTACACCATGACTGGAGAGCGATTGGCCAAATATGTTGAGGATATTCCGATCCCGGTCGACTCATCAACTCCTGCCCCTTATAAGAAGAGGTACTAGGAGACCCATCAGCTTCATATTGTTCTGTCTTTAAACAAGGAGGTATTAGGAGACTTATGAGATACACATTTACCAAGCGGAGGTAGCGGAGGTAGTAACATACATGAGAAGTGCAGGCTAGCTTTTGCCGAAGAAGGTACAAGAGAAGATCGGCCATTGGGTGAACGGTAAGGTTTTAGACAACAAATCTGCTGCAGGTTGACCGTTTGTGGAAGGAGGGCATTGTAGAAGACATGAGCTGTAGATTGATATTCGTCGAAGCAAGAAGTGTTAGGAGGCACACGAGCTACAGGTTGACCACTGATGTGATGAGGAAGCACTGGAAGGCACATGGGAGGCTTGACCATTGGTCCAAGCAGGAAGTACTAAACCAGGTGCCAGCCGAGGTTGATGGCTGTTGTCTCTTGAATCTGTCGCCTTGTCAGGCCATTCATGCTTGCAGTAATACTAGTTTGCCTACTAAAATCCTGTTGAAATCACGTTTCACCTGTTCTGTCCCGATCATCGCTGCCTGACCATCCACTTAAGAGGAGTTTAATGCTGACAAGACACATGTAAACGTCTTGGAGGCTTCTAGAACCTTCATGTTGCAGACATCCCGTGTTTAGTGAACATGTTTTCGTGATTAACAAACTCAACACAAGAAACGTGAACATCAGTGCCAGATAATAAAATGACAGACAGTTTTACGAGTGTCGTTGTATTCTTTGCGATATGTGTATTTGTGTGTGTGTGTGTGTGTGTGTGTGTGTGTGTGTGTGTGTGTGTGTGTGTGTGTGTTGTTGGACTGTTGTTCTTCTGTTATATGCCTTCTTCTCCTTCTCCAGCGCTTTCTTCCTCTTGTTCTTCCCTCCTTCTTCAACATATTCATCATCACCATCATCATCACCATCATAACCAAGTATTTCAGGCCTAGAGTTGTTTTGAGAATCTTCCCTAACCTTCACATTTCTATGATGCCAGTTGTACGACGCTCTATGTCTTATCGTGGTGTAGGATAGGGTTGGCCAACCTTTTCAACAGGCGGGCCAAACTTCAGAAATATTATTTCCTCCCGGGCCACGCACCTAATTTATTTATATTTTTTTTTTTTGTTTATTAAAGTAAACAAGCAAGCGTGCTACAGCTTCGACCACATCTTCGATGAGATCGTTGTCAAACGCTTGCCTGGTTTAATGGGGGAAAAAATAGAAATATGTTATATTTATTTATTTATTTATTTTTTACGTTATTTTGTAAGTTGAAGATCAAGTGAAGACAGGAACAGTGCCCCGACCACACTATTACGTTGAAGGAAAATGCTTCCAGAGAGATTATGTAATCGAAAAATATAATCTATAATGACACAATTTATAAACATCTATAATGGTCAAAGCATAATTTTGTTTCCGGAAAGGTAACAATTGCACTGATGTACTGTTCACATTAAAACAAATATGTGAAAAGGGGGAGGGGGCGGTGTCAACGGATAGAGCGACAAGAAGAATATCGTGTTATTAGATCATGAAACGGTTTTCGACAGAGTAGAGAGAGATAATTCATTTTTAGACAATCCTTGAAGACTGCGGGATACAAAGACATTTACCAAAAAACAGCATAGCCATGTACCACTCGAACCAAAGTGCAATAAGAAGGTATCTTAGATATGTTTACAGTCAATACAGGAGTAAGACAGTGATGTGTGCTCTCTCCCATGCTATTTAATATCTACAGAATATCCAAAGAAGCAAACCTTGACAGAACAGATTCAGAAAATTGTGACAGTGATGTGTGCTCTCTCCCCTGCTATTTAATATCTACAGAATATCCAAAGAAGCAAACCTTGACAGAACAGATTCAGAAAATTGTGACAGTGATGTGTGCTCTCTCCCCTGCTATTTAATATCTACAGAATATCCAAAGAAGCAAACCTTGACAGAACAGATTCAGAAAATTGTGACAGTGATGTGTGCTCTCTCCCCTGCTATTTAATATCTACAGAATATCCAAAGAAGCAAACCTTGACAGAACAGATTCAGAAAATTGTGACAGTGATGTGTGCTCTCTCCCCTGCTATTTAATATCTACAGAATATCCAAAGAAGCAAACCTTGACAGAACAGATTCAGAAAATTGTGACAGTGATGTGTGCTCTCTCCCCTGCTATTTAATATCTACAGAATATCCAAAGAAGCAAACCTTGACAGAACAGATTCAGAAAATTGTGACAGTGATGTGTGCTCTCTCCCCTGCTATTTAATATCTACAGAATATCCAAAGAAGCAAACCTTGACAGAACAGATTCAGAAAATTGTGACAGTGATGTGTGCTCTCTCCCCTGCTATTTAATATCTACAGAATATCCAAAGAAGCAAACCTTGACAGAACAGATTCAGAAAATTGTGACAGTGATGTGTGCTCTCTCCCCTGCTATTTAATATCTACAGAATATCCAAAGAAGCAAACCTTGACAGAACAGATTCAGAAAATTGTGACAGTGATGTGTGCTCTCTCCCCTGCTATTTAATATCTACAGAATATCCAAAGAAGCAAACCTTGACAGAACAGATTCAGAAAATTGTGACAGTGATGTGTGCTCTCTCCCCTGCTATTTAATATCTACAGAATATCCAAAGAAGCAAACCTTGACAGAACAGATTCAGAAAATTGTGACAGTGATGTGTGCTCTCTCCCCTGCTATTTAATATCTACAGAATATCCAAAGAAGCAAATCTTGACAGAACAGATTCAGAAAATTGTGACAGTGATGTGTGCTCTCTCCCCTGCTATTTAATATCTACAGAATATCCAAAGAAGCAAACCTTGACAGAACAGATTCAGAAAATTGTGACAGTGATGTGTGCTCTCTCCCCTGCTATTTAATATCTACAGAATATCCAAAGAAGCAAACCTTGACAGAACAGATTCAGAAAATTGTGACAGTGATGTGTGCTTTCTCCCCTGCTATTTAATATCTACAGAATATCCAAAGAAGCAAACCTTGACAGAACAGATTCAGAAAATTGTGACAGTGATGTGTGCTCTCTCCCCTGCTATTTAATATCTACAGAATATCCAAAGAAGCAAACCTTGACAGAACAGATTCAGAAAATTGTGACAGTGATGTGTGCTCTCTCCCCTGCTATTTAATATCTACAGAATATCCAAAGAAGCAAACCTTGACAGAACAGATTCAGAAAATTGTGACAGTGATGTGTGCTCTCTCCCCTGCTATTTAATATCTACAGAATATCCAAAGAAGCAAACCTTGACAGAACAGATTCAGAAAATTGTGACAGTGATGTGTGCTTTCTCCCCTGCTATTTAATATCTACAGAATATCCAAAGAAGCAAACCTTGACAGAACAGATTCAGAAAATTGTGACAGTGATGTGTGCTCTCTCCCCTGCTATTTAATATCTACAGAATATCCAAAGAAGCAAACCTTGACAGAACAGATTCAGAAAATTGTGACCTCTTTACATTAGGCGAAACAACAAGTCCACTCGCAATAAATGCATTTTTATTTTCATACAATCAGTGGCTGTTTTACAGCGCCGAGGGCAGACTGTAAAATCTTATTTATAGGCTAAGTTCAACTTACAGCATACAGCAGATACACTATGAATATAAATACAACCTAAACTGAAGTAATGCAAGTTAGCAGATCTCCTGGTCCACTAAATGTGCCGATAAGTAGCACTTCTTTGAAGCAAGTAATGTTAATATCTAGGAGGTATGATCACAGAAGATGGCAGAATAGACAGAGACATCGAAATCAGATGTCAGAAAGCGTGTGCGCTTATTTATCAACTATCATACATACTGAAACATCCAAACATACCTATGTCCGGAAAACGGCAAATAAGAAATAGCATATTCACACAAACACTACGCTACCAATGTCAAAATTGGACATTATCCAAATCGCACTGAAGCATAATCAACACCCGTGAGAAACAAGTGAAGATCATAAACTGATTAGAGTCATTAGACGTAGGCAGTCAACATATTTTGGGCATGTTATGAGAAGAAATGACTTGGAGAGCTTGGCGACAACTGGCAAGTTTGAAGGGAAGAGACCAAGGGGAAGACCGAGAAGTAAATACCTGGATAGCTTGGCCACGTGGCATGGTCGAAACAGGAACACATAGCTGATCTACGACTCTGGTGATCGAGTGACTTGGCAGAATAGGACCGCCCACGCTTATCAGCATGGCACATGATGGATGGATGGAGATGAGATGCTTGAGAAGAGCTGTCATCTGAGTTGTCCGAGACCGAATACGAAATGACGTTACCAGACAGACAGTGGGATCAGCACCTTGTGCCACATAAAGAAAGGCAAAAGATCAAATGGTTCGGCCATCTAGTTAGAATGCATCCCCATCAACTACCAGCCCTGGCACTACGTCAAAGAAGATCGTACACGAGAGCAAGAGGACGCCTAAGAATACAATTGACTGACGACACCAAAGACATCATACACCTCAGAAGTCGGAGTGGCTTTGCCTCATGGCCAGGAACACTGCTAATAGGGAAAGCTAATTCACACGCACTCCTGTGCACCAGCAGTAGAAGCCCGAGTATGGACTACGCTTGAGTTCATAGTCAGCGAACGCAAAACAAGAATACATTGTACAATCACACGGAATAACACTTTCTAGAGTGAAGAAAGAATGAAGAGAGAGAGAGGGGGGAGGCGGAGGGAGGGAAAGAGTGTAGAGGACAAGAGAATGGAGAGACAAGGAGGCAACTGGTACTATCATTATTTGTACTCTTTGCTGGCTGTTGAAGATAAGGATGGAGCACTCGTGGGGATGGCCCAAGTGTTGTGGTGTTGGTTATAGACTTGACTCGGCTATCAAGTGTCTAACAGTGGGCACTGCAGCGGCAATTGTTTCTTCCCACGACGCTTGACGTCAGAAGTGGAAGCTTATGATGATGATGAGGGCTAAGGGTATTTTTTTTTTATTCGCATATCCTTTACAGGACATCGCTGTCGACAGCAGCATCTTTCAGCTGTCTGTTGATTTCTTGGCAAGATTACGCTCAGTAGTTTGCCATTGCTTTCTGAGCGGCCGGCTCAGTGTCCCGCAAGTCACCAGCGGGGGACGAACCCCTCCCAGCTCGCTCCCGTTACTAGACTCTGCGTGACAAACGGGATTACGGAGAAAGTGTTGTAACCCCTCAGCCAGAGAGACCGGCGGCTAAGGGTATACGAACAAGAAAAATAACACATTCGAGTAATCACAGAATGACTTCCGCACCAACGAGCACCGAAGTGACCGGAGGGCGTCCCAAAACGCCAGGTGTACACAATCGACCTTGGGTATGCCTCGAAGCCGGACAGCGGGTCACATGCCGACCCAGCTTGCCCTACATCTATACAACAAGTTTACGTCATACATGTGTTTCAGTAATACAGCCACTCTATGGCGCCTGTCCTGTTATAAAATTCTACTCCAAAAGTCATTGATCACAGCCCAAGTTTGAAGGTAATCTTGTAGAATTAACGTTGCGGTTGCAGACTGGTCTGTCCGAGTTATAGATATAAGAAACTTAAACATGTACAATACAAAGTTCTCAGATCGCCAACGATGATCAGCCCTTATCAGTGGTTACTAAGACAAAGAGCTCACTAGAAGGGTGCCATTTCCAAAAGGCGAGTTGTCTATAGATCAGTTATAAATGGGAGATGCGGCACGGTTTGGCAATCTTCACCCCGCAGATGCAAGAGGGTTTCAAAGTCGAAGACCTCCCCCGTTACCAGGCAAGACGTCATCAGGAAGTCGAGAGGAATCAGAAGGTTGTAGGCAAGAGGCTGCCACACAAGCTCCACGGCGCGTCCCTGGACCTCCACGCGTCCCTAAACCTCCAGTACTACGTAAGGCACCAAAAAAAGATGCTGCCCCTCCTTTACCACCACCATCCTACAAATTCAGTAAGAGACCTCAAATGGGAGAGCCAGAGGATGGAGACGTATATGAGAACAAATCTCCCGTGAGAAACCTTGTCCCAGATTCTAGAGGCGTATATGAGAATGTATCTCCCAAAAGGCGCAATATGTTGGAATTACCCACACGACGCATTGTATCGGAATCTCCTAAACCACATGAGACCACAACACAAGGAAATAGTCACTATTATGAAACAGTAGTATGGTCACCAGAAGAAGAATCCACAATATACGAAAACTCAAGTGAGGACTCCACCTTGACTGAAGCAATGACAACTCAGAGTGAGGGGTCGTCCAGTGTATTCCAAGGGCAGTCTCTTCTAGATGCTAATACCACAACGTCAACTGCAGATTCATCTCGTTCACAAGCACCATCATTTATCCAAACAGGCCAGGGGCCACTGGCAGACCTGTCATCAACCTTCGACTCCTACTTCGGCTATGAAAAAGTGATTAGTCTCACTGCTGACAACTTCCACAACTTCATCGCTAACAAGGACTTAGTCATGATTATGTTCTACGATCCATTCGACCCAAACACTTCCGTACCAAAAAACAATTTCAAGAAGGTAACTATATCCATTAGCGTAAATGTATTTACACAAACATTGGTGGCAACGTTCGTGTGTCTCTGTATTGTTATGTCTTGTGTGGTTTCAGACATAGTTTGTTGTATTCAGTGTGTGCGTCATCACCACAGAGCTGGTTTGTTGTATTCAGTGTGTGCGTCATCACCACAGAGCTGGTTTGTTGTATTCAGTGTGTGCGTCATCACCACAGAGGTGGTTTGTTGTATTCAGTGTGTGTGTTTATCACCACAGAGCTGGTTTGTTGTATTCAGTGTGTGCGTCATCACCACAGAGCTGGTTTGTTGTATTCAGTGTGTGTGTCATCACCACAGAGGTGGTTTGTTGTATTCAGTGTGTGTGTCATCACCACAGAGGTGGTTTGTTGTATTCAGTGTGTGTGTCATCACCACAGAGGTGGTTTGTTGTATTCAGTGTGTGTGTCATCACCACAGAGGTGGTTTGTTGTATTCAGTGTGTGTGTCATCACCACAGAGGTGGTTTGTTGTATTCAGTGTGTGTGTCATCACCACAAAGGTGGTTTGTTGTATTCAGTGTGTGTGTCATCACCACAGAGGTGGTTTGTTGTATTCAGTGTGTGTGTCATCACCACAGAGCTGGTTTGTTGTATTATGTGTGTGTGTCATCACCACAGAGGTGGTTTGTTGCATTCAGTGTGTGTGTGTCATCACCACAGAGGTGGTTTGTTGTATTCAGTGTGTGTGTCATCACCACAGAGGTGGTTTGTTGTATTCAGTGTGTGTGTCATCACCACAGAGCTGGTTTGTTGTATTATGTGTGTGTGTCATCACCACAGAGGTGGTTTGTTGTATTCAGTGTGTGTGTCATCACTACAGAGCTGATTTGTTGTATTCAGTGCGTGCGTCATCACTACAGAGGTGGTTTGTTGTATTCAGTGTGTGCGTAATCACCACAGAGCTGGTTTGTTGTATTCAGTGTGTGCGTCATCACCACAGAGCTGATTTGTTGTATTCAGTGTGTGTGTCACCACCACAGAGGTGGTTTGTTGTATTCAGTGTGTGTGTCATCACCACAGAGCTGGTATGTTGTATTCAATGTGTGTGACATCACCACAGAGGTGGTTTGTTGTATTCAGTGTGTGTGTCATCACCACAGAGCTGGTTTGTTGTATTCAGTGTGTGTGTCATCACCACAGAGCTGATTTGTTGTATTCAGTGTGTGTGTCATCACCACAGAGCTGGTTTGTTGTATTCAGTGTGTGTGTCATCACCACAGAGCTGATTTGTTGTATTGAGTGTGTGCGTCATCACTACAGAACTGATTTGTTGTATTCAGTGTGTGTGTCATCACCACAGAGCTGGTTTGTTGTATTCAGTGTGTGTGTCATCACCACAGAGCTGATTTGTTGTATTGAGTGTGTGCGTCATCACTACAGAGCTGATTTGTTGTATTCAGTGTGTGTGTCATCACCAGAGAGCTGGTTTGTTGTATTCAGTGTGTGTGTCATCACCACAGAGCTGATTTGTTGTATTGAGTGTGTGCGTCATCACTACAGAGCTGATTTGTTGTATTCAGTGTGTGTGTCATCACCACAGAGCTGGTTTGTTGTGTTCAGTGTGTGTGTCATCACCACAGAGCTGGTTTGTTGTATTCAGTGTGTGTGTCATCACCACAGAGATGGTTTGTTGTATTCAGTGTGTGTGTCATCACCACAGAGCTGGTTTGTTGTATTCAGTGTGTGTGTCATCACCACAGAGCTGGTTTGTTGTATTGAGTGTGTGTGTCATCACCACAGAGCTGGTTTTGTTGTATTCAGTGTGTGTGTCATCACCACAGAGCTGGTTTGTTGTATTCAGTGTGTGTGTCATCACCACAGAGCTGGTTTCTCAACGCCACAGGTAGTCTGCTTTGGTCATTAAATTTGCGATCATTCAAAGCTCGTTGTAATCGGAACAAAACTGACATGTCTCCTAGGTTGTCCCAGGCTATATATTTTTTTCACATCTTATTTACAGAACGTTGCAGTCAACATTAGCATTTGTCAGCTGCTGTTGATGTCTTGGCAAGTTTTACGTTCAGTAGTAGCCTAGAATTAATATCAGACATCATCAAACAATGAGGTAAGAAGTAACAACAGCCGCTATAATAATGAGGACATCATCAAACAATGAGGTGAGAAGTAACAACAGCCGCTATAATATTGAGGACATCATCAAACAATGAGGTGAGAAGTACCAAAAGCCATTATAATATTGAGGATAGCATCAAACAATGAGGTGAGAAGTAACAACAGCCACTATAATATTGAGGACATCATCAAACAATGAGGTGAGAAGTAACAACAGCCGCTATAATAATGAGGACATCATCAAACAATGAGGTGAGAAGTAACAACAGCCGCTATAATATTGAGGACATCATCAAACAATGAGGTGAGAAGTAACAAAAGCCACTATAATATTGAGGATAGCATCAAACAATGAGGTGAAAAGTAACAACAGCCACTATAATATTGAGGACATCATCAAACAATGACGTGAGAAGTAACAAAAGCCGCTATAATATTGAGGATAGCATCAAACAATGAGGTGAGAAGTAACAACAGCCGCTATAATATTGAGGACATCAACCGACAATGAGGTGAGAAGTAACGACAGCCGCTATAATATTGAGGACATCATCAAACAATGAGGTGAGAAGTAACAACAGCCGCTATAATATTGAGGACATCATCAAACAATGAGGTGAGAAGTAACAACAGCAGCTATAATATTGAGGACATCATCAAACAATGAGGTGAGAAGTAACAACAGCCGCCATAATATTGAGGACATCATCAAACAATGAGGTGAGAAGTAACAACAGCTGCCATAATATTGAGGACATCATCAAACATTGAGGTGAGAAGTAACAACAGCCGCTATAATATTGAGGACATCATCAAACAATGAGGTGAGAAGTAACAACAGCCGCTATAATATTGAGGACATCATCAAACAATGAGGTGAGAAGTAACAACAGCCGCTATAATATTGAAGACATCATCAAACAATGAGGTGAGAAGTAACAACAGCCGCTATAATATTGAGGACATCATCAAACAATGAGGTGAGAAGTAACAACAGCCGTTATAATATTGAGGACATCAACCGACAATGAAATGAGAAGTAACAAAAGCCGCTATAATATTGAGGATAGCATCAAACAATGAGGTGAGAAGTAACAAAAGCAGCTATAATATTGAGGACATCATCAAACAATGAGGTGAGAAGTAACAACAGCTGCTATAATATTGAGGACATCATCAAACAATGAGGTGAGAAGTAACAAAACCCGCTATAATATTGAGGATAGCATCAAACAATGAGGTGAGAAGTAACAACAGCCGCTATAATATTGAGGACATCAACCGACAATGAAATGAGAAGTAACAAAAGCCGCCGTAATATTGAGGACATCAACCGACAATGAGGTGAGAAGTAACAACAGCCGCTATAATATTGAGGACATCATTAAACAATGAGGTGAGAAGTAACAACAGCCGCTATAATATTGAGGACATCATCAAACAATGAGGTGAGAAGTAACAACAGCCGCTATAATATTGAGGACATCATCAAACAATGAGGTGAGAAGTAACAACAGCCGCCATAATATTGAGGACATCATCAAACAATGAGGTGAGAAGTAACAACAGCCGCCATAATATTGAGGACATCATCAAACAATGAGGTGAGAAGTAACAACAGCCGCTATAATATTGAGGACATCATCAAACAATGAGGTGAGAAGTAACAACAGCCGCTATAATATTGAGGACATCATCAAACAATGAGGTGAGAAGTAACAACAGCCGCTTTAATATTGAGGACAGCATCAAACAATGAGGTGAGAAGTAACAAAAGCCGCTATAATATTGAGGATAGCATCAAACAATGAGGTGAGAAGTAACAACAGCCGCTATAATATTGAGGACATCATCAAACAATGAGGTGAGAAGTAACAACAGCTGCTATAATATTGAGGACATCATCAAACAATGAGGAGAGAAGTAACAACAGCCGCCATAATATTTAGGACATCATCAAACAATGAGGTGAGAAGTAACAACGGCCGTTATAATATTGAGGACATCAACCGACAATGAAATGAGAAGTAACAAAAGCCGCCGTAATATTGAGACATCAACCGACAATGAGGTGAGAAGTAACGACAGCCGCTATAATATTGAGGACATCATCAAATAATGAGGTGAGAAGTAACAACAGCCGCTATAATATTGAGGACATCATCAAACAATGAGGTAAGAAGTAACAACAACCGCTATAATATTGAGGATATCCTCACACAATGAGGTGAGAAGTAACAAAAGCCGCTATAATATTGAGGACATCATCAAACAATGAGATGAGAAGTAACAACAGCCGCTATAATATTGAGGACATCATCAAACAATGAGGTGAGAAGTAACAACAGCCGATATAATATTGAGGACATCATCAAACAATGAGGTGAGAAGTAACAACAGCCGCTATAATATTGAGGACATCATCAAACAATGAGGTGATAAGTAACAACAACCGCTATAATATTGAGGATATCCTCACACAATGAGGTGAGAAGTAACATCAGCCGCTATAATATTGAGGACATCATCAAACAATGAGGTGAGAAGTAACAACAGCCGCTATAATATTGAGGACATCATCAAATAATGAGGTGAGAAGTAACAACAGCCGCTATAATATTGAGGACATCATCAACCAATCAGGTGAGAAGTAACAACAGCCGCCATAATATTGAGGATAGCATCAAACAATGAGGTGAGAAGTAACAACAGCCGCCATAATATTGAGGATATCATCAAACAATGAGGTTAGAAGTAACAACAGCCGCTATAATATTGAGGATATCCTCACACAATGAGGTGAGAAGTAACAAAAGCCGCTATAATATTGAGGACATCATCAAACTATGAGGTGAGAAGTAACAACAGCCGCCATAATATTGAGGACATCATCAAACAATGAGGTAAGAAATAACAACAGCCGCCATAATATTGAGAATAGCAGCAAACAATAAGGTGAGAAGTAACAACAGCCGCTATAATATTGAGGACATCATCAAACAATGAGGTGAGAAGTAACAACAGCCGCTATAATATTGAGAATTTCCTCAGACAATGAGGTGAGAAGTAACAAAAGCCGCTATAATATTGAGGATATCATCAAACAATGAGGTGAGAAGTAACAACAGCCGCTATAATATTGAGGATAGCATCAAACAATGAGGTGAGAAGTAACAACAGCCGCTATAATATTGAGGACATCATCAAACAATGAGGTGAGAAGTAACAACAGCCGCTATAATATTGAGGACATCATCAAACAATGAGGTGAGAAGTAACAACAGCCGCTATAATATTGAGGACATCATCAAACAATGAGGTGAGAAGTAACAACAGCCGCCATAATATTGAGGATAGCATCAAACAATGAGGTGAGAAGTAATAACAGCCGCTATAATATTGAGGATAGCATCAAACAATGAGGTGAGAAGTAACAACAGCCACTATAATATTGAGGATAGCATCAAACAATGAGGTGAGAAGTAACAACAGCCACTATAATATTGAGGATAGCATCAAACAATCTGCTATATTGACAGTAAATGACAGTTTTGACAGTTCACATCCATTGGCTGCTGCTTGCTCTCTACAACATTGGGACAGCATAATCCACCAAAGTCAGCCACATGCGCGGAACGGAGTCCGTTGTTGATTAAGTTTACTACAGAGGTAGCCCCTTAGTAGATCATGCCAACTGGGTGTCAAGTGCTGGGTCTGAACATATTCCTGCCTTGATATATGAGGTCAGTGGTCAGTTCTCTTCCTCGCCTGCGTTTTATTTGCCATTTTACCAGTTGCACAGATGCTTGCATAAGTATCTTCTATCTTTAGATTATTGACTATGTAGTATTTCAGCAAATTAAAACTGTAATCTGATTAGAGAAATTAGACGTAGACAGACAGCCATTATGGGTACGTTATGGAAAGAAATAAACTAGAGACCTTGGTGACAACTGGAAGATTGAAGGCAGAAGAACTAGGCGACTGCTAAGAAGTAAATACCTGGATGGCTTGGCCACATGGCATGGTCTAGACAAGAACATGGAGCTGATCGACGACTCTGGTTATCACGTGAGTTGACGCAACATGACCGTTTACGCTTATCCGCATGACTCATGACTTGATGATGATGATTGGAGCCTGTTGTGCTCTGTGCGTAATCTGAAGATTATTGCTTCTCCTCCTCGGCTGAGTTGGATGTCTATATCTGACCTGTGGCCTGGCACTGTGACCCACACCTAAGATGTTTTCATCGTGCACAGCTTGAGGACAGCACAGTCAGATAAAGTGATCGTTTGTAATGAATAATTAACATACTTAGTGCCAAACAAGTGTATATACTAACGGAGTCTAAGTACCGAATGATATTTGTGAATTAATTTTCACTTACTTTTCCGCGTGCGATGGCAAACTACTGAACGTAAACTTGCCAAGAAATTATTCAATCAATCAGGTGCCGTCTCCATAATGAAGGTTGGCTGCAATCGATCTCCAACATTGTCTGACTCTCATCCTTACTGTACATCCTGTCAGATTGCTGTTCGTCCATCTCTTGATGTTAACTTCCCACTTGTATCGTTGTCTGCCTCTTGCTAATCTGCAGCCTACCTTACTTTCCAGTATGGTTTTATGAGAGTGTATTTTAACGTGGCCGAAATATTTAACTTTACCTTTTTTTAAATTTCTTTCATCAACTCTCTTTTTCCTTTCCAGTTTTTTAGAACCTCTTTATTCGATTATTTCTGTTTTCATAAAATACGACATATTCTTGTGTATATCCATATCTCCAGGGTATCTATGCGACTTTCTAGTTGCTTGTTCAATGTCCAGGCTTCAGAGCCATATCGTAGTTGAATAAACATAACATTTGACAATTCTCATTGTTAATGCGTTGTTAATCTCTCAAGATATTTACACTGATTTCTTGCTGTTGGAAGCATTTGTGGCCATTTCTATCCTCTTTTCATTTGTATTTCACTTCTTCTATTGTCTGTCAGTACTTGTACACAATGGGAGAAACTTGTTCTATATCCCACTTTATTGTGATGTTTAGTAATGACCTCCCCTTTACACTGCTAATGATCATAGTTTTCGTTTGTTGGATCATGCCTCTGGTGTGTATTTACCTCATCGGTGTGGAGTGGCCTGTGTGTTGGATCATGTTTGTATCTACCTCATCGGTGTGTAGTGGCCTGTGTGTTGGATCATGTTTGTATCTACCTCATCGGTATGAGTGGCCTGTGTATTGGATCATGTTTGTATCTACCTCATCGGCGTGGAGTCGCCTGTGTGTTGGATCATGTTTGTATCTACCTCATCGGTGTGGAGTGGCCTGTGTGTTAGATAATGTTTGTATCTACCTCATCGGCGTGGAGTCGCCTGTGTGTTGGATCATGTTTGTATCTACCTCATCGGTGTGGAGTGGCCTGTGTGTTGCAAGAACTATGGCGGCCGTAGCGCAGCTACTGGTTACGTCTCCAATGCTTGACAGGTCAAAGGGTAGGGACCCGTGGAAGCGACACAAATATCTACTGCCTGATCAGTAGACTGGGGTCAGCCAATCACAACATATAGTTTGAGAATAGAGATCTAGGCAGTCACGATGACATGCGGGTGGTTGGAAGACAAACAGCACACGTGTGTCGTAAATGAAACGGACTCCATAGTATGAAGAACGAACGAACGAATGAACGAAAAAAACTTTATTTTCAAAGGGTAACAAATTGGGCACGCAGGCCAGTGTTACATTCGACCCTTCCAATCACTCATCTTTTGTTCATCAATAGTGCATGGTACATTAACATAGGAAAAAAAAACACATTGTCAAATGAATGTTGTAAACATGAACAATGCATATTACCATGTTATGAGACACATCGCCCACCCACCCCACCCACCACACATCCCTCACACACATCCCCTACCACCCACACACACACACATCCAGGCACACATACATTCCCCCACCCATCCACCCATCCTTCACCCACAAACATCCACGCACACACAGACACACATCCACGCACACACACACACACATCCACCCACACACAGACACACATCCACCCACACACAGACACACATCCACCCATACACACACACCCCCATGAAGAGAAAGGTGAAGACAGGCAGGCATGCTTCATGCAGTTCCTTGCTTCCATTCAACAATCAAAAATAGAGAACATCTGTTGAATTCCTCCCCCCACCCCCCCCCCCCCCACCCCCCAATCATCAGGACATGCTGGTGTGGTGGGAAACGAGCAGATCAACAGATTAGCTGGGCCAACACCCTTTGGCGGGGTTTTGTTGTATAAGGCAGATACGGTTGAGGCCCTGTGGCGGGGTTTTGTTGTATAAGGCAGATACGGTTGAGGCCCTGTGGCGGGGTTTTGTTGTATAAGGCAGATACGGTTGAGGCCCTGTGGCGGGGTTTTGTTGTATAAGGCAGATACGGTTGAGGCCCTGTGGCGGGGTTTTGTTGTATAAGGCAGATACGGTTGAGGCCCTGTGGCGGGGTTTTGTTGTATAAGGCAGATACGGTTGAGGCCCTTTGGATTTGTGTGTATAGTGTAGAAGACCTGATGGATCATCATACTGTGGGGAGAATCGCCAAGGGAGGATCTGACCGGCACTCAAACCCCGAAGAAAGGCTAGACGGACCTGTAATCAGACTGCTTCTAGTACCATTAGAATCGGGGCTCTTCAGTAGCTGTATCAGATGAGGACGGAAAACTTATGGGAGTCTGCTGAACGCTGTCTCAACTCATCTCATGTGTGGTTTCTCTTCCTTGACTTGTACACGTCATTACAAGAACTCGTGATTATAGAATGGGGTTGCCAGAAGAGGAAGGAAGCTGGTAAAAGGAAAAGTTAATTCACACACGCAAAATTCAGTCTAGTGCTACTGGAAGTAGCGTGTATGGTCTACGCTTGAGTTCAAAGCGTGCGAGCGCCAACCAAAGAATAATAATAATGTCCCCAGACAATCAAAGAGTAAGGAAAGCAAACCCGAACATATACGAGTCGAAGTCGGACGTACTGAGACACTGTCTTGGCAAAACCGTGCATTACATTAACCAACTGATGCCATTCCATTGCGTCTGTTTGTAGAACTCATTAAATATCCCCCAGGTTGTCACCGTTTACTGTTTGTGGCATTTACAGACAGAGAAGAAGATAGATGAATAAATGTGATGTAATAGATATGATATCATTGGTATGTATGGCTGTCATAACTGTCTATGCTGCTCTCAACTCTTGCAGGCAGTGAAGATGATAGATTAACAAACGTGATATAATAGATATGGTATCATTGGTATGTATGGCTGTCATAACTGTCTATGCTGCTGTCAACTCTTGCAGGCAGTGAAGATGATAGATTAACAAACGTGATATAATAGATGTGGTATCATTGGTATGTATGGCTGTCATAACTGTCTATGCTGCTGTCAACTCTTGCAGGCAGTGAAGATGATAGATTAACAAACGTGATATAATAGATGTGGTATCATTGGTATGTATGGCTGTCATAACTGACTGTGCTACTGTCAGCTCTTGCAGGCAGTGAAGATGATACATGAAAAAATGTGATATGATAGATATGGTATCGTTGGTATGTATGGCTGTCATAACTGTCTATGCTGCTGTCAACTCTTGCAGGCAGTGAAGATGATAGATTAACAAACGTGATATAATAGATGTGGTATCATTGGTATGTATGGCTGTCATAACTGTCTATGCTGCTGTCAACTCTTGCAGGCAGTGAAGTAGATATATGAATAAATGTGATATAATAGATATGGTATCATTGGTATGTATGGCTGTCATAACTGTCTATGCTGCTCTCAACTCTTGCAGGCAGTGAATATGATACATGAATAAATGTGATATAATAGATATGGTATCATTGGTATGTATGGCTGTCATAACTGTCTATGCTGCTGTCAACTCTTGCAGGCAGTGAAGTAGATATATGAATAAATGTGATATAATAGATATGGTATCATTGGTATGTATGGCTGTCATAACTGTCTATGCTGCTCTCAACTCTTGCAGGCAGTGAATATGATACATGAATAAATGTGATATAATAGATATGGTATCATTGGTATGTATGGCTGTCATAACTGTCTATGCTGCTGTGAACTCTTGCAGGCAGTGAAGTAGATATATGAATAAATGTGATATAATAGATATGGTATCATTGGTATGTATGGCTGTCATAACTGTCTATGCTGCTCTCAACTCTTGCAGGCAGTGAATATGATACATGAATAAATGTGATATAATAGATATGGTATCATTGGTATGTATGGCTGTCATAACTGTCTATGCTGCTGTCAACTCTTGCAGGCAGTGAAGATGATACATGAATAAATGTGATATAATAGATGTGGTATCATTGGTATGTACGGCTGTCATAACTGTCTATGCTGCTCTCAACTCTTGCAGGCAGTGAATATGATAGATGAATAAATGTGATATAATAGATATGGTATCATTGGTAGCCTATGTATGGCTGTCATAACTGTCTATGCTGCTGTCAACTCTTGCAGGCAGTGAATATGATAGATGAATAAATGTGATATAATAGATGTGGTATCATTGGTATGTATGGCTGTCATAACTGTCTATGCTGCTCTCAACTCTTGCAGGCAGTGAATATGATACATGAATAAATGTGATATAATAGATATGGTATCATTGGTATGTATGGCTGTCATAACTGTCTATGCTGCTCTCAACTCTTGCAGGCAGTGAAGTAGATATATGAATAAATGTGATGTAATAGATATGGTATCATTGGTAGCCTATGTATGGCTGTCATAACTGTCTATGCTGCTGTCAACTCTTGCAGGCAGTGAATATGATAGATGAATAAATGTGATATAATAGATGTGGTATCATTGGTATGTATGGCTGTCATAACTGTCTATGCTGCTGCCAACTCTTGCAGGCAGTGAATATGATACATGAATAAATGTGATATAATAGATATGGTATCATTGGTATGTATGGCTGTCATAACTGTCTATGCTGCTGTCAACTCTTGCAGGCAGTGAAGATGATACATGAATAAATGTGATATAATAGATGTGGTATCATTGGTATGTACGGCTGTCATAACTGTCTATGCTGCTCTCAACTCTTGCAGGCAGTGAATATGATAGATGAATAAATGTGATATAATAGATATGGTATCATTGGTAGCCTATGTATGGCTGTCATAACTGTCTATGCTGCTGTCAACTCTTGCAGGCAGTGAATATGATAGATGAATAAATGTGATATAATAGATGTGGTATCATTGGTATGTATGGCTGTCATAACTGTCTATGCTGCTCTCAACTCTTGCAGGCAGTGAATATGATACATGAATAAATGTGATATAATAGATATGGTATCATTGGTATGTATGGCTGTCATAACTGTCTATGCTGCTGTCAACTCTTGCAGGCAGTGAAGATGATAGATGAATAAATGTGATATAATAGATATGGTATCATTGGTATGTATGGCTGTCATAACTGTCTATGCTGCTGTCAACTCTTGCAGGCAGTGAAGTAGATATATGAATAAATGTGATATAATAGATGTGGTATCATTGGTATGTATGACTGTCATAACTGTCTATGCTGCTCTCAACTCTTGCAGGCAGTGAATATGATACATGAATAAATGTGATATAATAGATATGGTATCATTGGTAGCCTATGTATGGCTGTCATAACTGTCTATGCTGCTGTCAACTCTTGCAGGCAGTGAATATGATAGATGAATAAATGTGATATAATAGATGTGGTATCATTGGTATGTATGGCTGTCATAACTGTCTATGCTGCTCTCAACTCTTGCAGGCAGTGAAGATGATAGATTAACAAACGTGATATAATAGATATGGTATCATTGGTATGTATGGCTGTCATAACTGTCTATGCTGCTGTCAACTCTTGCAGGCAGTGAATATGATAGATGAATAAATGTGATATAATAGATGTGGTATCATTGGTATGTATGGCTGTCATAACTGTCTATGCTGCTCTCAGCTCTTGCAGGCAGTGAAGATGATACATGAATAAATGTGATATGATAGATATGGTATCGTTAGTATGTATGGCTGTCATAACTGTCTATGCTGCTGTCAACTCTTGCAGGCAGTGAAGTAGATATATGAATAAATGTGATATAATAGATGTGGTATCATTGGTATGTATGGCTGTCATAACTGTCTATGCTGCTGTCAACTCTTGCAGGCAGTGAAGATGATACATGAATAAATGTGATATAATAGATGTGGTATCATTGGTATGTATGGCTGTCATAACTGTCTATGCTGCTCTCAACTCTTGCAGGCAGTGAAGATGATACATGAATAAATGTGATATAATATATGTGGTATCATTGGTATGTATGGCTGTTATAACTGTCTATGCTGCTGTCAACTCTTGCAGGCAGTGAAGATGATAGATGAATAAATGTGATATAATAGATATGGTATCATTGGTAGCCTATGTATGGCTGTCATAACTGTCTATGCTGCTGTCAACTCTTGCAGGCAGTGAATATGATAGATGAATAAATGTGATATAATAGATGTGGTATCATTGGTATGTATGGCTGTCATAACTGTCTATGCTGCTCTCAACTCTTGCAGGCAGTGAATATGATAGATGAATAAATGTGATATAATAGATATGGTATCATTGATAGCCTATGTATGGCTGTCATAACTGTCTATGCTGCTGTCAACTCTTGCAGGCAGTGAATATGATAGATGAATAAATGTGATATAATAGATGTGGTATCATTGGTATGTATGGCTGTCATAACTGTCTATGCTGCTCTCAACTTTTGCAGGCAGTGAATATGATAGATGAATAAATGTGATATAATAGATGTGGTATCATTGGTATGTATGGCTGTCATAACTGTCTATGCTGCTGTCAACTCTTGCAGGCAGTGAATATGATAGATGAATAAATGTGATATAATAGATGTGGTATCATTGGTATGTATGGCTGTCATAACTGTCTATGCTGCTCTCAACTCTTGCAGGCAGTGAAGATGGTAGATGAATAAATGTGATATAATAGATGTGGTATCATTGGTATGTATGGCTGTCATAATTGTCTATGCTGCTGTCAACTCTTGCAGGCAGTGAAGATGGTAGATGAATAAATGTGATATAATAGATGTGGTATCATTGGTATGTATGGCTGTCATAACTGTCTATGCTGCTGTCAACTCTTGCAGGCAGTGAAGATGGTAGATGAATAAATGTGATATAATAGATGTGGTATCATTGGTATGTATGGCTGTCATAATTGTCTATGCTGCTGTCAACTCTTGCAGGCAATGAAGAAGCGCGGCACTGATCTGTTTGCAGCGGTAGATTGCCAGCACGAGCCAGACTTCTGTGCCGACATCGACGTCAAAGTGCTGCCGTCGTTCAGATTCTACTCCTGGGGCAAGTTGATTGGCACCATCCGGGACATGAGCCACTTCGATGACAATGCAATGATCAGTCATCTAGACACATTGGGCAGCTTGAGC
Organism: Cepaea nemoralis; assembly: GCA_014155875.1. Lineage (NCBI taxonomy): Eukaryota > Metazoa > Mollusca > Gastropoda > Stylommatophora > Helicidae > Cepaea > Cepaea nemoralis. The sequence continues at coordinate 142,294 of JACEFZ010012499.1, forward strand.
CAAAAACTCAAGTTTAAGGCTGACACACATTTCTCAGGTTCAATGCCCATTGACTCTGTCAGATCTAAATGCTCTTTGGCTAAAATATTCGGCTTCAAAAAGTAACTTGGATAAAAGAAATACAGAGCATGTGGATACTCTTCAGCACTGGTATACTTGGTTTCCTTGCACCTGATTCTAGCTTTTGATACCAAAGCATGTGATATGACCCAGATCTTTACCACAAACACACGTTAACAGTGGCCTTCCTAAACAGTTTGTTTTTAATGAAGATTATATTTAATACAATGCCACGGTCGATTTAAAACACTATATGTGTTCTTTTCCTGTCCTATTCATTGATGTGTGCTTCCTACACACATGTTGTACCATTTGCTAATTTGTATTCACTTAATAATTTATTCCGTTGTTTTCGTTTTGTTTCCACGAGCGGCGTTTTATCGTTATATTCCAGCTGCCTGCTGGAGTGGGCGTTCACGCATCACCACAATTCTCAGTCTTCGATGTACCGGATTAACTCCACCAATGACATTCCTCCATCCACCATTCCAGTCGTCCAGAATTATTGTTCTCTGTCCTCCGCTGTCCTTTCTTATCCTGAAATTGCAAGATGTTACAATACTTTCCCGGTCCTCGCTTCTTATGTATCATCATCACCATGTGCCTAGCCAGCTGGCGTTGGCGTTCATGTCTTTCCACAGATCTCGGTCTTTGATTTTCTGGATCAAACCCGCTGATGATGTTCCTCCATGCCGCCATCTCAATCCATCCAGCATCATTTCTCTTGGTCGGCACCCTACTCTCTTCACTCTGATCTTTCCACTCGTCACGATGCCTAGAAACATAAGGCCACCACGATCCTGTTGACTGCTGCTGGCATTCCGACTGTATGTATTGTTGGTTGGCTGTTATTTTATCATCATCACCATTATCATGTGCCATGCCGATAAGCACGTGCGGTCATGTTTCGCCATCTCACTCGATCACCAGAGTCGTGGATCAACTCAGTGTCCCTGTCTCGACCATGCCACGTGGCCACGCCATTCATGTATTCTTTTATGAGCGGCAGCCAACTTCCAGTGACCTCTTCTGCTCTGATTTATGTTTCACCATTTCTGGATTCTTCTCTATACATAGTTATCGTTCGTTACTGTATACATCTATTCATAAGTCACTCCTTTCATACCTATTTCGTCACAATTTGTGATTAATCATGTGTTTAGTGTGGAAGAACAGATACACCCCCATGGCCTGGAAAGAATGGTGCTGTAAGGAGTGATCAGAGGATATAGCCGACATTTAATTGTTCGAGGAAAGGCCAGTCGAACACATAATCAGATTGCAACGGCTACCATTAGTATTGGAACTCTTTGCGGGTTGTTGAATACTGGAACGGGAACACACATGGAACTGTCTTGAGTGTTGTGATGGCTGTCCTTGACTCAGCTCACCTCTATATTTATTTACGTCTCTTTTAGTTCTCTTATAGTCCAGGTCGTTTGATGTGGATCATCACATGTGGTCACAGCCTTCTGCCTCGTGTTGTGCCTCTCAGTTCTCACACAGGTGTCCCCCACACCAAAACATAACACTATCCAGCACTGTTGCTCTCGGTCTCTTTCTGCTCCTCACCCTCTAACTTTCCTGTTATTACGAAGCACTCCAACTGTCTATTTCTCATGACGTGCTTAAAATGTGGACTGTCAAAACTGTCATTTACTGTCAATATAGTACTTGCGGAGTATGGTAGGGGGAGGGGGGTGAACCAGATGAATTAAGGCTGCCTGGCTAGTGCAGTCGATGCGAAGTGAGCAGGTTAAAGTTTTTTTTTTGCCCCCGAAAAAAAAAACAACAACAATAACAACAACTCCACGCCTAACCGAGGATTTTTTTTTTTTTTTTTGCGATCGCTAACTTTAAACTCAAGGGTAGTCCATATACACTATTTATAGTAGCGATGGACTTATTTTGCGTATGGATTAGCTTTCTCCATTAACAGTGTTTCTCGCCATCAGGCGAACCCACTCCGACTTCAAAGGTTCTTGTAATTTACGTCCCCAAGTCAAGGACGATAGGTCAACATTTGAGTCCAGCTGTCCGGTGTAGAGAATGACCCGCTTACCTCGGCATCAGCACAACGGATGTTTAAGAACACGCGTTCTTATCCATTCGACCATGCCGACCTGATACCAAGAATTCGAACCCGGGTTTCCCTAGACTGTCTGTTTAAAATGCGAGTAACCATCTCTACGTAAGATAGGTTCTGTCAGTATGTCTTTAGAAGGTGTGTATGTATGCGATAGGTTCTATCAGTATGTCTTTACAACGTGTGTATGTGTGAGATAGGTTCTATCAGTATGTCTTTAGAAACTGTGTATGTGTGAGTTAGCTTCTATCAGTATGTCTTTAGAAAGTGTGTATGTGTGAGATAGCTTCTATCAGTATGTCTTTAGAAAGTGTGTATGTGTGAGATAGCTTCTATCAGTATGTCTTTAGAAAGTGTGTATGTGTGAGATAGGTTCTATCAATATGTCTTTAGAAAGTGTGTATGTGTGAGATAGGTTCTATCAATATGTCTTTAGAAAGTGTGTATGTGAGAGATAGGTTCTATCAATATGTCTTTAGAAAGTGTGTATGTGTGAGATAGGTTCTATGAGTATATCTTTAGAAAGTGTGTATGTGAGAGATAGGTTCTATGAGTATGTCTTTAGAAAGTGTGTATGTATGAGATAGCTTCTATCAGTATGTCTTTAGAAAGTGTGTATGTGTGAGATAGGTTCTATGAGTATGTCTTTAGAAAGTGTGTATGTGTGAGATAGGTTCTATCAGTATGTCTTTAGAAAGTGTGTATGTATGAGATTGCTTCTAACAGTATGTCTTTAGAAAGTGTGTATGTGTGAGATTGCTTCTATCAGTATGTCTTTAGAAAGTGTGTATGTGTGAGATTGCTTCTATCAGTATGTCTTTAGAAAGTGTGTATGTGTGAGATTGCTTCTATCAGTATGTCTTTAGAAAGTGTGTATGTGTGAGATTGCTTCTATTAGTATGTCTTTAGAAAGTGTGTATGTGTGAGATTGCTTCTATCAGTATGTCTTTAGAAAGTGTGTATGTGTGAGATTGCTTCTATCAGTATGTCTTTAGAAAGTGTGTATGTGTTCACGGTGCTCTAAACATTCTTCTATACAGCCATTTCTCTCCACAACCTTTACAATGACCAAACGCCAGACGAACAATGAGCCAACGTGTCAGGCCTGCGGGCGGACACAATAATTACCATCCCGTAGGTGTCATGACAGGTTTGACCAAACTACTTCTTTCTTCTTTAATCCTTAATCTTTCCATATTGGCATATTCACTCAGCCAGCTCACTCCATCTCCTCTTATGCTTAGCTACCCAATACATTTCTCAGGAATCCCCTTATTATTCTTGTAATATAACACTTCTCTTCTACGTTTCATTTTAGATCTTTCATTATTTATTTCTCTTTATGATTCCATTCAGAGGCCTGGCTAGCTTAGCTATTGTCAGGTTTTCTAACTTCATGTCCTATCCTTCGCTCTTGGTCATTTCGTGGTCCAGTGCTATTAGTTTTAGATCTCTTCACGAGACGCAGCCACCAATTACTGGATGTTTCTAGTTTATGTCTCAACGTTTCTGTAGTTGTCCATGTTTCTGACACTTACAGTAGTTGTCCATGCTTCTGACACTTACACTAGTTGTCCATGTTTCTGACACTTACAGTAGTTGTCCACGTTTCTGACACTTACAGTAGTTGTCCATGTTTCTGACACTTACAGTAGTTGTCCATGTTTCTGACATTTACAGTAGTTGTCCATGTTTCTGACACTTACAGTAGTTGTCCATGTTTCTGACATTCTAACACTTACAGTAGTTGTCTATGTTTCTGACACTTACAGTAGTTGTCCGTGTTTCTGACACTTACAGTAGTTGTCCATGTTTCTGACACTTACAGTAGTTGTCCATGTTTCTGACATTTACAGTAGTTGTCCATGTTTCTGACATTCTGACACTTACAGTAATTGTCTATGTTTCTGACACTTACAGTAGTTGTCCATGTTTCTGACACTTACAGTAGTTGTCCATGTGTCTGACACTTACAGTAGTTGTCCATGTTTCTGACACTTACAGTAGTTGTCCATGTTTCTGACACTTACAGTAGTTGTCCTTGTTTCTGACACTTACAGTAGTTGTCCATGTTTCTAACACTTACAGTAGTTGTCCATGTTTCTGACACTTACAGTAGTTGTCCATGTTTCTGATATTCTGACACTTACAGTAGTTGTCCATGTTTCTGACACTTACAGTAGTTGTCCATGTTTCTGACATTCTGACACTTACAGTAGTTGTCCATGTTTCTGACACTTACAGTAGTTGCCCATGTTTCTGACACTTACAGTAGTTGTCCATGGTTCTGACATTCTGACACTTACAGCAGTTGTCAATGTTTCTGACACTTACAGTAGTTGCCCATGTTTCTGACACTTACAGTAGTTGTCTATGTTTCTGACACTTACAGTAGTTGTCCATGTTTCTGACACTTACAGTAGTTGTCTATGTTTCTGAAACCTACAGTAGTTGTCTATGTTTCTGACACTTACAGTAGTTGTCCAAGTTTCTGACACTTACAGTAGTTGTCTATGTTTCTGAAACCTACAGTAGTTGTCCATGTTTCTGAAACCTACAGTAGTTGTCCATGTTTCTGATATTTACAGTAGTTGTCCATGTTTCTGACATTCTGACACTTACACTAGTTGTCTATGTTTCTGACACTTACAGTAGTTGTCCATGTTTCGGACACTTACAGTAGTTGTCCATGTTTCTAACACTTACAGTAGTTGTCTATGTTTCTGACACTTACAGTAGTTGTCCATGTTTCTGACATTTACAGTAGTTGTCTATGTTTCTGACACTTACAGTAGTTGTCCATGTTTCTGAAACCTACAGTAGTTATCCATGTTTCTAACGTTTACAGTAGTTGTCCATGTTTCTGAAACCTACATTAGTTGTCCATGTTTCTAACACTTACAGTAGTTGTCCATGTTTCTGACACTTACAGTAGTTATCCATGTTTCTGACACTTACAGTAGTTGTCCATGTTTCTGACACTTACAGTAGTTGTCCATGTTTCTGACATTCTGACACTTACAGTAGTTGTCTATGTTTCTGACACTTACAGTAGTTGTCCATGTTTCTGACATTTACAGTAGTTGTCCATGTTTCTGACATTCTGACACTTACAGTAATTGTCTATGTTTCTGACACTTACAGTAGTTGTCCATGTTTCTGACACTTACAGTAGTTGTCCATGTGTCTGACACTTACAGTAGTTGTCCATGTTTCTGACACTTACAGTAGTTGTCCATGTTTCTGACACTTACAGTAGTTGTCTATGTTTCTGAAACCTACAGTAGTTGTCCATGTTTCTGAAACCTACAGTAGTTGTCCATGTTTCTGACATTCTGACACTTACAGTAATTGTCTATGTTTCTGACACTTACAGTAGTTGTCCATGTTTCTGACACTTACAGTAGTTGTCCATGTGTCTGACACTTACAGTAGTTGTCCATGTTTCTGACACTTACAGTAGTTGTCCATGTTTCTGACACTTACAGTAGTTGTCCTTGTTTCTGACACTTACAGTAGTTGTCCATGTTTCTAACACTTACAGTAGTTGTCCATGTTTCTGACACTTACAGTAGTTGTCCATGTTTCTGATATTCTGACACCTACAGTAGTTGTCCATGTTTCTGACACTTACAGTAGTTGTCCATGATTCTGACACTTACAGTAGTTGTCCATGTTTCTGACATTCTGACACTTACAGTAGTTGTCCATGTTTCTGACACTTACAGTAGTTGCCCATGTTTCTGACACTTACAGTAGTTGTCCATGTTTCTGACATTCTGACACTTACAGTAGTTGTCAATGTTTCTGACACTTACAGTAGTTGCCCATGTTTCTGACACTTACAGTAGTTGTCTATGTTTCTGACACTTACAGTAGTTGTCCATGTTTCTGACACTTACAGTAGTTGTCTATGTTTCTGAAACCTACAGTAGTTGTCTATGTTTCTGACACTTACAGTAGTTGTCCAAGTTTCTGACACTTACAGTAGTTGTCTATGTTTCTGAAACCTACAGTAGTTGTCCATGTCTCTGAAACCTACAGTAGTTGTCCATGTTTCTGACATTTACAGTAGTTGTCCATGTTTCTGACATTCTGACACTTACACTAGTTGTCTATGTTTCTGACACTTACAGTAGTTGTCCATGTTTCGGACACTTACAGTAGTTGTCCATGTTTCTAACACTTACAGTAGTTGTCTATGTTTCTGACACTTACAGTAGTTGTCCATGTTTCTGACATTTACAGTAGTTGTCTATGTTTCTGACACTTACAGTAGTTGTCCATGTTTCTGAAACCTACAGTAGTTATCCATGTTTCTAACGTTTACAGTAGTTGTCCATGTTTCTGAAACCTACATTAGTTGTCCATGTTTCTAACACTTACAGTAGTTGTCCATGTTTCTGACACTTACAGTAGTTATCCATGTTTCTGACACTTACAGTAGTTGTCCATGTTTCTGACACTTACAGTAGTTGTCCATGTTTCTGACATTCTGACACTTACAGTAGTTGTCTATGTTTCTGACAATTACAGTAGTTGTCCATGTTTCTGACATTTACAGTAGTTGTCCATGTTTCTGACATTCTGACACTTACAGTAATTGTCTATGTTTCTGACACTTACAGTAGTTGTCCATGTTTCTGACACTTACAGTAGTTGTCCATGTGTCTGACACTTACAGTAGTTGTCCATGTTTCTGACACTTACAGTAGTTGTCCATGTTTCTGACACTTACAGTAGTTGTCTATGTTTCTGAAACCTACAGTAGTTGTCCATGTTTCTGAAACCTACAGTAGTTGTCCATGTTTCTGACATTCTGACACTTACAGTAATTGTCTATGTTTCTGACACTTACAGTAGTTGTCCATGTTTCTGACACTTACAGTAGTTGTCCATGTGTCTGACACTTACAGTAGTTGTCCATGTTTCTGACACTTACAGTAGTTGTCCATGTTTCTGACACTTACAGTAGTTGTCCTTGTTTCTGACACTTACAGTAGTTGTCCATGTTTCTAACACTTACAGTAGTTGTCCATGTTTCTGACACTTACAGTAGTTGTCCATGTTTCTGATATTCTGACACCTACAGTAGTTGTCCATGTTTCTGACACTTACAGTAGTTGTCCATGATTCTGACACTTACAGTAGTTGTCCATGTTTCTGACATTCTGACACTTACAGTAGTTGTCCATGTTTCTGACACTTACAGTAGTTGCCCATGTTTCTGACACTTACAGTAGTTGTCCATGTTTCAGACATTCTGACACTTACAGTAGTTGTCAATGTTTCTGACACTTACAGTAGTTGCCCATGTTTCTGACACTTACAGTAGTTGTCTATGTTTCTGACACTTACAGTAGTTGTCCATGTTTCTGACACTTACAGTAGTTGTCTATGTTTCTGAAACCTACAGTAGTTGTCTATGTTTCTGACACTTACAGTAGTTGTCCAAGTTTCTGACACTTACAGTAGTTGTCTATGTTTCTGAAACCTACAGTAGTTGTCCATGTTTCTGAAACCTACAGTAGTTGTCCATGTTTCTGACATTTACAGTAGTTGTCCATGTTTCTGACATTCTGACACTTACACTAGTTGTCTATGTTTCTGACACTTACAGTAGTTGTCCATGTTTTTGACACTTACAGTAGTTGTCTATGTTTCTGAAACCTACAGTAGTTGTCTATTTTTCTGACACTTACAGTAGTTGTCCATGTTTCTGACACTTACAGTAGTTGTCTATGTTTCTGAAACCTACAGTAGTTGTCCATGTTTCTGAAACCTAGAGTAGTTGTCCATGTTTCTGACATTTACAGTAGTTGTCCATGTTTCTGAAATTCTGACACTTACAGTAGTTGTCTATGTTTCTGACACTTACAGTAGATGTCCATGTTTCTGACACTTACAGTAGTAGTCCATGTTTCTGACACTTACAGTAGTTGTCCATGTTTCTGACACTTACAGTAGTTATCCATGTTTCGGACACTTACAGTAGTTGTCTATGTTTCTGACACTTACAGTAGTTGTCCATGTTTCCAATACTTACAGTAGGTGTCCATGTTTCTGAAACTTACAGTAGTTATCCATGTTTCGGACACTTACAGTAGTTGTCTATGTTTCTGACACTTACAATAGTTATCCATGTTTCGGACTCTTACAGTAGTTGTCTATGTTTCTGACACTTACAATAGTTATCCATGTTTCTGACACGTACAGTAGTTATCCATGTTTCGGACACTTACAGTAGTTGTCTATGTTTCTGACACTTACAGTAGATGTCCATGTTTCTGACACTTACAGTAGTAGTCCATGTTTCTGACACTTACAGTAGTTGTCCATGTTTCTGACACTTACAGTAGTTATCCATGTTTCGGACACTTACAGTAGTTGTCTATGTTTCTGACACTTACAGTATCTGTCCATGTTTCTGACACTTACAGTATCTGTCCATGTTTCTGACACTTACAGTATCTGTCCATGTTTCTGAAACCTACAGTAGTTGTCCATATTTCTTACACTTACAGTAGTTGTCCATGTTTCGGACACTTACAGTTGTTGTCCATGTTTCTGACACTTACAGTAGTTATCCATGTTTCTGAAACCTACAGTAGTTGTCCATGTTTCGGACACTTACAGTAGTTGTCCATGTTTCTGACACTTACAGTAGTTGTCCATGTTTCTGACACTTACAGTAGTTGTCCATGTTTCGGACACTTACAGTAGTTGTCCATGTTTCTGACACTTACAGTAGTCGTCCATGTTTCTGAAACCTACAGTAGTTATCCATGTTTCTAACACTTACAGTAGTTGTCCATGTTTCTGAAACCTACATTAGTTGTCCATGTTTCTAACACTTACAGTAGTTGTCCATGTTTCTGACACTTACAGTAATTATCCATGTTTCTGACACTTACAGTAGTTGTCCATGTTTCTGACACTTACAGTAGTTGTCCATGTTTCTGACATTCTGACACTTACAGTAGTTGTCTATGTTTCTGACACTTACAGTAGTTGTCCATGTTTCTGACATTTACAGTAGTTGTCCATGTTTCTGACATTCTGACACTTACAGTAGTTGTCTATGTTTCTGACACTTACAGTAGTTGTCCATGTTTTTGACACTTACAGTAGTTGTCTATGTTTCTGAAACCTACAGTAGTTGTCTATTTTTCTGACACTTACAGTAGTTGTCCATGTTTCTGACACTTACAGTAGTTGTCTATGTTTCTGAAACCTACAGTAGTTGTCCATGTTTCTGAAACCTAGAGTAGTTGTCCATGTTTCTGACATTTACAGTAGTTGTCCATGTTTCTGAAATTCTGACACTTACAGTAGATGTCTATGTTTCTGACACTTACAGTAGATGTCCATGTTTCTGACACTTACAGTAGTAGTCCATGTTTCTGACACTTACAGTAGTTGTCCATGTTTCTGACACTTACAGTAGTTATCCATGTTTCGGACACTTACAGTAGTTGTCCATGTTTCTGACACTTACAGTAGTTGTCCATGTTTCCAATACTTACAGTAGGTGTCCATGTTTCTGAAACTTACAGTAGTTATCCATGTTTCGGACACTTACAGTAGTTGTCTATGTTTCTGACACTTACAATAGTTATCCATGTTTCGGACTCTTACAGTAGTTGTCTATGTTTCTGACACTTACAATAGTTATCCATGTTTCTGACACGTACAGTAGTTATCCATGTTTCGGACACTTACAGTAGTTGTCTATGTTTCTGACACTTACAGTAGTTATCCATGTTTCTGAAACCTACATTTGTTGTCCATGTTTCTGACACTTACAGTATCTGTCCATGTTTCTGACACTTACAGTATCTGTCCATGTTTCTGACACTTACAGTATCTGTCCATGTTTCTGAAACCTACAGTAGTTGTCCATATTTCTTACACTTACAGTAGTTGTCCATGTTTCGGACACTTACAGTTGTTGTCCATGTTTCTGACACTTACAGTAGTTATCCATGTTTCTGAAACCTACAGTAGTTGTCCATGTTTCGGACACTTACAGTAGTTGTCCATGTTTCTGACACTTACAGTAGTTGTCCATGTTTCTGACACTTACAGTAGTTGTCCATGTTTCGGACACTTACAGTAGTTGTCCATGTTTCTGACACTTACAGTAGTCGTCCATGTTTCGGTCACTTACAGTTGTTGTCCATGATTCTGACACTTACAGTAGTTGTCCATGTTTCGGACACTTACAGTAGTTGTCCATGTTTCTAATACTTACAGTAGTTGTCATGTTTCTGACATTTACAGTAGTTATCCATGTTTCTGAAACCTACAGTAGTTATCCATGTTTCTGACACTTACAGTAGTTGTCCATGTTTCTGAAACCTACAGTAGTTATCCATGTTTCTGAAACCTACAGTAGTTATCCATGTTTCTGAAACCTACAGTAGTTGTCCATGTTTCTGAAACCTACAGTAGATATCCATGTTTCTGACACTTACAGTAGTTATCCATGTTTCTGAAACCTACAGTAGTTGTCCATGCTTCTGACACTTACAGTATGTGTCCATGTTTCTGTCATAAAACGGTAATACTCACTGCGGCACCATTCTCTTCAAGCGGTGATAATCTAGCAGGTCGTCTGCATTATACACATGATTGCAAGTGTTCCCATGCACATCTCCCGTAGCATTCACCAACATTCCACCAAGATGTACAGACGCAGCCAATCTTTCTGCCTGCTTGTTTCACACCACAATAGAATGTAATTGGAAAACATCCAACAGAAGCTCTCTATTGTCGACTGCTGAATAGAAGCCTTCCACTCTATCACTAGCACGCCTGTCTTCACCTTTCTCATCATACTTTGTGAGTCCGTCATAATCACTTTATGTTTGTGCTGTTTGTCCTCCAGCAAGGCGAACGCCCACATTATTCTCTCCACATCCATTCTCAAATTATATTTTGTTGTATCATATGCCAAGCTCTCCTGCGCGAAACACGGCCCATCAACCTTAACCACAAACTCCCAGGTTCTTAGCACAAAGCCAAATCATATGGGCGATTACATAGCCTGTTCACGAATTGTAAGAAGGGGAAGGTATGCCGAAGGCTGTCTGTAACTGAGTGCAGAATACAGCTTAACAGGCGGGATAGGCATATCTGGAAAGATTGGCACAGAAGTCAGTGAGTAGAGGGTATGACGGTACCCAGAGCCTAGTTGGAAAATTTCAGGCTTACTATTAACCTAATGCTACAGGAAGAATAAGCACAAAAATTCTTCCGTGGGTAGAAGAAACATGGAAACTCTGTGAGATGTCCAGAATGTGCTAATTTCGATTCTGAAATTCACTATTGTGTGTTCAATAAGCAAAGGATGACTTCAGCACCACTTGGCACTGCAGCTAGATTCTTGCATCACAACCCACATAACGCCATTGACATCAATCGACCTTGGACGTGCCTTCAGGCAGCACAGCAGTTTCATCTGTCTTAGTACAGTCGCTTGACAACCCTAATAGGCATAGCAAAGTTGTGGCTCCTTTTCTTTCGCGGAGTGCTCCTACCAGAGTCATGTATCAAAGCTCAGTTTAAAAGGTAATGTTGCCTAGTAATTAAAACTGAGATTCCCAGCTAGTTATCACGAGCTACAGTTCTTAAGCCAAGCATTCCTACGGTCACATCCGCATATCGGTGTCAGTGATTAGTCGCTATCAGCAGCTGTTTTGCAGACAAAGTTATCAGAAGCTTACTGATTCACAAAGCGCGACGTCTGTAGATTAATTATACATGGGGACTGAAGCTAAGGTTGCTGCACAAATCTCATCAGCAAATCCATACGAAATGCTAGAAGATCTGAAAACCAAGAATATATGATTCTTTCCAAGGGAACTTTAGAGTCCTCACCGAAATTCCAGAATTTTCATAGGACGCCCACCTTCAACCCCTTTGGAGCTAGTGACCCCGAGCGGTCGGCTGTGGCCAGATATCTGCCATCCTACGTGAAACAAGTAGTTAAAGCCACCATACATTCAGAACGTGCTGCTAGATTCCCTACAAGCTCCTGGGTCTCCTCATATACGTGTTAAACCATTACGCGTCGATCTTGTGTCACAATAACACCACATCTGTGAGAGGTTTCCCCTGAAATAACCACCGGAAGCTCTCAAGCAGACGCTTGTCACAAACCCACAACATGCCTCCCCCGATACCCCCTAAACCATCCCTTGACGGGAGCATATACTCAAATTATCCCGGCACACGGACCTCGGCTCCAGAACTTCGAGGCAGTGTACGCAGGGATATACCACCCTTAAGACACTCCGCTCCAGAAATTAGCGAGCTATATGATAACTTGAGCACCTGCGAACCGGCCGATGACATCGAATACGACGCTATAGCCACGCCTTCAACTCCTCCAAGCTCTGGACGCAAAAAAAGTGTTGATGAACAATTTGTCTACGATGCATATTTAAACCCAGGTCAACACTCAATTATATCTCACTCAGTTCTAGAAGATAAAGATCCGGTCCTATCCTATGATGTTTTCTTCGACGGTCAGAAAGTGTTTGGGCTGGACGATGATAACTTTCATGCCTTTGTCAAATTCAAGGATCTGGCAATGATTATGTTTTACGATCCACTCGACTCCAACACTGATGAACCCAAAGAAAATTTCAAAAAGGTAAGAATAATGCTTCACGTGAAATACAACCGGGAATATCCAGGTGGATTTGTATATTTCTCTGTAATATCCGTATTATGGGGGATGGGGAGGGGATGGTCATTAAGTAACATGAATTTTAGATCATGGCTGCCGCACTGTTGGCTTTCACAGTGGACGAACAACGAGGCGTTATTGTTTGTTTTTTTATTTACCAAAGGGTGTGAACCCCTGTGAAATCTACAGAAGAATGATGGTTCAGTATAGAAACAGTTCTCTGAGTTCAGAGGATGTGATATCTACAGAAAAAAAATGGTGGTCCAGTGTGGAGATAGTTGTCTGAGATCAGAGGGTGTGAAATCTACAGAAGAATGATGGTTCAGTGTGGAGACATCTGTCTGAGATCAGAGGGTGTGAAATCTACAGAAGAATGATAGTTCAGTGTGGAGATGGTTGTCTGAGATCAGAGGCTGTGAAATGTACAGAAGAATGATAGTTCAGTGTGGAGATAGTTGTCTGAGATCAGAGGGTGTGAAATCTACAGAAGAATGATATTTCAGTGTGGAGACATCTGTCTGAGATCAGAGGGTGTGAAATCTACAGAAGAATGATGGTTCAGTGTGGAGACATCTGTCTGAGATCAGAGGGTGTGAAATCTACAGAAGAATGATAGTTCAGTGTGGAGATGGTTGTCTGAGATCAGAGGCTGTGAAATCTACAGAAGAATGATAGTTCAGTGTGGAGATAGTTGTCTGAGATCAGAGGGTGTGAAATCTACAGAAGAATGATAGTTCAGTGTGGAGACGGTTGTCTGAGATCAGAGGGTGTGAAATCTACAGAAGAATGATAGTTCAGAGTGGAGACGGTTGTCTGAGATCAGAGGGTGTTAAATCTACAGAAGAATGATAGTTCAGTGTGGAGACGGTTGTCTGAGATCAGAGGGTGTGAAATCTACAGAAGAATGATAGTTCAGTGTGGAGATGGTTGTCTGAGATCAGAGGGTGTGAAATCTACAGAAGAATGATAGTTCAGTGTGGAGACGGTTGTCTGAGATCAGAGGGTGTGAAATCTACAGAAGAATGATAGTTTAGTGTGGAGACATCTGTCTGAGATCAGAGGGTTTGAAATCTACAGAAGAATGATAGTTCATTGTGGAGACGGTTGTCTGAGATCAGAGGGTGTGAAATCTACAGAAGAATGATAGTTCAGTGTGGAGACGGTTGTCTGAGATCAGAGGGTGTGAAATCTACAGAAGAATGATAGTTCAGTGTGGAGACGGTTGTCTGAGATCAGAGGGTGTGAAATCTACAGAAGAATGATAGTTCAGTGTGTAGGCATCTGTCTGAGATCAGAGGGTGTGAAATCTACAGAAGAATGATAGTTCAGTGTGGAGACATCTGTCTGAGATCAGAGGGTGTCAAATCTACAGAAGAATGATATTTCAGTGTGGAGACGGTTGTCTGAGATCAGAGGGTGTGAAATCTACAGAAGAATGATAGTTCAGTGTGGAGACGGTTGTCTGAGATCAGAGGGTGTGAAATCTACAGAAGAATGATAGTTCAGTGTGTAGGCATCTGTCTGAGATCAGAGGGTGTGAAATCTACAGAAGAATGATAGTTCAGTGTGTATGCATCTGTCTGACATCAGAGGGTGTGAAATCTACAGAAGAATGATAGTTCAGTGTGGAGACATCTGTCTGAGATCAGAGGGTGTGAAATCTACAGAAGAATTATGATTCAGTGTGTAGGCAGTTGTCTGAGATCAGAATGTGTTAAATCTACAGAAGAATGATGGTTCAGTGTAGAGACAGATGTCTGAGATCAGAGTGAGTTAAATCTACGGAAAGATAATGGTTCAGTGTAGAGACAGATGTCTTAGATCAGAATGTGTGAAATCTACATAAGAATAATGGTTCGGTGTGGAGACTATTGTCTGAGATCTGAGGTTGTGAAACCTTGTGAAATCTACAGAAGAATGATGGTTCAATGTAGATACGGATGTCTGAGATCAGAGGGTGTTAAATCTACGGAAAGATGATGGTTCGGTATGGAGACTGTTGTCTGAGATTATAAGGTGTTAAATCTACAGAAGAACGATGATTCTGTGTGGAGACAGATGTCTGAGATCAGAGGGTGTGAAATCTGACAAGAATGATGGTTCAGTGTGGAGACAGATGTCTGAGATCAGAGGGTGTGAAATCTACAGAAGAATGATAGTTCAGTGTGGAGACGGTTGTCTGAGATCAGAAGGTGTAAAATCTACAGGACTATAATGGTTCGGTGAGGAGACAGTTATCTGAGATTAGGGGATGTGAAACCTTGTGAAATCTACAGAAGAATATGGGTCAGTGTGGAGACGGTTGAGTGAGTCAGGGGAAAGACGCGTTGTCTCCGCTGAAGAAACGAATCATGACGCAGGAATC
>JACEFZ010012499.1:162500-190000 GCA_014155875.1 Cepaea nemoralis
GTGAGATACTCCAGCGTTCATCTTCTCTCTTGGCCTCCCCATGCCTCTCTTGCCCTCAAACTTTCCTGTTCTGGTGAGATACTCCAGCGTTCATCTTCTCTCTTGGCCTCCCCATGCCTCTCTTGCCCTCAAACTTTCCTGTTCTGGTGAGATACTCCAGCGTTCATCTTCTCTCTTGGCCTCCCCATGCCTCTCTTGCCCTCAAACTTTCCTGTTCTGGTGAGATACTCCAGCGTTCATCTTCTCTCTTGGCCTCCCCATGCCTCTCTTGCCCTCAAACTTTCCTGTTCTGGTGAGATACTCCAGCGTTCATCTTCTCTCTTGGCCTCCCCATGCCTCTCTTGCCCTCAAACTTTCCTGTTCTGGTGAGATACTCCAGCGTTCATCTTCTCTCTTGGCCTCCCCATGCCTCTCTTGCCCTCAAACTTTCCTGTTCTGGTGAGATACTCCAGCGTTCCTCTTCTCAAGACATGCCCAAATAATGTAGACTATCTACTCCTTATATGATTGTCTAGTTCTCTGTGTGATTTAACATCCTTTAAAAAAAAAAAATTCCTCTCTATCTGCCAATGACTTCCTCATCATTCTAAAAAGATATTTCCTCAGCTTCCACGTAATTCCACACGTCTCTGATAATTGTCCATTATTGACTTCCCTACAACAGAAATAGAAATATAGCTTTTCAGAATACTTGTTTTCACCTCAACTAGCACAGATATATTGCAGAAAATATCCTTCATCTTATTAAATGCTGCAATTTCTCGGACTATTCTATTAACTTACTTAATGCATCTTCTGTTTTATATGATTAAAGTACCCACATACTTAATATTATAGATTTGTTAAGCATGATCCCAACCTCTGGAACAAATGACCTGCCGTTGTGTAAAACCACACGCTGACACCAGCCGGACACAACCGTTGGCGGTCATGACAGATCTCATTAAATACACGTCCTTGGTCGATTACAAGCAATGTCTTAGTTGAGTTTGTTGCCATGTTGGTTAAACTTCATCTACCAACCATTGTGTACCACTGTGCTCGTTCAGCCAGATTTGTTGTGTCGTTGCACCAGTTCTTCTTTATTCACCAAACAATATGTGCCGTTGTGTTCGTTGATAAGTACTATTCAGATGTTTCGTACCGTTGTATTCATTGCTTATTTTTTAAAGCACCTCCCATGCGGTACTGGTGTAATTGTGTATCTTTATTCACACAACCATTTCTTGTTCTTTTGCCCATTCTACAAGTCTGTATCCTCTTTCATTTCTCTCTCTCAAACCATGGTTGCCTACACTGCATCCATCGTTTTGCTTTCCTATTTTTGCGTTGAAATCACCCATTATGATATTTATTTCTGATTTTTTTACAGTTCTTCAGAGCAGTCTCCATGTCATTATAAAATTCCTCTCTACTTTCTTCACTGCATTCACTTGTTGGGGCATATACTTGAATGACATTTATTTTAAAAGGTCTTCCGTTTAATTTTACTAATAGAACTATGTCTGACACAGCCCGATATCCTTTGACAAAATTTGATGTTTGCTTATCTAATATAATGGCTACACCTCTTTGCTGTTCCTCTCCCCCAGAGTAAATAATCTTACAATCTTCTCCTGTCTCCATCTCGTTTCCGATATTCCTAATATGTTAATCTTCTCTCTCTCTCTCTCTCTCTCTCTCTCTCTCTCTCTCTCTCTCTCTCTCTCTCTCTCTCTCTCTCTCTCTCTCTCTCTCTCTCTTTCTCTCTCTCTCTCTTTTTTTCTCTCTCTCTCCCTCTCTCCCTCTCTCTCTCTCTCTCACTCTCTCTCTCTCTCTCTCTCTCTCTCTCTCTCTCTCTCTCTCTCTCTCTCTCTCTCTCTCTCTCCCCATTTCTTGTTTGATGTTTTCTCATTTTCCATCTGCATTCATTGTTCTAACATTCCAAGTTCCTACTTTCAATGATATTAATCTTTTGCACCTAGTAGCCTGCTGACGGTCTGGAGTCACCTGGTGCACATGACTATCCCTACCGGGCGAGGCTGTTTCTATGGAGCACCCATTTAAGCCGTTTCTATGACTATCGATGAGTCCACACAACATGATTTTCTTGGCATCTGTAAAGAAGGTATTTTGCCATTGCTTTCCTTCCTAGCAGTGACCATACAGGTCAGTGACCGTAGCCTTTGTCTCCTCAACAAACACAAAAATAGAGATCCTCTGCCTACCGTCGTGAAGGTGGAGACCATAACCTACATCTATCTGTCGGCTGCTCTCCATCTTCATCCACCACCTGCACGCATGGCTTCATGTAACCCTGATCGGGGGGCTGAACGGGTACTTGCCCAAGGGTGTCCCGTAGGCTAGCGGAGGGAAGGAGGCACCTTACATCTCCTTTGATAGGGGATACCCCTACCCCGCTACCCAGTCTTTATTGCAGACAATGAACAGGACCTGCAACATTTAGTAGATGCGGTTGTGACACACAGTGAACAACTAGGGTTAGAATTAAATTGTAAAAAGACACAGATTATTGTCATCACTGGGAAGAACGAAAGACCACAATGTAATGATGATGGGAGGTGCCTTGAAGAGATTAGATGAAGAATCGCCATGGCAAAAGTATGAATGTGCCATTCTGACACAGCCCGATATCCTTTGACATAATTTGAATGAGAACCCATATGTGGAAAGAATGAGATTGCGGGGGATCAGCAGGGGTTCTGGAAGAATCTCAAAACTGAGAGGGAAGACCAGGAGAACATTTAATCAGATAGCAGTGGGAACGATTAGTAGTATGACTCTTCGCTGGCTGTTAAACGAGGGGACTGAGCACGTATGGGAATGTCCTGAGTGCTGTGATATCGGTTCTTGACTCAACTCAACTCAACTCAAGTAGCCTTTAGCAAGATGAAACACATACTGACCAATAAAAAGATGTCAATTGAAACGAGAAAAAGAGTGTTGAGGTGCTACAAATAACCTGTATGTTTGTATGGATGTGAAGCTTAGACAATGAGTAGTCAAGCTGAAAAACATCTGATGGCTGCAGAAATGTTGTTTCTGAGAAAAATGCAAAGAATACCATTTACAGCCAGAAAGACCAATGAACAGGTCCTTCAAGAAACAAATGAAGATCGTAAACTGTTTAGAGACATTTGACGTAGACAGTCGACAATTTTTGGGCATGTATTGAGAAGAAATGAATTGGAGAACTTAGTGACAACTGGCAAGATTGAAGGGAAGAGACCAAGGGGAAGACCGAGAAGTAAATATCTGGATGGCTTGGCCACGTTGCATGTTCGAGACAGAAACACGGAGCTGATCCACGACTCTGGTGATCGAGTGAGATGACAAAACATGACCGGTCACGCTTACCGGCATGGCACATGATGGATAGATGGAGTCACACAACATGTTGCATCTGCGTATCCGTTGATCATGATTCACTGTACACAATTTGCCGGTGTATCCGTTGATCATGATTCACTGTACACAATTTGCCGGTGTATCCGTTGATCATGATTCACTGTACACAATTTGCCGGTGTATCCGTTGATCATGATTCACTGTACACAATTTGCCGGTGTTTCCGTTGATCATGATTCACTGTACACAATTTGCCGGTGTATCCGTTGATCATGATTCACTGTACACAATTTGCCGGTGTATCCGTTGATCATGATTCACTGTACACAATTTGCCGGTGTATCCGTTGATCATGATTCACTGTACACAGTTTTCACCGTGCATGCGTTGACCTGATGCATGTTTCATCCTTATGTTCATGGTTTGTGGAATGTATTGTTGTCTACACCCCTTGGTCAGTTATCCGTCCTCACCAAGTCTTATATTCAGGGTTTTCAGTATGTCCTGTTGTCTTCACACCCGGTCAGTTCTCCGTCCTCACACAGTCTTAAGTTCAGGATTGCCAGAATGTCCTGTAGTCTACACCCCCTGGTCAGTTCTCCGTCCTCACACAGTCTTATGTTCAGGATTGCCAGAATGTCCTGTAGTCTACACCCGTTAGTCAGTTCTCCATCCTCACACAGTCTTATGTTCAGGGTTTCTGGAATGCCCTGTTATCTACACAGTTAAACGCTAGCCGCCGGTCTTTCTGGTCGAGGGGTTACACGACTTTCTCCGTAATCCCGTTTATCCACGCAGGGTCTCGCAGCGCGCGAGAATTGGAAGCGGTTCTACCGGCTCTGGTGACTTGCGGGATAACTGAGCCGGCCGCTCAGAAAGCAATGGCAAACTACTGGACGTAATCTTGCCAAGAAATCAACAATCAGCTGAAAGATGCTGATGTTGACAGCGATGTCCTGTAAAGGATATGCAAACATATTTGAAACGCTAGCCACATGTCCCGTGCAGGCTGTCCATGAATGGACTCGCTGTTTGTGATAGACTTGGGAATGGCAGGCTCACTAGAGCACCCAACCGAGCGCTATGGCTTCCGGAACGTCTTTGCGATGCTTCTATCCTGAAATCAATACAGTTGGATTTGATCGCAAATCGCCTTCTGATTATCTCAAACTCGCAAGGTTGTATATTGGGGAATTTTTAAACTGTATTATTCTTCTTCGTGTGCGTTCACTTTCAAAAGTCTGTGTGATTTCATCCAAGGAAATCAGCAGTCAAAGTACGTGTGTTGACAATTCCATGATGTTTGTCCTCAAATGGAGAGGGTGTGCGCCAAAATATATTTGTTTGTTCTGCATATATTAGACACTCCTGCAATACATGTTTAGCTGTCATTTTATCAGCTCCACAGTTACACGCATAAGTATCTCTTATCTGTAGTTTATTAAACATGTAGTTCTTCAGCCTGTGTGTCCTATCCGTGGTCTAAAGATTGCAACTTGTTCATTTCGGGTGAGTTGGTAACAGTCATCATCTTTATGGTTACCTGGATGCTCTGATTCCCTTGGTTCTATAAATTCTTTTTATCAATCTCTTGGCGTCGTCATAGGATGTCTGTATCAGACTGAGATAGTCTCCCACCCTTCTTTGCTAATCTGCCGGCTTCTTCATTTCCAGGTCTGCTGTATTTAGAAGGAATCCGTTTTATTACAAAACAGTTAGATTTCTGGCACATGTCATGTAATGCTGCCCTTAGGTCTTCAAGTCTGTGCTGTTCTGCTCTTCAGTATTGAACCAAGTACCATATCGTAAGTCCTCCTGTCTTTGCCATGCCATGGGAAATATCATAGAATTGACTCACGACAAGGAACTGGTGGCTCATTAAAACATCGTAAAGATAACTTTAGGAATTTACTGATGAAACGTGGAACGAAGTAAAAATGTCGAAGCTTAGGAAAATCTAACGCCGTTTATTCCGGAGTTAACAGAATCTGTATACATTGAGTAGTGAACGAATTAGAGTCCAGTTCTGACCGGGAGGGCAATTAATTTAACGTGCACACTGACCTTGATGCATGTATCCTGCATTTTGCCTTATCTTCGCTCAACAGTACTTCCCTTTCCCTCTGTTCATTCAAGTCGTCCTTGCTGTCATCTTCCTCCGAAGAATGTCACAAAAAAAGAGGAAAAGTTTGGCCCCCTAGCCCTCCTCGTGCCCTGCCTACAAAATGTGACAAAAAAAAGAGGAAAATTTTTGCCCCCTAAACTCTTCGTGCCCTGCATACACAATTTGACGGCCTTATTGCATTACAGATCCCTGGTAGGAAACTGCTTCTAGACCTTTATGATCTGTTGGATAAACCAGCAGCAGCAGCAGTGGGGCTCTTCGCTGGCGGTTGAACAAGGGGACCAGTGTAGGAATGTCGTGAGCGCAGCCACATCGTTTCTGAGCTCAACACTTTTCGATATCTTACAGCATTATGTATACGGGTTAGTGAATGAGAGTCCTGGCATTGCGAGACAGAACACTCACAATATATTAGAAAGACTATAAACATCCATGAACTGCATAGAAGAACAAGACCCAAGCAGTGACTGAACCCATGCATATGTTAAGTATCCATCAAAAATGATGATGACCATTCATTTTATCCAGTGGGGTTGAAAGTATGAGGCCTTAGTTCTATGATGGCTGGTAAGGCCTATTTTAGCTCGAAATGTTCTTTGAAAATGTGGGCAAATAAAACTTGACGCTCTGGGAGGAGGGTTTACTGCAATGGTTTTTTATTCCAAACTTTTTTCACAGCACTTGCTTCACAAGTGACTGCACCCTTGCGTAATGTTGTAGGCCACGAATTTCGGTTTTTGGCAGCAGTCTCCAAAGTGTCGTGATAAATTCCAAAAGATTTTAGTGAGATCTTCAGTGTCTTTAAAGCCTATCCTCTGGTCGCCTTGGGAGCGTTTACCACAACGCAGCGCGCCGTAAAATATTCGTTTTGGGAGCCTGTGATCTGTCATGCGAGTCAAGTGACCAGCCCAGCGAATCTGATTCTTCATTAGTAGAGTGTGGATACTGGGCGTGGAGTCTCTTTCTAGGACTTAAGTTTCTGCGATCTTGTCTTGCCATTTAATCTTCAATAGCTTCTTACGACAGATGTGTAGAAGTGGCTGAATTTCCTAGCCTGTCGCTGGTAAACAGTCCAGGATTCACAAGCATATAGCAGTGTGGATAACACGACTGCTTTGTAGACGTTCAGCTTTGTTTACAGGCTTATTCCATTTCAGTCCCATACATTCTTGTACAGTCTGCCAAAGGCCATGCTGGCCTTGGAGATATTTGCATTCACTTCGTCATCAATTGCGGCATCTTGGGACACAGTGCTGCCAATATAGGTGAATTTGTCAACAACACCCTTGCATATACAGCGTTTCCCCTGGCCGCCTTGGGAGCGTTTACAGGCGGATCAGCAGAAAATGGAAGTGGGGGAATTCTCTTGAATCTAACAAATGAAGTAAAGAAGATACTGTCAGTAGCTACTGGAAAACCTCAGAGCAAAGACAGAGATTTAAAAACTGTGGCAGAAAAACTGTTGACAGAGTAAATTAAAGATAAGCAAATAAACCCAGGACACACTGACAGAGGAATTTGAAACTCTGAAGAATGTCTTAAACCTGAATGGGTACTCCACAGGATTTATAAAGCGCCATTGCCAACAGCCCAAACCCAAAGCAGACGTAACTACAGTCCCTAAACTCAAGGTATTCATCAAGCTAACCTTTCGAGGGGATGACGTAATTCAACGTCTACAAGACCGGCTTACTACAGCAGTAGGTCGAACATTCTGTGCGGCAACTCCAGTCATTAGATGTAAAACCGTACCCATTCCTACACCAACAGTCAAAGAGCCTGTTCCTCTGTACGCCACAAACAATTGTATTTACCAATTCACATGTAGATGCCAGGCCGTTTACATTGGTCGAACGGAGAGACAGCTTAACAAACGGGTGTCAGAACACATACCTCAATGGGTCAACAAGATACAACACACAGGAGATGCTAGCCGCGAGGAGCCGACACACCGGAAGCTCCCGACGTCTTCAATCGGCAGGCACATTGTCGCCAGTGGCCATGTTGTGTCCAGAGACACTGCATTTCGCGTGTTGTTTAGAACACAAAATACTCGCTTGTTAAAATGTGCAGAAGCAATTATGATCTATCAACGCAAGCCAGAATTGTGTAAACAGAAAGACATGTTAGTCAGCTTAAAATTACCGTGGTAGATAAGTGACATTACTGTGCGAATATGTGTATATTTCAACTTGAAGGATTTATCTAGTTAATTCACGTAAGTTGTGTGATTTCTGCAGTATGTACCTGACGAGATGCAGCGAAATATGACAGGCAATAAATCGTGCAATCTATTGTTTGTGTCTTCGTTATTCAAATAAGCAAATAGGCCTCTTTACGGGTGCGATGTAGGTTGGTTCAATACCGAAGGGCAGAAACAGTGTAGAATCAGTAGGCCTAAGGGCAGCACTGCTTGGGCTATGCCAGAAATCAACAAGGATACAATGGATTCCTTCAGGTTACAACATACGTGGACATGAAGATGCCGACAGATTGGCAAAAGAATATGGAAGTCTACTTCAGCCTGATACAAACATAACCTGAGATGAGGTCAAGAGATTTATAGGAAGCAATTATAGAACCGAGTGGACATGAGCATCCTGGTCACCAGAAAGATCATGAATTTTGCCAACTAAACCGACAAGAGTTAGTTGCATATCCTTTACAGAACGTTGCAGTCAACACCAGCATTTATTGGCAAGTTTACGTTCAGTAGTTTGGTTTAGTTTTAGTTTAGTTTAGTCGATGGATCAACATCACGGCACACGGGTGCAACCCATAAGTGCTCCGTTCTCCTCCTAACTCAAACCGGAGTCTGGAGATCCCCAGCTCATTGCACGAACTCCGTAGCCACGGCGAGGATCCTGAAATACTTTGGATAGATTTTTAACTCGACATTTTGCCCGGGCAGTGCCGTTAGGCTACTCTTCTTCGATTTCCAACTGCCAAGGGATTTTTTTACGTGCATAACAATACACAGAGAACAAATAGAAAGTAAAGAACAAATTTGATTTATTGTCTGATCTAGAGATCCTATTTCAAGATGTAGATGATCAATGGGAAATGCTGAAGAATTCAATCAGTTGTGCAGCAGAAAAAACTATTCCAAAAGTAAAGAAAGTGGGCCGTAAGACATGGATGACTGAAGAAATTTTGCAACTAATGGAAACAAGAAGACAGAACAAAAATAATCCTGCCAAATATGAAGAAATTCACAGAAAAGTCAGAACCTTATGTAAGGAGGCAAAAGAAACATGGCTTGAGACAAATTGCAGAGAAATTGAAAAACAACACAACAGTAACAATGCGAAACTAATGCACAAAAGAATTCAGGAGCTTACCAATCAAAGAACACGTACATTAGCAGGCTGCCTAAAGACAAAAGATGGAAGAGTCATAATAGAAAAAGAACAGATTTTACATGTATGGTCAGATTACGTGAAAAAACTTTATGACGATAACAGAGACGAACAGTATGATGTTCAGAATAATAATGAAGGGCCAACAATTTTGAAGATGGAGGTTCAGAGACCCCCGGTCCAGACAGCGTCACAACAGAAATGATTAATGCTTTAGAAGAATATGGAATAGATAAAGTTACCAGTCTGCTTAATACAATATATGATACTGGAAGTATACCTAATGAGTTATGTAATTCTGTATTTATTGCAATCCCAAAGAAATCAGGAGCCTTGGAATGTGATCAACATTGAACAATTAGTATAATGAGTCACATCACGAAGAATTTGCTAAGAATTATCATGCAAAGAGTGAGGAGGAAAATACAACCTGAAATAGGAGAAGAACAATGTGGGTTTGTAGAAGGCAAGGGTACAGTAAATGCTGTGTATATACTGAGAACCGTAATCGAACGTTCTATAGAAGTAAACAAAGATCTACACCTTTGCTTTATTGACTACACAAAGGCTTTTGATAAAGTGAGACATGTCAACATGATAAGGATGCTTGAAGATCTACAAATTGATGGGAAAGACCTTAGACTTGTAAAAAACATATATTGGAAACAACAAGCTGCCATAAGAGTTGATAATGAAGTAAGCCAATATCAGCCTATTAAGAGAGGTGTGAGACAGGGATGTGTAATGTCTCCAGATCTGTTTTCCCTGTATAGTGAAAATATTTTCAGAAATATTGAAGATATGGAAGGAATCAACATTGGGGGACGATGCATCAATAACATTAGATATGCAGATGATACAGTCTTGATTGCAGACAATGAACAGGACCTGCAAAATTTAGTAGATGCGGTTGTTACACACAGTGAACAACAAGGGTTAGAATTAAATTGTAAAAAGACACAGATTATGGTCGTCACTAGGAAGAACGAAATACCACAGTGTAATATACAAGTAAATGGGAATATTCTTCAACAAGTGAATAGGTACAATTATCTCGGAACAGTGATAACATCTGATGGGAGATGCCTGGAAGAGATTAGAACAAGAATCGCCATGGCAAAAGTAGCCTTTAGCAAGATGAAAAACATACTGACCAATAAAAAGATGTCAATTGAAACGAGAAAAAGAGTGTTGAGGTGCTACATAGAACCTGTACTTTT
Source organism: Cepaea nemoralis (assembly GCA_014155875.1). NCBI lineage: Eukaryota > Metazoa > Mollusca > Gastropoda > Stylommatophora > Helicidae > Cepaea > Cepaea nemoralis. The sequence continues at coordinate 172,553 of JACEFZ010012499.1, forward strand.
ATATGGATGTGAAGCTTGGACAATGAGCAGCCAGGCTGAAAAACATCTGATGGCTGTAGAGATGTGGTTTCTGAGGAAAATGCAAAGAATACCATGGACAGCCAGAAAGACCAATGAACAAGTCCTTCAAGAAACAAATGAAGATCGTAAACTGATCAGAGACATTAGACGTAGACAGTCACAATTTTTTGGACATGTTATGAAAAGAAATGATTTGGAGAACTTGGTGACAACTGGTAAGATCGAGGGAAACAGACCAAGGGGAAGACCTAGAAACAAGTATCTGGATGGCTTGGCCTTGTGGCATGGTCGAGACAGAAACACGGAGCTGATCCACGACTCTGGTGATCGAGTGAGATGGCAGAACATGACCGCCCACGCTTACCGGCATGGCACATGATGGATGGATGGAACAATACACACGCGCGTCCGATCTCATTACCCAGAGACCAGGGGAAATTTATTACTAGAAGTCCACGAGAATAAAATCCTGGCATCACCAGGGCTTGAACCCGGGACCTCCAGCACTCGAGGCGGACACCATACCTCGAGACCACGCAGCCCCCGAAGCACGTTCAGTAGTTTGCCATTACTTTCTGAACGACCGGCACCCATACTATTTTGTAAAAAACTAACGCAACGCGGTCTGCTGCCAAATCGCGCTCAGCTGTGTATATGGTCAAGGATCATAGACTAAGACGACGCATGCCTGGATGGAACAGGCGGAAATATCTATACGTCAGGTTTGTGATCTAGGAGCCATCACTCGTGACAAAGAGTGGGTTGAAGCACCGGCAGAGAGGACGGTCTGGTACAATGTAATAGTAACATCTTGCAACATATTGTTTGGGGCTTCTGTGTTTAAAGTTATGTCGTCTTTTCCTAGGCTGCGTGGGCCGGGCATTTGGTTTGGTCACTGGAGACAATAAAATGCCAGAGCAAGAGAACTGACAGACATAGTAATTTTTAAAAAAAACGCAATGTTTAAGAAGACACTGCTATGGCAACAGAGAATACAATGGTCGGCACCAAGGTAGTGAGATGTGACAGATTGTGGAGATAGTGTATCAATGAATCACCAGTGTATCAATGAATCACCAGTGTATCAATGAATCACCAGTGTATCAATGAATCACCAGTGTATCAATGAATCACCAGTGTATCAATGAATCACCAGTGTATTAATGAATCACCAGTGTATCAATGAATCACCCACTGACATCTAGTTATTTCTCTCAGTGTTTGACCTCGGCCACATTGTCCATTTCTATGGCTGACCCCTCTAGAAGCCACAGGTCAGTTAGCGATCAGTGATTGAGTCTAAAAGACCTGTCTGCTTCTAATAGACCAGTAAACAATAATGGGCGAGTCTAACAGACCAGAAGACGATCAGTGGGAGCGTCGAGTCGACCAGACGACGATCTTTGGGTGCGTACGATATAATGCAATTAAGTTTAGCATTTCAACGGATCAGGGCACATGTTGCTCATTTTCACAATTTCCAGCTGCCAAAGAATTGTCACCGTGCATACGGGAACTATGCTCGTGTTTCTAGAAAACACCATAATCATCACCCATACACCAGAGCGAGTGGGACATCATGACATCTGTCACCCAAACAAGAGAGCGAGTAGGGTGTCATGACATCTGTCATCCAAACACCAGAGCGAGTGGGGCATCTTGGCATCTGTCAGCCAGACACCAGAGCGAGTGGGACATCATGACATCTGGCACCCAAACACCAGAGCGAGTGGGATATCATGACATCTGTTACCCAAACACCAGAGCTAGTGGGACATCATGACATCTGTGACCCAAGCACCAGAGCGAGTGGGACATCATGACATCTGGCACCCAAACACCAGAGCGAGTTGGACATTAAGACATCTGTCACCCAAACACCAGAGCGAGTGGGATATCATGACATCTGTCACCCAAACATCAGAGCGAGTGGGACATCGACATCTGTCACCCAAGCACCAGAGCGATGGGACATCATGACATCTGGCACCCAAACACCAGAGCGAGTGGGACATCATGACATCTATCACCCAAACACCAGAGCGAGTGGGAGACGTAAATTACAGACATGAATACCACAGAGAGGACATACTGGGAGCTGCAGGCGATGTCCAGAGATAGGACGACTGGGTGTGTTTTGGTTGAAGGCCAATGTTGGGAGGACATAGCGGGAGGACATGGAGGGAGGGCATGGAGGGAGGACATGGAGTGCGGGCATGGAGGGCGGACATGGAGGGAAGACATGGAGGGCGGACATGGAGGGCGGACATGGAGGGAGGACATGGAGGGAGGACATGGAGGGAGGACATGGAGTGAGGACATGGAGGGGGTTTTGGAGGGAGGACATGGAGGCAACTGCAAACGATAGTCAGAGATTGGACGGATGGCCCTGGTTTAGTTGAGGGCTTCTGGTTGGAGGACATGGAGGGAGGAGATGGAGGGAGGACATGGAGGGAGGACATGGAGGGAGGACATGGAGGGAGGAAGTGGAGGGAGGAAGTGGAGGAAGGACATATAGGGCCGAAGAAGAATAAGTAGGTAAGCTATGGAGAAATGGATAATTCTGCTCGCTTCTAAACTTCCTAAAGCCGAGGTAGTGGGTTCAATCCCTACACCTGCTAGTTTTACTGACATGGTAACTTCTCGTTCTCGACCTTGGGCTGGTAAATTACAAGTACCTCTGGGATCTGAGTGGGTTCGCCCGAAGTCGAGCGACACTGGTAATAGGGAAAGCAAGTCCACAAGGAATAATCAGCTCTTTGTTGGCTACACTGGAGTTCAAAGCGACCTAACTATGCAAAATAAAAATAATAATGGGAGGTAGAGAATCTGACAGAAGAGAGTGGATATGGCAGAGTAATGGTGCGCAGACCAAACTACAACATTTCTTATAGATAAATACCAACTACTACAACGGTTCAAAGTTGCGGCAATAATAAAGATGAACAAACAAAGCAGCAACAGAACAATTCAACTGTTTGACATCCAGCGTGGATTGTATTAAATACAGTTCTTCATTACAGCAGACAGGTTTGGCAGGCTGATGTTAACATGTATTTATGTTTAAGGTCTAGATCACATAAACAGCGGGGTATCAAAGATCAGGATAACGTGCCAGGACATGATATAATCTAGTTCTGACAGAGTTCAGGAAGGTCTCTTTCCCTCATCGACCTCTTAAAGAAGCAGTCTGTGCTGATATCACTGGCCTGGAATAAAGTAGAGACTCCACACGTACCCTTGTTACTTTCCAGTGGTTACTTTTTAAAGCCCAACTTTTTAGCCATGATGCATTTAGCGTGTTTTATGTCTGGCAACAGGTGGTGCAGTGGGTTCTTGGAGGTCTTGCCTGACTCGCCCATGTCCCCCAGAGTGTCCAGATATTGTGTCATGGACTTGTAGTCGAACATGGTCGTCTCTCTGATCGTGCCTAGGACCTTGCCCCAGGAGTAGAACTTGAACATAGGCAAGGTATTGACGCCCAGGCTGGCGCAGAAGTCAGGTTCTCGTTGACAGTTGACTGCTGCGAATTGCTGGCTGCCGTGTTTCCTTGTCTCTGCGGCCTGGTTGGGTTGACAATAACACTCACGGTTAAACACACATTCACGCTTGTGACAATATTTATATATACAATAAACACACATACACGTAAGTGATATAGCATTATGTACAACCCACGAGTCTAATAATGAATTGACACTGGAGCTACTGAGTTCGTACTGTGTGCCATGCTCTCGGCAGGACCTCCGGGGGAAAAGAGAGTGAACTATATGGGCTAAACCCGGTGCAATGAAATCGATCCCCTAGCTTTGTAAACTCTGATAATGGAACTGGTACAATGACAGCTACATAATTATTGTAGTGTCCATAATATCATAATCATCATGTGACATTCCGGTAAGCATCCGAGGTCATGTGTTGCCATGTCACGCCATCACCAGAGTCGTGGATCAGCTCGGTGTTCTTGTCTCGACGATACAACGTGGCCAAGCCATCCAGGTATTTACTTCTCTGTCCTTCCCTTGTTCCCCTCCCCTCGATCTTGCTTGTTGTCACCAAGTTCTCCAGTTTATTTCTTCTCATAACGTGACAAAAATATTTTGACCGTCTACGTCTAATTTCTCTAATCAGTCCAACATATGCAGAACGGAGAAACGTATTTCTCCGAACCCCAGCGCTATTTAAGGAAAATGCTATTGTGATGTCAATAAGCTTAAGTTGACTGCAGCTGTCTTTGAGTTAACTTACAATGACGTCTGAAGATTAACGAAGAAGAGGAAGAAGACACTCACTACTCTACTTCCTGTACTGTCAATGACAGTCAAACATGTCGTGGCTGGCATCGATGTCTCTCCATGAGTCCTACAAACTGAACATAGTCATATACAACCCGCGTCCCTAGGCAAGAACTCATTCGTGTGTGTTCGTGTATGATCGTGTATGTTCGTGTGTGTTCGTGATTGTTCGTGTTTGTTCGTGATTGTTCATGTCTGTTCGTGTTTGTTCGTGTATGTTCCTGTATGTTCCTGTATGTTCGCGTATATTCCTGTATGTTTGTGTATGTTCGTGTCTGTTCGCGTGTGTTCGTGAGTGTTCTTGTATGTTCGTGCTTGTTTGTGTCCGTGAATGTTAGCGTCTGTTCATGAATGTTCGTGAGTGTTCCTGTATGTTCGTGTGTGTTCGTGCGTGTTGTAATTATCCCTGTGTGTTCCTGTATAGTCGTGTATGTTCGTGTGTGTTTGTGTGTGTTCATGAGTGTTCGTGATTGTTCATGCTTGTTCATGTTTTTGTTCGTGTGTGTTCGTGAGTGTTCGTGAGTGTTTGCTCATGTTTGTGTGTGTTCGTGTATGTTCGTGTATGTTCGTGAGTGTTCTTGCTTGTTCATGTTTGTTCGTGTGTGATCGTGCATATGTATATATATATTTCATGGTCATTTTGTATGTTCGTTAGTTAGTTAGTTAGTTAGTTAGATAGTTAATTAGTAAGTAAGTAGGTTAGTTAGTTAGTTAGTTAGTTAGTTAGTTAGTTAGTTAGTTAGTTAGTTGGTTCGTTGGTTCGTTGGTTCGTTGGTTCGTTGGTTCGTTAGTTAGTTAGTTAGTTAGTTAGTTAGTTAGTTAGTTAGTTAGTTAGTTGACAATCACCGAGGCATCTCATTGCTTTCAATTGCTGGAATGATACTCGTCAGAATTCTTCTCAATCGCCTCACGGCCAATCTCGATCAAGGTCATCTTCCCGAGAGTCAGTGTGGCTTCAGAAAAGAACGAGGAACTGTTGACATGTTTTCGCTGCAATGCGCAAGATAAATGTCAGGAACAGAACTGCGAAATGTTGTCCACTTTTATTGACCTTACCAAGGCTTTTGATACAGTCAGCAGAGAAGGACTGTGGAAGATTATGGAAAAATATGGCTGTCCACTAAAGTTTATCAAAATATTGCGGCTATTTCATGATGGTATGCAGGCAAGAGAACTGTCTGAACCCTTTCCTGTCACCAATGGAGTGAAGCAAGGATGTGTCCTGGCACCAACACTGTTCAGACACATGTTTTCAGCCAAGCTGACGAATGCCTTCGATAACAATGACATTGGACTAGACATCACGGATGGAAAGTTATTCAATCTCAGAAGGCTAAAAGCTAAAACCAAAATTGGCAGCGACACCGTCAGAGAGCTCCTGTTTGCTGATGATTGCGCTCTATACGCCAACTCAGAGGCAGACATGCAACACAATGTTTCAGCTTTCTCACATGCCTGTGCCAACTTTGGGCTCAATATCAACTTGGAGAAGACTGTAGTTATGTATCAGCCAGCTCAAGGGAATAATCACACTGTGCCGAATATCAAAGTTAATGGTCATAGACTAAGTGTTGTGGACAAATTCACCTATCTTGGCAGCACTGTCACAAGCTGCCACAATTGATGATGAAGTGAATGCAAGAATCTCCAAGGCCAGCGCGGCCTTTGGCAAACTGTACAAGAATGTATGGGACAGAAATCGAATAAGCCTACAAACAAAGCTGAAAGTCTACAAAGCAGTTGTATTATCCAACTGCTATATGCTTGAGAAATCTCGACTATTTATCAGCGACGCGCTAGGAAATTAAACCACTTCCACATAGTCTGCCTTAGGAAGCTACTGAAGATTAAATGGCAAGACAAGGTCCCAGACACTGAAGTCCTAGAAAGAGCGTCCATGCCCAGTATCCACACTCTAATAATGAAGATTCAGATTCGCTGGGCTGGTCACTTAAACTGCATTCCAGATCACAGGCTCCCTAAACGAATATTTTTACGGCGAGTGGCGTTGTGGTAAGCGCTCAGAAGGCGGCCAGAGAAAACGCTTAAAAAGACACTTTGAAAATCTCACTGAATGCTTTTGGAATTCAGCATGACACCTGGGAGACTGTCCACCACAGCCTGCCCGCTTCAATTAGTGCTTGGGGCGAGGATAAAATCTATACCGCAGGCTGTTAAAACAATGCACTAGGTACGACTAAAAAGAAAAATAGAATAGGATTTCCCGCTGACTTGACGAATATTGGCGATGTGAGGAAAGCGGCTTGTATTGATGCCGAACTCAATCGTCTTAACATTGATATTGCTGGCCTGCAGGAGTCTCGCCTCGCTGAGGAAGGGTCACTCAGGGAAAACATGCACACATTTTTGGAAGAGTAGAGGGCAGGCAGTGAAAAGGCAACATGATGTGGGCTTTGCTGTGAAGAAGTCGCTACTGGGAATGATTGAAATTCCAGCTGGCGGTAATGAAAGACTATGATCCCTGCGCTTGGCAACCTCCTGTGATTTTGCCACCATTATCACTGCATATGCACCGACACTCGATTCCTCTGATGATGTGAAGGATTCATTCTATGAGGAGTTAGACTCTGCGATCAATGCAGTTCCAAAATCCGACTACATTTATATACTCGGTGATTTCAATGCTCATGTGGTCAAGGTCTCGAGTCCATGGCATTGTGTCTTGGAAAATACATCGGTCGAATGAATGAAATTGGGCAAAGGCTGCTGGAGCATTGCACCAGAAATGACCTATGTATTACAAACTACATTTTTTAAGCACAAGTGCTGCATACGCTCACATGGAAACATCCAAGATCCGGCCATTGGCATCAGCTGAACTTCATCATCACATGGAGGCAACATCTGAACCATACATCATTGACTCGAAGTTACCACAGTGCTCTCAGTGATACGGATCATTCTTTGATTGTTGCAAGGGTTAGACTGATACCAAAGAGAATCTACACAACTAAACACTAATCTAGCCTCATGATTTATATTATTAACACCCACGATATTGAAAAGTGATTTCAGTTTCAACAGCAACTTGAAGACGATTTCACTGATACATCAGAAAAAACAGCAAGTGACATGTGGGGTAAACTTGAGGAAACTCTTTATAAAACAGAGTTAGGGATTTACGGCACCGTGGATCATAAGAGGCAGAACTGGTTTGCGGCAAAGAGCCAGGCACCACAGCCCTTGATTGATAAAAAGAAGATAGCTCTCCTAAGAAACAAGGAAAGAACAACGCGTAATACTGTCAATGAGCTGAAGCAAGCTAGAAAGGATGTGCAAAAATCTGCCAGGCAGTGTGCAAATGATTATTGGATCAAGTTATGTGAGTCCATTCAAAACGCGAACATCAGAAGTATGTATGAAGGGATAAAGAAAGCCCGTGGTCCAATGATCAAAAGAAGTGCACCACTGACAACCTTGACTGGAGAAATCATCATTGATAAGAAACAGCAGGTGGATAGATGGGTAGAACACTATTTGGAGCTTTACTCAAGTGAGACCAAATTAGCGGATAGCCCTTAACGCCATAGAGGCTCTGCCAACTCTTGACCACCTGGACACACTTCCCACCATAACAGAAGTTAAGTGTGCTATAAATGAACTTGCATCTGGCAAGGCTCCAGGTAAGGTTGAGATTCCATTAGAGGTTATCGGGAGTGGGCAAGACACACTCACTCTACAGATCCAACAGCTAATAGAGCTATGCTGGCGAGAAGGACAAGTCCCACAGGATTTCAAAGATTCAAGCATCATAACACTGTACAAGAACAAGGGCGGTCGAAGCGACTGTAACATCTATAGGGGTATCTCACTTCTGTGTATTGTTGGGAAAGTATTTGCCAGAATTGTTCTGCGCAGACTTCAATCCTAGGAGATCAAGTCTACCCCGAATCACAGTGTGGCATCTGACAGAACCGGTCTACCATTGATAAAATATTCTCATTGCGACAAATGCAAGAAAAATGCCGGTAATAAAAGAAACCACTGTTTATTGCCTTCATCAACCTCACAAAGGCATTTGATTTGATCAGTCGTGAGGGTCTGTTCAAGGCACTAAAGAAGATTGGCTGCCCACCAACTCTTCTGTCCATTGTGGAACACAGGCATGAAGGGTATAATCATGTTTGATGGTGCAACTTCAGAAGAGTTTGAAATCAAGAGTGGAGTTAAGCAAGGCTGTGTACTAGCTCCCAACCTCTTTGGAATATACTTTTCACTTCTACTGAAATATGCCTTTCGTGAGCAGGATGGTGATATATACATTCACTCACGCTCAGATGGCGGCCTCTACAATGCTAGAGATTGAAGGCCAAGACTATAATTAGGAGGGTACTGATTATAGAGTTGCTTTTTCAGATGATGATGCAATTACTGCCCACTCGGAGGAAGAATTACAGCGATTACTATCTGCATTCTCACAGATTATGTCACAAGGTGCACATGGGGTACCATCAATCTTTATTGTCGACGCCGAACTGGAGATAGTAGACCATTTTACATATCAAGGATCAGAGTTAAATAGCAAACTATCCCTAGATCAGGAAATCAACATCAGGATTAATAAGGCAGCAACAAAAATGAACAGGTAAACAAAAATAGTCTGGGAGAATATGGAGCTTACTGCCAAAACAACAGTCCTTGTCTACCAAGCCTGTGTCCTTAGTACTCTTCTTTATGGCAGTGAAACCTTGTCAACTTAACCACACCAAGAGAAATCTTTAAACAGCTTTCACATGCGGTGTCTGCGGAGAATACTTGGTATTAAGTGGCAAGACAAAATACTGAAGTTTTGAAAAGATCAGGTTGTGTGATGGTGTGTTCCATGCTCAGTCTTCTTAGACTTAGATGGATATGACACGTTAGGTTAGGAGGATGGTTGATGGAAGAATACGAAAGGACATCTTTTTTGGTGAAGTACAGATAGATCCAAGATCTACAACAGGTAGCAGCGAACCGCCAGACATGGAGAGCCATGACTTCTGCCCTATGCGCCGACTTATGCTCAAGAGGAAGGACTAACTAACTAACTAACTAACTAACAGATGGGTAGGAGATCTCAGAGTCGGCCTTTACTACGATACAAAGATTTGTGTAAACGGGACATGATTGATACAGGCATTGATAATACACATTGGGAGCAAGTCGCCGCTGAACGTGTTGAATGGAGGGCAAACATCAGAAATGGAATAAAGACAAAGGAGAAAATTATTGCAGATAAGTCACACACAGAGCGTGTGAGACGTAAGATGGTGCATGATAGTGGACATGACCATGTGTTCACATGCATCCACTGTGGACGAACATTTACAGCATGATTTGGTCGTATCAGCCACATTCGCTACCGCCATGGGTTGTAGTTATTTTGCCTTTTTAAAGCACAAAGTACAAAACTATCGTCTGTCAAAACGGCAAGGTGCCAAAGTGCCAAGGTGTGAACGGATGTGGATCAATCCTGACGCTGAGTTTACATGTATATACATACTCACGGCAAGATGGAAAGCATACTGACCAATAGAAAGATCTCATTTGCGACGAGGAGAAGTGTGTTAAGGTGCTACATAGAACCTGTACTTTTGAATGAATGTGAGGCGTGGACAATGAGCAAACAGGCTGAAAAATCACATGGCTGTGTAAATGTGGTTTATGGGGAAAATGCAAAGAATAGCATGGACAGGCAGAAAAAATAATGACCAAGTCCTACAAGAAACAAATGAAAATCGTAAAATAGAGAAATTAGACGTAGACAGGCAAACTATTTTGGTCACGTTATGAGAAGAAATAAATTGGAGAACTTTGTGACAACTGACAAGACCGAGAAGAAGAGAATAAGGAGAAAGCATAGAATTAAATACCTGGATGGCTTGATCACGTTTCATGGTCGAGAGACAAACACTGAGCAGATCCACGACCTTGGTGATTGAGTGAGAAGGCGAAACATGACCGCCTACGCTCATCGGCATGGCACATGATGATGAAGACATACACACGAAACCTGGACATGTTCAAGTTTGTCAGACTGTGTATTGTTTGAAAGTTATCTTCCATCAGACTGTTATTGTAAGGCGACTTCAAACACGTGTATATGAAAGTTATCTTCCATCAGATAATCATAAAATTCCATCAGACTATTATGGTAAGGCGACTTCAAACGCGTGTGTATGAAAGTTATCTTCCATCTGACCAAATACGTTTTTAAAGCCAAAGTAAATATCGTAGGGCAGTGATATCTGAGCAATATTATTGGTTGATGTATGTCTCACAAAGAGGGCACGTTATTTAAAAACAAAAAAAAATTAATAAACTACTGATGCCGTTTAAAAAAAAAAATTAATCTTAACACGGGACTAGATTGTTAAGCTGAGTGTGTGTTGTTTGTCCATCTAGAATGATCATGTCCGTTCAGTTCACCCAGTGCGGTTGAAAGTATAGAGCCGTGGGTTCTAAGATGGCTGATAAGGCCTATTTTGGCTCAAAATGTTCTTTGACAGTGTGGGCAAAGAATGCTTGACGTTCCAAGAGGAGGATCTCCTGCAGTGGTTTTTCTATCCAGCCTTTTCTACACAGCTCTTGCAGTCCTGGTTGCTTCACAAATGACTGCACCCTTGCGTAATGATGTACCCCTCGAAATTAGGTCTTTGGCAGCAGTCTCCCAAGTCTCATGATGATTTCCAAACGCTTTTAGTGAGATCTTCAGACTGTCTTTAAAGCGTTTCCTCTGGCCACCTTGGGAGCGTTTACCACAACGCAGTTCGCTGTAAAAAATTCGTTTAGGGAGCCTGTGATCTGGCATGTGAGTCAAGTGGCCAGCCCAGCGAATCTGATTCTTCATTAGGATAGTGTGGATACTGGGCATGGACGCTCTTTCTATAATTTCAGTGTCTTCAATAGCTTCATAAGGCAGACTGTGTGGAAGTGATTTAATTTACTAGCGTGTCGCTGATAGACAGTCCAGGTTTCACAAGCATATAGCAGTGTGGATAATAACAACTGCTTTGTAGACTTTCAGCTTTGTTTCCAAGCTTATTCCATTTCTGTCCCATACATTCTTGTAAAGTCTGCCAAAGAGTTAAACGCTCTGCAAAGTGGGCCACTCCACGGTCAGTTCTCAGTTGCTGACTGTCGCTAGTGAGACCAGGTGTGTTCTCGAAATACGGTATATTTTTGGATATAGAAAGTGCGAGAGCAGTAAATGCATACACCGTATTTCAGATCTAGTTCTATTAGATTAAGGGGAAGATAGTAGATCTTAATATCATACAAATCTGTGCTTCGACCACCGACAGCACAGAGGAAGAACGTCATACTTGTATAACAACATAACACGGATATAGAGCAATGTCCAAACTGTGAAACAACTATCGTACATGGGGATCTCAGTACAGAGGTTAGATGTGGTAGGTTGAAATCCCTGTGTGAATATGTAATTATTGTCTCCGTGTGAATTTATGTGTCGCTCAATTTTCTTTACCCTGTGGTTTCCAATCAAGGAGCTTTCCAATTGTACAATGACCAGGTGTTCTCAACGTGTGTCATATAAAGAGACACCCCCCCCCCCCCTCCCAAATCTCTGTCCCCGCTGGAATGTGACTAGTTCAAACAATGTTTTTCCGTAGTGAATTTCAATAATGAAGACACAAACAATAGATTGTATGGTTTACTGTCTGGCATATTTCGCTGCATCTCGAGGTGCCAGGCAGTAAATCGTGAAATCTATGGTTTGTGTCTTCGTATACAAGTGTTGTCTTTCTATTGTGTGAATGAATAATTTTAGTTTAATCGTAATTGCTGCTGTCGTTCAAGTTTCTGATCCATTGAGCAGCAAACGTGGTCAATTAAATATTCTACGTTTGGTTGAGGGTTGGTCGAGGGTTTAATTTATTTTCATCATCATCATTATCATGTGGCAATATAATAAATGTGGTCTGTCATGGTTTACCATTTCACACCATCACAAGAATCTTGGGTCAGATTTTGTCATTTTAACTTCGGTGTCTCCTGACTTGAGATGAGTCAAGAAACAACATCACAATACTCCAGACATGCCCATGCATGCTCCTTTATCATCTTCAGCAGCCAGCGACGAGCCCTAATGCTAATGTTACCAAATGTAGCCTGATTACGTGTCCGTCTCATCCTCCTCGGAGTCCTGAGTGTTGACCTGACCCTCTGACCTCTCCCCGCCGTAACCTTTTCTTCAGGCCGTGATGATTTGTTATGTCCAATAATGTTCCTACTGATCTGAAAACCTTTCCTGCCTTTTGAATTCTTATTTTGATATATTTTTTGTCCACACCCCCCCCCCCCTTTTTTTTTTCTTAACCACATTGCTACCCACACACAAGTGGACAATTTTACCTGTTGAAGCGTTCACAGTACGAGAGATGGGGTTATCATGTGCAAGACTTTACATTAAATAATACTTTACCTTCTTGAAATGCTCTTTGGGCACGATACTATTTTGATCGAACGGATCATAAAACATGACCATTGCAAGGTCCTTATTGGTGACGAATGTTTGAAAGTTATCTTCGGTCAGTTCCAACACTTTTTGAGAGGCAATATACAAATCGTAAGGCAGCGCTTGACCTGCTTCTGCACCTGGTCCAAGGCTGCCCTGAACAGATGAAAGTGTCTGTGAACGAGATGCGCTTGAGATGTGCAAGGCCGCAGGAACATTGCGTTTCCTAGTTGCCAATGAAGGTAGAGGCTGCATAATTGTTGGTTCCACATTCGGTGTCGCCCAGTCTGGTGCATATATGGCATCTTGTGGAGACTGACTTTGAGTTAAACCTGTTGTCTCGTCAAAAGTATCGTCCCAAGTTTCACTAAACTGCGTGTCTTCGTAAAATGTTTCTGATTGGTCTGGGCTTACGCCATTTGGTCGAGGGTATTGGTCGGATTCTTCTACATCACCGTACAATAAATTTTCTACTGCAAGGCCTCTTAAGACGTGTTGTCGAGAGTATTGGTCGGATTCTGCATCATCGTATAAGCGATTGGATACTGCTAGACCTTCTGTAAGACGTGCATTCTTCTGGCCGGCTTCTGTTCGGGGGCTATTTGTGCGGATGTAGTTCTCGTATGCCTGACCGGCATCAGTACGAGGATCAGCACATTGCGGATAGCTTCTAGTGTCGGTTGTCCTGGGCAATACGTTGCCATAGTCATGGTAGTCTTGCGGCTTAGGCTTGGTACTTTGTGGAGGTGGCGGTGGACGTTTTGAACATTGTCTTGAAGGTCTAGGACCTCGTCGTTGTCCACGGACAGCTGTTGTATCTAGTTGTGTTGTGTTTGCTGCGGCGATAACTGTTGGTTCACTTCTTGCTATTGCTGGTTTACAGGGCAATAGATCAGGCGTCAGTGGCCAAACAGGGCTAGGTGGTGGCGGTGACAAGACTGGGGTTTCCGGCGTGGTCCTCACAGCCCTTTCTGGAAAAACAAACTTTTGTGGTTTTTCACATCCTCTTGCAGCTGATGGTCGATATGCGTTTGTCTTTTGTTCGTGTCGATGAAATGCACTGGACATGTCTAATCTGTTACCAAAATTCGTTGTGAAGTAGCAATGTTCTCAAGACTATTCTACGGCTCTCGTGGTAAACGGATGGCTGACAGGATCTGGTCATCATAGTCGATCTGTAGACTGGACATTTGTCTCGCTGAACTTTCTGGTCATTACAACTGGGCCTGACCAGGTTGGGATATCAAATGTAATTGTCAGAAAACATAATTACCTTTGAGATGGGCCTGTATCAATGAGGTCCTAGTGAGAACTTCAGACTGTCCACGAAAGAAGTGGTGCCAGAACTTACTTGTGCTATTGACATGAATAAATCAGATTGATGCTCACAGGGCTGAGGATGACACTTGTGCTATTGACATGAATAAATCAGATTGATGCTCACAGGGCTGAGGATGACACTTGTGCTATTGACATGAATAAATCAGATTGATGCTCACAGGGCTGAGGATGACACTTGTGCTATTGACATGAATAAATCAGATTGATGCTCACAGGGCTGAGTATGACACTTGTGCTATTGACATGTATAAATCAGAATGATGCTCGCAGGGCTGAGGATGACACTTGTGCTATTGACATGTATAAATCAGATTGATGTTCACAGGGCTGAGGATGACACTTGTGCTATTGACATGTATAAATCAGATTGATGGTCACACGGCGGCGGATGAAACGGAGGGCACACCTGCCGTTGTCCGGCCCGGAGGCATGTCGATTGTATATAAGTGACGTCATGTGGCACGTGAAGCCGGCAGCTCGGGTGCTACATGGTGCGGAAGTCAGTCTTTGGTGTCCCCTTGATCATTAGTTAGTTACCCGACAGATCATCCTCATTGCACATCGAACCATTCAGTCCATAAGTGCTCAGATCCCCTCCTCAGCAAATCCCGCATTGTGTAGCGGCAATCGTACCTCGGGTTACGAACTTAATTCGTTCCAAAACCAGTTGATTATGCGTGGGGTACGCTTGTTCCTACAGCGGGAAATATCACAATGTAATATACAAGTGCCGGACTCCGTAGCGTAAAGCTTTCGAACGCGATCCGTGAGCCGCTTATCACGCGATCGAAACACAGCGACGACCGATTTGGCAGCAGACCGTGTTGTGCTGGAGTTTTAACGTGTTGGTATGGGAGCCGGTCGTTCAGAAAGCAATGGCAAACTACTGAACGTAAAACTTGCAAATACATCAACAACAGCAATAAAATGCAGGTGTTGACAGCGATGTCTTGTAAATGGGATATGCATAGTTTATATACAGTGGTACATCGGATTACGAACTAATTCATTCCGGAACTCAGTTCGTAACCCGAAACGTTCGTAACCCGAAACATTGAAATCAATAAAATAGTGACAATCTGTTTCAAGATGAAAGAATCGTTCTTTTTTATTAACATCTGGTCATTTACCTGACTAAACGGCGTGGACAATGAGCAGACAAGCTGGAAAACACGATGACTGATGTCTGTGAAAATGTCGTTTCTGAAGGAAATGAAATGCAAAGAATACCATGGACAAACCAATGACCAAGTCTTACCCCCCCCCCCCCCTCTCCCCCCCCCCCCCCCCCCAAAAAAAAAAAATTAAATAAAAGAAAATGGAAACTGTAAAGTGATTAGAGAAATCAAACGTGGACAGTCAACATTTTTTGGTCACGTTATGAGAAGAAATAAACTGGAGAAATTGGTGACAACTGAGAGAGGAAGAGAGAAAGTGGAAGGCAGAGAAGTAAATACTGGATAGCTTGGCCATATTGTATGGTCGAGAAAAGAACATTGAGCTGATCCATGACTCTGGTGATCGAGTGAGATGGCTAAACTTGTTTAGATTGATAAACCAAAACAGAACTGGTGTCGTTAGCCGCTACACGCTGCGGGATTTGCTGAGGAGGGGATCCGAGTAATTATGGACTGAATGGTTCGATGTGCAATGAGGATGATCTATCAACTAACTAACTGACTAACTAACATGACCGCCCACGCTTACCGGCACGGCACATGATGATGATGATGTCGTCATCATTTGGAGGTGACAGGTTCGAATTCATGTCGGTAATTTTAGCTTTCAGTGTTTGTATTCACTAGTACATCCTCTAGTCGCTACATCCTTATATTCACTTCTATCAGCGCTAAACATCCTTATATTCACTTCTATCAGCGCTAAACATCCTTATATTCACTTCTATCAGTGCTGAACAATACATATGTGTCTTTGCATTTCATAAGAAGAAGTCTGGAATTTACGGACGACGCCCAAGTGCCAGTTCCTCAGTAGTTCGCCCATCAAACCACCACGGCGTCCTCAAGGGGTGAAAATGCACCCAAATAAAAAGAAAAAACAACTAAATGTCACCGGCCTAAACAGCAAGAAAATGCAGCAGTCGTTTGAAAATATGCTGGAAGACCGCCTCAAGCCCAATGCTGCAGCTAAACAGGATACAGAAACAGAGTGGAGAGCCCTAAAGGACATAATCTACAACACTGCTATAGAAATCCTGGTTCCAGCCCCCCGAAAGCATAAAGACTGGTTCGATGAAAATTCCGAAGACATCAACCAATTGCTGGTCGAGAAACATCTTCTCCTCAAGGCACATTTGAATGACCCGAAGTCAACATAAAAAAAAGATGCCTTAAAGAACAATCAGAGAGTAGTGCAGCAGAAACTTCGGCACATGCGGGACTCCTGGCTGAGCCGCAGACCTGATGAAATTCAAGGCTTTGCTGACAGACATGATATGAAAAACTTCTACGACTCACTGAAAGCGGTCTATGGTCCTACATCACCAGGCATAGTCCCCCTCCTCAGTGCAGATGGGGGAACATTGGTCACCGATAAGAAAGAAATCCTTCAACGCTGGGCAGAGCATGTCAGCAACATCTTAAATGCAACTTTCTTCTTTGATGATGAAACCATCAACTGCCTTCCTCAAGTTCCCATCAATGATACACTTGATGACCTGCCAACCATAGTGGAAGTAAACAAAACCATCCAGCAACTCTCCAGCAGCAAGGCATCTGGTCCGGATTCTATCCCAGCAGAGATATACAAGGCAGGTGGGCCGGTCCTAACAGAGCAGCTTCACCAAGTCTTTATAAACATATGGGTGAACGAGACCATGCCACAAGATTTCAAGGACGCGTCAATAGTTCACCTTTATAAACCTAAAAAAACCGCCAATCCTGTGACAACCACCGAGGCATCTCCTTGCTTTCAATTGCAGGGGAGATACTCGCCAGAATTCTTCTCAATCGCCTCACAGCCCATCTCGATCAAGGTCTTCTTCCTGAGAGTCAATGTTGCTTCAGAAAAGAAAGAGGAACTCTCTCTCTCTCTCTCTCTCTCTCTCTCTCTCTCTCTCTCTCTCTCTCCCCCCCCCCCCCCCCCCTTCTCTCTCATCATGTTCCTCTTATTCCTTGCGGTGTCGAGGTGAAGTATAAACATCTTGAGAGTGCCCGAACTGTTAACTTGATTTTCGCTGCAAGAGAAATGTCAGGAACAGAACTGCGAAATGTTCTCCACTTTCATTGACCTTACCAAGGCTTTTGATACCGTCAGCAGAGAATGACTGTGGAAGATTATGGCAAAATATGG
>JACEFZ010012499.1:192500-482500 GCA_014155875.1 Cepaea nemoralis
ATCTTGAAACTGGCACTCTCCCGCTGATTAAGCTTCACCTCGACACCGCAAGGTACAAGAGGAACAAGATGAGATGATGGACGGACACTCTCCCGCTGTTTACGCTTGATCTCGAGACCGTCAGGTTCAATAGAACAAGGTGAGATGGAAACGTTAGAGCAATCATTGCATGGCTGACGCACCGGCTAGCACCACCGCTAATGGCTTCTGTACACACCTGACGTCACGCAATCAACCTTGGACATGTCTGCCGGCCGGGCGGCTTCCGACAAGCCGGCACGGTTGCTTCTACAGCTACTCGACCAGTCAATATGATTGATACACCTCAACGCTACAGGTATTTAAAGACACCAGTTTTATCAGGACCAGTTGAAGTACTCCTCTGAAAGTCTTTTATCAAAGCCCAACTCAACACTTAATCTGGTTTTTACGGCCATAGGAACAGGTGAGAATAATAATTAATATCGCTGGTTGATCTCCACCCCAGAACATTTTGTAAACTCACCACCAAAGAAGCATTACCCTCACGCTTCTGCTGCTAGCCAGATCACGAAATAAAAATGGCTACCCAAACATCACCTCTTCCACCACCACCACCGACAGAATGGACACCTCCGGGCGTTGGTCAACAAGGGAAAGGGAAAGGGTCGTCTGGTAAGAAGAAAATCGGTACACAGCTTCCAGAATTAGTGTTCCCACAAAACGAAGAAGAGAGATCCAAAGCAAAAGTTTTCCGTTTTCTGAAGCCGCCCTCACCATCTTCCCCACTGCCAAGCCCTCCTCCACGGATGATGTCACCCTCACAAGCAGTGCTCCCCGACGGGGGTTGCGGAAAGTACCCACTCCCACCACTTCCATCACGTTCACCCAACCCATCACCGATATCACCACAAGTCCCTTTATCTGCAGGATCGCTGTCGCCTTACCCACCCCCATCAAGTACACCCTATCCATCACCGACATGGCCACGATTTCCTTCACCTCCAGGAACACCCCCACCACCCCTATCACCCACACCCTACCCATCACAGACACCATCAAAGTTCTCTTCAACTGCAGGATGGCCATCGCCCCCTCCGCCCCCACGTCCTGCCCTGCCCTCATCTCCACGATCCACACCACCTGAAAGGCCACCACAGTTAAGAGTGGAAGAGAGTCAACAGGCACCGACTCAACCAGCAGCGGCATCACCACAGCGAGAAGAGAGACGCGATGACGCTGCCGGACCACTCGGAGCCTCCACCATCCAGCCGCCGTCCAAAGATCCTTACATTGGCTCCAAGAATGTAGTCAACCTGAATGGAGATAACTTTCACACATTCGTCAACAACAAGGCTCTAGCCATGGTCATGTTCTATCACCCCCTAGACGATAAAAGCGCCGTCTCAAAAGGACATTTCAAGAAGGTAACAATATGTACCTTACGCTAGATACGACTTGGAGGTTAGGTTTCGGTTTGTTTTGTTGCGCCGTGAGATTAGGATGACAGATTTTGTGTTAGGATATTCCTGTTTTATTTTCTAGCTAAGTGTTTTTGTTTTCTGTTTGCGTATTTTGTTTTCGTTGACAAAAGTATCGGTCAACACGTCTATGTATGTGTGTGTGTGTGTGTGTGTGTGTGTGTGTGTGTGTGTGTGTGTGTGTGTGTGTGTGTGTGTGTCGATGTGTGTATTTCGTGTGTAGACCTATCCAGTCATATTTCTGCTTTCATTCACAATTGTCATAAGCTCGTTAGCAGTCGCATAGCATCATCATCATTATGTACCGGGCCGGTAAGCGTAGGCGGCCATGTTTCGCCGTCTCACTCGATCACTATGGTCATGGATTAGCTCTGTGTTTTTGTCTCGAGTATGACATGTGATCAAGCTTCTTACTTTCTTCGTATCAATATGTGAAATAGAAATAGAAGGGAACATTCTTATCCAAGTTGATATTGTCAAATACCTAGGGGCATTTATAACATCGGATGGAAGATGTACAACAGAGATTAAGAGCAGAACAGAGCCAGCAAAAGCTGCATTTCAGAAAATGAAGAGTATCTTAAGCAATGAGTCACTACTATTGATTGTAAGAAAGAGAGTGCTGAAGTGCTATTAATAATCTGGTTTGCTGCATAGCTGTGAATCTTGGAATGCAAATGAACAAATTGGGAATAACTTGGAAGCAACAGAAATGTGGTTCCTGAGACGAATGTTGCGAATTTCATGGACTGCCAAAGTAACTAACAACGATTGCTTGAAAGAGGCTAATGAAACTAGAACATTATATACAACAATAAGAAAGTGACAAACAGCTTTCTTTGGTCATGTGATGAAGAAGGGAGGCATAAAAGAACATCGTGACATAAGAAAAGATCGAAGGGGAAGAGGGGCAGAGACAGACCAAGAGAAAAAATGCTAGATGGATTGGGACGTCGGCATGGAGGAACACCAAAGACCAAGATTTGTGGAAAATCATGAACGCCTACGCCAGCCGGCATGGCACGTGATGAAGATCATCAGTATCAAAACACATCTTGTGGATTGGCGTGAACAATGTTTTCCCACATCTTGCGATATTCAGCAGCAGGTTCACACAACTGGTATCTTTCCCACTTGACAGACGATATTTATATCTCCCCATAACACAAAGCAACGTGATCCCTCTTTAGACATGTCTAGTCTACTCCAGAGGAAAGGTAACACCAATACTTCAGGAACAAGGCAAGATGAAGAAGCTACCGGGTCAGCAAAGCAATGCTCTAACTGTCCGCCTGTTCTAGACCAGTTGCCGACAACGGCTGAGGGCCTGGTCTGCCCTGCCATGACATTTAGTCCTTAGGTTGCATTTCCTCGCACTACGGTATTTCTCGTACCCTCTCAAATGTGCCCATTCACCCAATGACATTGGCACAATGAGGGGTGTGGGGTTTGGTGAGCGCCGCCCAACATTCGGCGCTAACAGAAAGCAAGCAGGCATTACCGCCTACTTCCAAGTTCCGTCATATCTGATAGTTACCAGTCTATAACAGCATGCACCAGTTCATGACAACTGATTTCGTATTTTAGGAATGGATTTCTACTTCTGGTAGAATTCTGTGTGTCGTTATGAAGACACATACATTAGGTTGCACACTTTATTGCCTGGCATATTTCTCTGCATCTCGTCAGTTGTATACTTCAGAAATCTCACAACATAAACGGAAGCGACAAGATCAAATCTACAAGCTGAAATAACAACACACATTTCTCACAGGTGTTTAAATTGTCGGCCATGGTAATATTAAACTGGCTATAGTGTCTTTTGTTTACACAGACTTGGCTTGGCCAATGAATCGTCACCGCCGTGAAATACAAATACAAAACAATAATTTTCCAGAAGCAGTTTTCTGCTAAGGCTTGTGATATTATAGCGTCATCACATTGTGGGGGAATAGATGGCCAATCTCACTTGGCAGGTGGCGAACCCGTGTTTGACCGACCTCACGACAATGCCGGCCCAGTTCCCTATCAACTTCGCCACATCAGAGTTTGCTCTGTCGCTATTTTGGCAAAGACGTGACGCATCCGTTCAAGCATTCAAAGGCTCCACATGATGTGTCTTAAGTGGCGGCTCCTGTGAGTGGATTGCCTTTCTCCGTGTGGCATAGTAGGCAAGTCGTGTGGGACATATCTGGGTTTCACTGTGGGCCATGTGAGTGGATTGCCTCTCTATATCTGGCGAAGTAGGCAAGTCTTGTGGGACATATCTGGGTTTGACTGTGGCTCCTGTGAGTGGATTGCCTTCCTCTGTGTGACGTAGTAGGCAAGTCGTGTGGGACATATCTGGGTTTCACTGTGGCTCCTGTGGGCGGATTGCCTTCCTCTGTGTGACGTAGTAGGCAAGTCTTGTGGGACATATCTGGGTTTGACTGTGGCTCCTGTGGGTGGATTGCCTTCCTCTGTGTGACGTAGTAGGCAAGTCTTGTGGGACATATCTGGGTTTGACTGTGGCTCCTGTGGGTGGATTGCCTTCCTCTGTGTGACGTAGTAGGCAAGTCGTGTGGGACATATCTGGGTTTGACTGTGGCTCCTGTGAGTGGATTGCCTTCCTCTGTGTGACGTAGTAGGCAAGTCGTGTGGGACATATCTGGGTTTGACTGTGGCTTCTGTGAGTGGATTGCCTTCCTCTGTGTGACGTAGTAGGCAAGTCGTGTGGGACATATCTGGGTTTGACTGTGGCTCATGTGAGTGGATTGCCTTCCTCTGTATGACGTAGTAGGCAAGTCGTGTGGGACATATCTGGGTTTGACTGTGGCTCCTGTGAGTGGATTGCCTTCCTCTGTGTGACGTAGTAGGCAAGTCGTGTGGGACATATCTGGGTTTGACTGTGGCTTCTGTGAGTGGATTGCCTTCCTCTGTGTGACGTAGTAGGCAAGTCGTGTTGGACATATCTGGGTTTGACTGTGGCTTCTGTGAGTGGATTGCCTTCCTCTGTGTGACGTAGTAGGCAAGTCGTGTTGGACATATCTGGGTTTGACCGTGGCATGGTCGGTGAGGCCTTATCTACAATGCCCAGTTCTGAGTGTCAAGATACTTGTCTGCGCGTGAATGTAAATGTGAAGAGAACCTGAAGGAACTAGTGAAGTTGTAAGAATACACTCACTACATCAATCAGCACGAGAGGTGACATAGATCAGCTGTGCCAGAAGACACCCCCAAGAGACAGAATGAACGTTGTGAAGATGCGAAAAGACTTGTCTGACAGCTCTACTTGAAGGTGGTTAAAAGATATATTTAGCCACAGGGGCCACGATGTTTGAGGATTTATGTGTGATATCTGCAACTACTATAGACTTGTTTGTGGTACTTGTGTGAGACAATCCTCTGTCTCCTGAATTGTGAACTGTGCCGACATACACTCGGCAGTAGTTCTTGAACCTGTGTTTGTTGTAATGTATTTAGATTGAGGTGAAAACAAAATATATTTTTCACAATTTTACCTGCTTTAATACGTACCTTCTTATTGCTAGGTCAACAAAACATCTTTTCATAAGCCCTACCCCTTATCAGCATAATCATCATCCTCAGCCTCCTCTTCCTCTTCCTCCTCCTCCTCATAATCATCATCATCATCATCATTTAGAACGTTCTGTCCAGAATATCGCTCACTTGAGACAGACCACGGGAAAACACCCTACGATTCGTGGCTGTCCTGCCTCAAGCAGCTTGAAATGTGTTGTCTGCATCTGCAATGTTGTCTCTTGCATGAACTTCGCTGTCTTTTATTTTCACTCAGTGGTCCATACAGTTTATCCCCCAGTGTTGTTTCTCCAGGCCAGCATCTTTGCCTAGATATGTCGTTAGAAGAAAAAGAATTTGTGTTTCGTTTTGTTTTCTTGCATGTTGTATCATTGGGCCTGGCATTACTGAAGCCCCAGAGGGGAAACTAAAAATAATGCCAATGTTGTCATCCAGTGGTTGTAGTAAAAGGCGACTTAAAGCGTCTGAGATGGAGTTGCTATCATTATTGGCATCTTGCCGTCTTGACAGACGATATTTTGGTTAATGGAGTTGGAGAATCAGCCAGCTAGAAACCACACATGGCAGGCCTGTACTCTACTGGGCGTCTCAAGGACAGAAGAAGAGGCAAATATCATAATGATGTGTCCTCGATTGTGTGGGCAACTGAAGATGTGTCAGTATGAGAGATATCCAGATCAATAGGCCCTAGAAGACAACCCACCGGCCTGAACTCTGCCACAGACTGCGCAATTCCACTGCATGTGGGTCTGCACACGCTTCATAAGCGTACATAAATATCAGTTGTTGGGAAGCCCTTGTATTCTCGACAATAGCACGAGATGTACATTCTCGGGTATTGCTCGACACTTATAGTCAGTAAAGTAAGGACATAGAGATTTTAGGACATTCTAGACAGTATGCTCGTTAACATCTACAGGGTTACAGGGATTCCAACCTGTCGCCGAAAAAAATGACAGCACATCCCGACAATGAGTACCCACAAATACCTGCTAATGTTCTCACTCACCGGACAATGAATATCTACCAAAATCTGTTAATGTTGCTCTCACTCACCTGGCAGTGAGTACCCACCAATACATGTTAATGTTGTTCTCACTCACCTGGCAGGGAGTACCCACCAATACCTGTTAATGTTGCTCTCACTCACCGGACAATGAGTACCCACCAATACCTGTTAATCTTGTTCTCACTCACCTGGCAGTGAGTACCCACCAATACCTGTTAATGTTGCTCTCACTCACATGGCAGTGAGTACCCACCAATACCTGTTAATGTTGCTCTCACTCACCTGGCAGTGAGTACCCACCAATACCTGTTAATGTTGCTCTCACTCACCTGGCAGTGAGTACCCACCAATACCTGTTAATGTTGCTCTCACTCACCTGGCAGTGAATACCCACCAATACCTGTTAATGTTGTTCTCACTCACCTGGCAGTGAGTACCCACCAATACCTGTTAATGTTGTTCTCACTCACCTGGCAGAGAGTACCCACCAATACCTGTTAATGTTGTTCTCACTCACCTGGCAGTGAGTACCCACCAATACTTGTTAATGTTGTTCTTACTCACGTTTTCGTAGGCTAGTCGTCTGGCCAAGTGGCTAAATCTCCTTGCCCATTCTGGAGATCCGGGTTCCTCGATAAGATGATGAATTTTATTTTGTCTAAACAAAATGAAAACCCCGGTCGGCACATTTCGCGGCAGTTGCACTAGCCAGGCGACCTAAATTCATCAGGCTCAACCCCGCCCCCACCCCCACCTGTTTTGCCCCCTGTCCAAGCCCTACACCACAAGGTACCAATGACAGTAATGACAGTTGTTTATTTAGCAGCACTTGCGGAAGGCCTACCCAACTCTCTAGCACCTGTATGTGATCTTCCATGACAGTGAAGCTGATCCCCAGTGGTTCTCAACCTTTTTTGGCCCTTGCCCCCCCCCCTTTTCACCATATTTTCATTACGTCATCTCCCCCCTTCGCATTTCCCCCCTAAACATCCCCCGCCTCTACACAGTATACATAATATGGAAGCTACATTTAATAGCACATACTAAAACAATTCTATACGTCTACATAAAACGTGATTTGTGGGTCTGCTTACGTTATAAAATGAATTTCAGAAGAGTGAGACATACAAAATCGTCAAGTATGAAGGGAAAAACAATATCAAGCAATCGGTTCTTGTATTTACGCGATCTTGAAATAATCTTAATTCCCCCCCCCCTCCCCCCGCCACTCTGGAAATCCTAAAATTACCCCTGAGGAAGGCGTGGGGGGGGGGAGGCGAATTCCCCACGGGTTGGGATACCACTGGTCTAGCCAGTCCGACATAATAAATTCTTGTCGTTAGAGTGCATGTTTTTTTCTTTTTTCTGTTCTATAACTGTTTGTGATTGCCACTCCCACCAGGCGGCCGATGCAAAGAAACACGAGCAGCAGTTCGCGGCAGTCAATTGCCAGCAGGAGTCACAATTCTGCGAGAGCCAGAACGTCACCATGGCACCCGTGTTCAAACTCTTCTCTTGGGGCACCGCCGTGGGCACCATCAGGGACACCAGCAAGTTCGACCACAGGGCGATCATTAAGTACATAGACACTTTGGCCAGCCTGGGCGAGCCACAGAAGCACACGAAGACGGCAAATGTCCAAGCGCCGCCGGAGTCTCAAGAACCGAAATGCTCTTTAGCTAAAAGGTTGGGCTTCAAAAAGTAACCACTGGATTGTAACAAGAACATATGTGGGGGTCAGTACCTCAATCCTGGGGAGAGTCGTTATCACAGACTGCTTGTTTGAGGGGTCGGTGGGGCGGGGGGGGGGGGGGGGGGGGGGGCTTCCTGAGTATCTCCCAGAACTGGAACACTTGGTGTCCTGGAGCCGTCAACCTGACCTTTGATACCACGCTTGTGATGTGAGACCTGAACTTTGATACCACGCTTGTGATGTGACCCTGACCTTTGATACCACGCTTGTGACGTGACCCTGACGACCCTGACCTTTGACACCACGGTTGTGTTGTGACCCTGACCTTTGATACCACGCTTGTCATGTGACCCTGACGTTTAACGCAAATACATCTGAACATCACACTTCCATAATGCTTTAATGAAGAATTGAATTAAATACATGTCCATGGTCGATGTCAAAGAGTTTAATTGTACTATTGTTGCTCTGCTCTTATATCTGTATACACCAGACATTTGTTACCGTTGATTTCTGTATATGCATTTGTTACTATTAGAACAGTGGTTCTCAACCTTTTATGACCCATGCCCCCCTTCACCATATTTTCAGAACGTCGTATCTCCTACCTAAAAATCACCCCCCCCCCCTTCCGCTCCTGCCCCTACACAGTATACGTAATAATGGAGACACATACCAAAACATTTAGAAGGGTGAGATGTACAGAACCGTAAAGTATGAAGGGAAAAACAATATCAAGTAATCGGTTCTTGTATTAATGCGATCTTGAAGTAATCTTCATTCCCCCCCCCCCCCTCTCTCTGGAAACTTTAAAATCCCCCCCCCCCCTAGGAAGGAGGGGTGGGGGGGGGGAGAATTGACTACCGTTTGAGAACCACGGTATTAGAAGTTTTGTACATCTTTTGATGTCTTAGTTAGTCATTACATCTGTCCGCAGTTATTTGCAGTGTGAACGGGGCACAATGGGTACGACCCGCTGCCGTGAAGTTGGAACTGCGACTAACTAACTAACTAACTAACTAACTAACTAACTAACTAACTAACTAACTAACTAAACTAACTAACTAACTAACTAACTACCCACCTACCTAACAAACTAAATAACTAACACACAGACAAAAAACAAACTAACTAACTAACAAACAAACTAACTAACAAACTAACTCATCTCATCTCATCTCATCTCATCATGTTCCTCTTGTACCTTGCGGTGTCGAGGTGTAGTATAAACTTCGTGAGAGTGCCCGAGTATGGGCTTCATATATCGATATTCCCATGGACTCTGCTATTCCCTCCGTCCAACGTTTACGTGGTCGGCCTCTTCCTCTGTTTCCATCTGGTCTGTACATCATTGCTTGTTGTGGTATACTGTTGACTGATAACCTACTTGCATGGCCAAACAATTTGACTTGCTGCTTTCTAATAAAATCTAGTGCTGCTTTAACCCCCACTTTAGTAATGATTTATTCATTTCTGATCTTATCTCTTCTTGATACGTTAAGTATTCTTCTCAGGAACCTCATTTCTGTTGTTGTGAGTTTTCTTTTCTCTTTTACTGTCATTATCCAGGTTTGGCATTGGTAGCACAGAGTTGGTAGGAAGATTGTGTTGTAAAGAGCTTTCTTAGTAGTTATCGATACATGTTTGTTCTTTAGTATTGGTGCCATTTGTCCAATGAGTTGATGTGCCTTATTGCACCTATTTTCGATCCCGTCGTCTGATCTGCCATTTGATGATATTAAACTTCCTATGTACTTGAAACTGTTTACTTGTGTCAAGGGATGTTCGTTTAGGTGAATTATTGTTGTTTGTTCTTCTTTAGTTATAGTCATTACCTCTGTTTTGCTTGTGCTAATTTTCATGTTATATTCCCTACACATTTCTTTTAGACTATTCATGTGGTCTTGTAATTCAGCTTCTGATTTTGCTATTAGTGCTTGGTCGTCCGCAAACAGGAGTTCTCTAATGGTTAGATTTGCAGATGGTTCTTCTTCTGTGTTCTCGTCATGCGGTATTCTTGCTGTCTCTGCTTGGCTGGTTTCTTTACATATGTTGTCTATATATGTTATGAACAAGAGAGGGGACAGGACACAACCTTGTCGTACTCCAGATCTTATGGTGAAGGGTTCTGAGTGTCCTCCAGTTGCTCTCACTATGCATTCACTGTTGTTGTATAAACTTCTGCATAGGTTTGTTAGATGTGTACTCACTCCATATTGTTTAAGGATTTCCCACAGCTTGTTTCTATCTACTCTATCAAATGCCTTTTCTTGGTCGACAAAGGCTAAGTAGAGTGTTTCATTGAATTCGATTGATGTTTCTATAAGTTGTACACATTAATAAACTAAAAACTAACAAACTAACAAACTAACTGAGATCTCTTACCCATCTGTAATTTACCTAAAATGATGTCCTTTGGTATTCTACCATCATCCATCCTCCTAACTTGTCCTATCCATCTAAGTCTACGAAGACTGAGCATGGAATAAACTGTCACACAACCTGATCTTTCCAATACTTCAATATTTGTGATTTTGTCTTGCCAATTAATACCAAGAATTCTTCGCAGACACCGCATATGAAAGCTGTTTAAACGTTTCTCTTGGTGTGAGTAAGTTGTCCAGGTTTCACTGCCATAAAGGAGCGTACTAAGGACACAGGCTTGGTAGACAAGGACTTTTGTTTTGGCAGTAAGCTTCCTGTTCTCCCGGACTCCTTTTCTTAACCTGTTAATTGTTGTTCCTGCCTTACCAATCCGGATTTTGATTTCCTGAGCTAGGGATAATTTGCTATTTACCTCAGATCCTAGATATGTAAAATGGTCTACCATCTCTAGTTCGGCGTCGTCAATAAAGATTGACGGTTTCCCATGTGCACCTTGTGACATCATCTGTGTCTTATTTTTGCTAATTGTTAAACCAAATTCAGAACAAGCATTGGAGAATGCAGATAGTAGCTGTTGTAAATCTTCCTCAGAGTGGGTCGTAATCGCAGCATCATCCGCAAAAAGCAACTCTCTGATTAGTACCTTCCTAATTTTGGTCTTGGCCTTCAATCTCTGAGCATTGTAAAGGCCGCCATCTGAGCGGTGAGTGAATGTATAATGTATATACCACCATCCTCATAACGAAAGGCATATTTCAGTAGAAGTGAAAAGTATATTCGAAACAGGGTGGGAGCTAGTAAACAACCTTGCTTAACTCCACTCTTGATTTCAAACTCTTCAGAAGTTACACCATCAAACTTGATTGTACCCTTCATGAATGTGTGGAACGATTCCACAATGGACAGAAGAGTTGGTGGGCAGCCAATCTTCTTTAGTACCTTGAACTGACCCTCACGACTGACCAAATCAAATGCCTTTGTGAGGTCGATGAAGGCAATAAACAGTGGTTGATTCTGTTCACGTCTTTATTCCTGCATTTGTCTCAATGAGAATATCATATCAATGGTAGACCGGTGCTGTCGAAAGCGACACTGTGATTCGGGGTAGACTTGATTTCCTAGGACTTGAAGTCTGCGCAGAACAATTCTGGCAAATACTTTTCCAACAATACACAGAAGTGAGATACCCCTATAGTTGTTGTAGTCGCTCCGATCGCCCTTGTTCTTGTACAGTGTTATGATGCTTGAATCTTTGAAATCCTGTGGGACTTGTCCTTCTCACCAGCATAGCTCTATTAGCTGGTGGATCTGTAAAGTGAGTGTGTCTTGCCCAATCCTGACAACCTCTATTGGAATCCCATCCTTACCTGTAGCCTTGCCAGATGCAAGTTCATTTATATCACATTCACTTCTGTTATGGTGGGAAGTGTCCAGGTGGTCAAGAGTCGGTAGAGCCTCTATGGCGTTGAGGGCATCATCCGCTAGTAAGGTCTCACTTGAGTAAAGCTCCAAAATAGTGCTCTACCCATCTGTCCATCCACTGTTTCTTATCAGTTATGATTTCTCCAGTCAAGGTTTTCAATGGTGCACTTCTTTTGATTACTGGACCACAGGCTTTCTTTATTCCTTCATACATGCTTCTGATGTTTCCCTTATCACTTGCGATTTGAATGGACTCACATAACTTGATCCAATAATCATTTGCACACTGCCTAGCAGCCTTTTGCTCATCCTTCCTAGCTTGCTTTAGCTCACTCAGAGTGTTACGCGTTGGTCTTTCCTTGTTTCTTAAGAGAGCTATCATCTTCTTATCAATCAAGGGCTGCAGAGTCTGGTTGTTTGCCGCAAACCAGTCCTGCCTCTTATGATCCGCAGTGCCGTAAACCCCTTCGGCAGTTTTATAAAGATTTTCCTTAAGTTGACCTCATTTTTCACTTACTGTACAATTGTCTAGTGTATCAGTGAAAGCGTCTTCAAGTTGCTGTTGAAACTGAAAGCACTTGTCAGGATCGTGAGTGTTAATAATATTAATCCTGGAGCTAGATTTGTGTTTTACTATGTAGATTGTCTTTGGTCTCAGTCTAACCCTTGCAACAACCAAAGAATGATCCGTATCACAGTCAGCACTCTGTTAACTTCGAGTCAATGATGTATGGTTCAGATGTTGTCTCCGTGTGATGATGAAGTTCAGCTGATGCCAATTGCCGGATCTTGGATGTTTCCATGTGACCTTATGCATCTCTTTTGTTTTAAAATGAAGTTTGTAATACATAGGTCATTTCTGGTGCAATGCTCCGGCAGCCTTTGCCCATTGTCATTCATGCGACCGATGTTGTATTTTCCAAGGTACACTGGCCATGAGCTCGAGTCCTTGCCCACACGAGCATTGAAGTCACCCAGCATATAAATGTAGGTAGATAGATTCTGGAACTGCCTTGATCACGGAGTCTAACTCCTCATAGAACGAATCCCTCACATCATCAGAGGAATCGAGTGTCGGTGCATATGCAGTAATAATGGTAGCAAAACCACAATAGGTTGCCAAGCGCAGGGATAATAGTCTTTCATTTCCTCCTGCTGACATTTCAATCATTCCCAGTAGCGAATTCTTCACTGCAAAGCCCACGCCGTGTTGCCTTTTTTCTGCATGCCCTCTACCCTTCCAAAACAAACTGTGATTGTTTTCCCTGAGTGACCCTTCCTCAGCGAGGCGAGTATCCTGCAGGCCAGTATTATCAATGTTAAGACGATTGAGTTCTGCATCAATCACAGCCGTTTTTCTCACATCGACAATATTGGTCAAGTCAGTGGAAAATCCTGGACACATTGTTCTCACGTTCCAGGTTGCAAGCCGTAGCGGGTTTGTGGCGGATCAGCACCCAATTGGCCGGGGGCTGCCCATTTTGAGGCGGGCGTTAGCTGATCAGTGACACCAGTAGGTGCCTCCCACCTTCAGAGGCAACGCGTGGCGCCCCATGTCTACGCCAACTGACAAGGACTTATAACCCGTAACAGTTGCCTCTCGCTTTGATTCCGAGACCGGTTAAGACCAGATTGGAGTTATTGCCTCTCCATAGCACAAAGCCTGGGCTAAAATATAGAGATCATGTGTTGCCCATGCAGCATGATCCCTCTCTCGGCCTGCCTAGTTCACTCCACAGGAAAGGTAACACCTCTACATTTGGAACAAGACAAGCTGCAGAAGCTGCCGGATCAGCAAAGCAATGCCCTAACTGTCCGCCTATCGGAGCTTCGATCCTAGACCCGCTGCCAACCAAGGCTTAGGTCCAAGTCTGCCCTGACATGACATTTTGTCTTTAGGTTGCATTTCGTCGCACCAGGGTAAGGCTTGTACCCTCCTAATTGCGCTCTTTCGCCCGAAGACGTTATCACATTGTGGTGTGTCGGGTTTGGTAAGCGCCGCCCAACATTTGGCGCCAACAGAAAGCAGGTAGTACTGTCTACTGTTATACGGTAGCTCAGTCATACCTGACTAAGACCTGACACTAACTAACTAACTAACTAACTAACTAACTAACTAACTAACTAACTAACTAACTAACTAACTAACTAACTAACTAACTAACTAACTAACTTAGTTAGTTAGTCGTTAGTCATGGTTCGAACTTCACAGCAAAGTGTCCACCCAAATATTCTCTGTTCATGTGCCAGTGAATATCACACGAAATGCTCTTTATTGTCTAATGTGAAAAGTGGAAAAGACAGCAGTTCCGATAAACCAACAGCACGCACAAACATTCACGCATAAGGCCGCTGCCAGAATGCCATCACTACAGTCCGCCATTAAAATTACATTTCATCGTCTATGTGTATGTAGTAGTGTGTATGCGAAAAGTACTAGCTTTACCGATTGCTGACGGGCTGCAGATGTAACTTAAGTCATTTCTCCGAATGGCAGTAAATACCGAACGTCCCCTGCATGAAGCCCTGGACAAGTTAAGTAAGAATAAAATGTGGTGGAACTACGGTAAAGTTGTGGAAATGTAAACAATATAAAATAACACAAAGTAATGCAGTTCTACAGAACAGAGTTACGTACAATACAAGGACGAGGTGGTGACTAGCCTTCAAAAGCAAACAACAAACTACATACATAAAACACAACATATAGTCACTGAGAAGACCCTGCAGTAACTACATTAAGGCATAAGGACGGGATGATAAAAATAAAAGAAGATGAATAATGAGAGCAATGAGGCGAAAATGAAAAAAAATGAAAAAAAATGAAAAAAAAACATTTGCGATTTATCTCAGAGTCAAAGTCTGTACTACTGCTGTTGTAGGTTGTACGCCGAAAATATTATGCAAAATGTCAGAGTTAATATGATACCTCAAGTATGGTTGGTCATGAGATTCGATATAATGATGATACAGTATTGCTATCCACAACACAAATTAAGTATGAATAAAATTTGGTGGAACTGCGGTAAAGTTGTGGAAATGTAAGCAATATAGAATATAGCGATAAACATACAGCACGCACAAAAATTCCGATATTTTTATTCTGATCCGACATTCCGATCTTTTGATATTTCATATCATAATGGTTGACTTGAATACCAAAGTTGGAAATCAACAGAACGGATGCATAGTAGTCAAGTATGGACTATGGGAACATAATGAAAGAGGTTGCAGACTTGTACAGTGGGCAAAAGAGCATAATTTGATTATTGAAAACACCTGGTATCAACAGCACCAAAGGAGATTATGGACATGAAGGAGTCCTGATCATAAGATCAGAAGTCAGATTAATTTACATTCTCATCAACGGAAGATTTCGAAATGCCTTAAAAGTCGCAAAAACTATACAAAGCGCAGACTGCTACAGCGACCATTGATTAATCATAAGCAATTTACATATGCAATTAAAGAAAGTCAGATATTCACCAAGAATCATAAAATCTGATCTACAGGCACTGAAGAGTGAGGAAATAAAAGATAAATTCAACGTTGAGGTAAAGAACAGATTCGATGCATTGTCCGATATGGAAATATTATTTCAAGACGTCAGTGACCAATGGGAAATATTAAAGAAATCAGTCAACCAAGCTGCAGAAACAACGATCCCAAAAATAAAGATAATAGTACGCAAAAAAAGGATGACGGAAGACATCTTAAAACTCATGGAAGTAAGAAGCAATAACAAAAATAACAAGGAAAAATATGAAGAGATTCACAGGAAAATCAGGAAGCTATGCAAAGAGGAAAAAGAATCATGGCTTATCTCTATGGCATTATATATGATATTTACAGCAACATTGTACTTTTCTCTAATTCATTTGCCCGTTCTAAGTAATGCTAGATCTAACTGAATGTTCTTTTGAGTTTTCTTTATGTTTTTAAGTCATAACATAATTTTTCCTTAACTGACACATGGTAACTTTGTACATCTGCTCCGAGTCTAGTTTTTGCTCCTATTAAACTGCTTCTGAATTTCTTTTTTTTATCAATATGTAATCAATGTAATTGTGAATATAATCTCCAGTGCTTTTCAGTGTATATAATCGTCGAGTGTGTTGTTTAAATCAGACGTTCCCTATGACCATTTCATGCTATTCTTCCCCTGTTATCAATCTGTCACCTCTCTCATTTCTATCACCTAGGCCATATTCACCAATCACACCACTCACCTATTCGTTGCCTACTTTGGCATATAAATCCCCGAGTACGACAGTCATTTCAATATTTTTTTTTCATTGGGCTACGGCCATGTCTAATTCGTTATAAAATATCTATATCTTCTTCTTCACACTCGGCTGTTGGCGCATATACTTGTATAATGTTAATATCAAGAGGTTTGCCATTGAGTTTCACTAATAATACACTATCTGATACTGTATCCAGTCTTGCCTTGTCTTTCTTGATATTGTCTGATTTTCCAATCTGACATCCCATGTACCAACGTTAAGCGTATGTGTAACATTTACTTTGCAGACAGTTAGTTGCCTGATGACGATCGGGCATCACCTGTAGCTCCTGATGCCCAATACGGGACGAAGAGACGCCACTGGAATCCCCATTAACGTCGTTATCTTGATCAATATTGTTACGAAGCATGTTTATCGTGGGAAAATGAAGCGATGATTTCTCCTTGCCTTCCGCCGGAATACTCCGTGAAAGGCAGCAGGCTAAAAAGAGGAAGGTCGAGAATGGGTCAGGCCGAAGACATTCTTCAACAGGTGTGTTCACTTGAGGACTTAGAACCTGACGAGGAGTGGGTACAAGTGCCCACAGATTTCTGTACTTTCTTTTCTGCTTGCATCCAACTAGACAGAAAATGCAGACAAGAAAATCCGGCTGCTGTGGAGGCGGAAGTACAAGTGTTGATTTTCGAGAATTTGTTAGACGCTGATGCTGTCATTTACATAGATGGCTGGGTCGTCCCACATGTTAGAAGCTAATGGGCCTCTAAGGCTCAAGCCGGAGGGAGAATTGTGAAGGAGGACTCTGTTGCTTTTGTTGTGGCCATAGGTAGCCTGACAATTGAAGTCATGACAGTAAGTAAACATGGCTCGAGTCACAGACATTCACTAGGGCATGTTTCCTTAGCGACTCAATGAGCATGGTCAAGAGGATAGAGATGGTGTGGATCCGATGAGAATGGTTGGTGTCTCTGGAGCGGTCTCAGATGGCAAAGATTAGTTTCATCTTCGTGCCAGGGCATGTGGGAGTACAAGGAAATGAGCAGGCTGACAAGCTCGCATGTAAGGCTACTTACTGTGGAGGGCGGACGCGCCATGGACCAGGTTGATTTTATGAATGCTCTACGAGAAGTAATAATTTTGCGAGAACCAAGTGATGACTGTGAATCTACAACCAAGGTCAGACTGCGAGAACAGCAAATTAAAAGAGGGGTGGCCAAACAAGAACACTATGCAGGAAGCCAAAGAAGATTGATAAACCAACACAGAACTGGTGTCGTTAGTGGCTACATGCTGCGGGATTTACTGAGGAGGGGATCCGAGCACTTATGGACTGAATGGTTCGATGTGCAATGAGGATGATCTGTCAACTAACTAACTAACTAACAAACTAACTAACTAACTAATTAACTAACTAACTAACTAACTAACTAACTAACTAACTAACTAGCTAACTAGCTGACTGACTAACTGACTGACTAACTGACTGACTGACTGACTGACTGACTGACTGACTGACTAACTAACTAACTAAATAACTCATTCTATCTGAGAGTGTCCAAAATCCTTTAACTGACTTAGCACACATTTGATCGATAATTATGCCAACTCCCATTTTGTAGTTATTACCTACTGAATAAATATATTTATCTAAATGTTGTTACCCCGCTCCTGGCAGTCGCATTTCACTAATACCTAATATGTTTATCTTCAGTCTTGCCATCTCTTTCTTGATATTGTCTGATTTTTCAATCTGACATTCCAACGTTAAGATTATTTGTAACATTTACTTTGCAGACAGTTAGTTGCCTGATGACGATCGGGCATCACCTGTAGCTCCTGATGCCCCCTACCAGACGAAGAGTCTCCACTGGAATCCCCTTTAACGTCGTTATCTTAATCAATATTGTTACGAAGCATGATTATCCTGGGAAAATGCAATGGTGGTTTCCCCTTGGGTTCCGCTGGTTTGTGTATGGTTTACTCCGCCACACTTTATGTAAAGATACAGGCCCTGAAAGGCAGCAGAGGGTAATGGGGGGGGGGGGGTGTATATATATATATATATATATATATATATATATATATATATATATATATATATATATATATATATATATATATATAGCGCCTCTGGGGGGGGGGGGGGGGGATAAATAGCGCCTCTAACCCGCCGATGACTTAGAGGTTCAAATTATTTTCCTTTTATCAGAACTGCAAAAACTTGACGACTGTATACATTTTAATTGGACATTTAAAATGGGTGCCGCCATTAGTGACGTGACGTAATCAGGCTATCGTCCATTGCAACTCAATTTCAACACATACATCGGATATACAAGAGAACAGGCCTGTAAGGTTCAGATTCCAAACGCAAACACCCAAGTATCGATGTATCTGTTTTTTTTTTCCCTCGCATATTCTCTACAGGACATCGCTGTTAACACCAGCATTGTACTTTTGTCGTTGATTTCTTGGCAAGATTACGCTCAGTACTTTGCCATTGCTTTCTGAACGGCCGGCTCACTTATCCCGTAAGTTACCAACGCGGTGAGAGCCGCTTCTAATTCTCGCACGCTGCATTACCCCGCGTGGATAAACGGGATTACGGAGAAAATTGATGTATCAGAAATGGAAAAAAATTGAACGTTGGCAAATCATCGTTTCATCGCGAAAACTGCATCAATGTTACTGGAAAATATTCAATTCGTGGGTGCCGCCATTTGAACGGCGACGTTTAGTTATGTGTCTGTATATGTGTGTATATGTCTGTATATGTGTATATATGTCTGTATATGTGTGTATATGTCTGGAATAAAACAAGCTGTTGAAACTGCCGGATCAGCAAAGCAATGCTGTAGCTGTTGGACTGTTGGAGCTTCGATCCTAGACCAGTTGCCGATTAAGGTTTGGTGCAGGGATTCTTTGCCATGAAATATAGTACATTGCTTACACGTCCTCGCACTAGGCTTCCAAACCCCTCCCACCTCCCCATTTGGATTACTAATAAACAACATATATTTATTAACTGATGATTATGCAGAATAGAAATACTAAGATGGTAGATCATAATCATGAACAGAAAGCACAGAGAAAAACCAAGAGAGATTCTTGAGGGTCGGCCGCTAGAAAAGGATATCACACACATTTAAAACAGCTGACAATAATTTCTCTTGAACGTACAGGACAAACGTAATGCACTCGCTGGCACATTGCCGTCTTGACAGACGATTGTTTGTTACATGGTGCTCCACAACAGGCCTTATAACTACAATACATGGCGGTAAGACCCGGGATGCAGTTTCACCTCTCCATTAATAGAACAAAGCCTGTGCTGGATTGCAGGGACCATAAGATCCCATGCCGATCGATCCTTCTCTCAGCCTGCCTTATTTTGCTCCATAGGAATGTTAACACCAATATGTCTGGAGCAAGACAAGGTGCAGAACCTGCCGGATCAGCAAAGCAATGCTCTTAATGTCCGCCTGTCGAAACCTCAATTCTAGACCAGTTTCCGACCAAGGCTTATGGCCTAATGTGTCCTGCCATGATATTTAGTCTTTAGCTTGCATTGAGACGCACCAGGATAGGGCTTGTACCCTCCCAATTGTGTTCCTCCACCCGAGGCCGTTCGCACAATATGGGGTTTCGTGTTTGGAGAACCCCGTCCTACATCAGGCGCTAACAGACAGTACCGTTTACTGTAGCACAATCATATCTGATTATGATCCAACATTCCGCGGTAACAGAAAGCAGTTTGGAACCGTCTACTGTCACAAGGTACCTCACATATATCAGACTTAGATCTGACATATACAACAGGAATAAGGGAGGCCTTAAACACCGGAGAAGATTATTAGAGTCAGGGATAATTGATGTGGTCAGTCCATGCAGGGATCTACATGGTGAGGACATGCAGCGACCTACACAGTAAGGACGTACAGGGACATAAATGGTGAGCACATACAGGGACATACATGGTGAGGACATGGAGGGACATACATGGTGAGGACATGGAGGGACATACATGATGAGGACATGGAGGGACATACATGATGAGGACATGGAGGGACATACATGGTGAGGACATAGAGGAACATACATGGTGAGGACATGGAGGGACATACATGGTGAGAACATGGAGGGACATACATGATGATGACATACAGGGACATACATGATGAGGACATGGAGGGACAGACATGGTGAAGGCATGGAGGGACATACATGGCTAGGACATGGAGGGACATACATGATGAGGACATGGAGGGACATACATCGTGAGGACATGGAGGGACATACATGATGATGACATACAGGGACATACATGGTGAGGAATTAGAGGGACATACATGGTGAGGACATGGAGGGACATACATGGTGAGGACATGGAGGGACATACATGGTGAGGACATACAGGGACATACATGATGAGGACATGGAGGGACATACATGGTGAGGACATGGAGGGACATACATGATGATGACATACAGGGACATACATGATGAGGACATGGAGGGACAGACATGGTGAAGACATGGAGGGACATACATGTTGAGGACATGGAGGGACATACATGGTGAGGACATTGAGGGACATACATGGTGAGGACATACAGGGGCATACATGGTGAGGACATGGAGGGACATACATGATGAGGACATACAGGGGCATACATGGTGTGGACACGGAGGTACATACATGGTAAGACATGGAGGGACATAAATGGTGAGGACATGGAGGGACATACATGGTGAATACATGGAGGGACATACATGGTGAGGACATGGAGGGACATACATGATGAGGACATGGAGAGACTTACATGATGAGGACATGGAGGGACATACATGGTGAGGACATGGGGGACATACATGGTGAAGACATGGAGGGACATACATGGTAAGACATGGAGGGACATAAATGGTGAGGACATGGAGGGACATACATGGTGAGGACATGGAGGGACATACATGGTGAGGACATAGAGGAACATACATGATGATGACATACAGGGACATACATGATGAGGACATGGAGGAACATACATGGTGAGGACATGGAGGGACATACATGGTGAAGACATGGAGGGACATACATGGTATGACATGGAGGGACATAAATGGTGAGCACATGGAGGGACATACATGGTGAGGACATGGAGGGACATACATGGTGAGGACATAGAGGAATATACATGATGATGACATACAGGGACATACATGATGAGGACATGGAGGGACATACATGGTGAGGACATGGGGGGGACATACATGGTAAGGACATGGAGGGACATACATGGTGAGGACATGGGGGGACATACATGGTGAGGACATGGAGGGACATACATGGTGAGGACATGGAGGGATATACATGTTGAGACATAGAGGGACATACATGTTGAAGACATGGAAGGACATACATGTTGAAGACATGGAAGGACATATATGTTGAGGACATAGAGGGACATACATGGTAAGACATGGAGGGACATACATGGTGAGGACATGGAGGGACATACATGTTGAAGCCATGGACGGACATACATGGTGAGGACATGGAGGGACATACATGGTAAGACATGGAGGGACATACATGTTGAGGACATACAGGGACATACATGGTGAGGACATACAGGGACATACATGGTGAGACATGGAGGGACATACATGGTGAGGACATAAAGGGACATATATGGTGAGGACATGGAGAGACATGCATGGTGAGGACATGGAGGGACATACATGGTGAGGGCATGGAGGGTCATACATGGTGAGGACATACAGGGACATACATGTTGAGGACATAGAGGGGCATACATGGTGAGGACATAAAGGGACATATATGGTGAGGACATGGAGAGACATGCATGGTGAGGACATGGAGGGACATACATGGTGAGGGCATGGAGGGTCATACATGGTGAGGACATACAGGGACATACATGATGAGGATATAGAGGGACACACATGGTGAGGACATGGAGGGACATACGTGGTGAGGACATGGAGGGACATACATGGTTACGACATGGAGGGACATACATGGTGAGGACATGGAGGGACATACATGGTAAGGACTTGGAGGGACATACATGGTAAGGACATGGAGGGACATACATGTTGAAGACATGGAGGGACATACATGTTGAGGACATAGAGGGACATACATGGTGAGGACATAAAGGGACATATATGGTGAGGACATGGAGAGACATGCATGGTGAGGACATGGAGGGACATACATGATGAGGATATAGAGGGACACTCATGGTGAGGACATGGAGGGACATACGTGGTGAGGACATGAAGGGACATACATGGTGACGACATGGAGGGACATACATGGTGAGGATATAGAGGGACACACATGGTGAGGACATGGAGGGACATACATGGTGAGGACATGGAGGGACATACATGTTGAGGACATGCAGGGACATACATGGTAAGGACATGGAGAGACATA
This sequence comes from Cepaea nemoralis, assembly GCA_014155875.1. Classification (NCBI taxonomy): domain Eukaryota; kingdom Metazoa; phylum Mollusca; class Gastropoda; order Stylommatophora; family Helicidae; genus Cepaea; species Cepaea nemoralis. Next base: position 214,720 of record JACEFZ010012499.1, read on the forward strand.
CATGGTTAGGACATAGCGGGACACATATGGTGAGGACATGGAGGGGCATGCATGGTGAAAGACATAGCGGGACATACATGGTGAGGACATAGCGGGACATACATGGTGAGGACATGGAGGGACATACATGGTGAGGATATAGAGGGACACACATGGTGAGGACATGGAGGGACATACATGGTGAGGACATGGAGGGACATACATGGTGAGGACATGCAGGGACATACATGGTGAGGATATAGAGGGACACACATGGTGAGGACATGGCGGGACATACATGGTGAGGACATGGAGGGACATACATGGTGAGGATATAGAGGGACACACATGGTGAGGACATGGAGGGACATACATGGTGAGGACATGGAGGGACATACATGGTGAGGACATGCAGGGACATACATGGTGAGGATATAGAGGGACACACATGGTGAGGACATGGAGGGACATACATGGTGAGGACATGGAGGGACATACATGTTGAGGACATGCAGGGACATACATGGTAAGGACATGGAGAGACATACATGGTGAGGACATAGCGCGACACATATGGTGAGGACATGGAGGGGCATACATGGTAAGGACATAGAGGGACATACATGGTGAGGACATTCATGACATACGTGGTGAGGACAAGGAGGGACATCACGGTGAGGACATAGAGGGACATACATGGTGAGGACATGGAGGGACATACATAGTGAGGACATGGAGGGACATCACGGTGAGGACATAGAGGGACATACATGGTGAGGACATAGCGGGACACATATGGTGAGGACATGGAGGGGCATGCATGGTGAAAGACATAGCGGGACATACATGGTGAGGACATAGCGGGACATACATGGTGAGGACATGGAGGGACATACATGGTGAGGATATAGAGGGACACACATGGTGAGGACATGGAGGGACATACATGGTGAGGACATGGAGGGACATACATGGTGAGGACATGGAGGGACATACATGGTGAGGATATAGAGGGACACACATGGTGAGGACATGGAGGGACATACATGGTGAGGACATGGAGGGACATACATGTTGAGGACATGCAGGGACATACATGGTAAGGACATGGAGAGACATACATGGTGAGGACATAGCGCGACACATATGGTGAGGACATGGAGGGGCATACATGGTAAGGACATAGAGGGACATACATGGTGAGGACATTCATGACATACGTGGTGAGGACAAGGAGGGACATCACGGTGAGGACATAGAGGGACATACATGGTGAGGACATGGAGGGACATACATAGTGAGGACATGGAGGGACATTGTCAACAACTGATGTGTCATGCATCATCCGATTACTTCTCCCACACCACACAAGAAACTTGCAAGTCGTGCGAGAGGAAATGAATTATACATTTTATTGCCGTTGGCTCGTTACAATTACAAAAAAACAGTCGCTAACAAATCACACACAAAGCCACAGAACTGCCTATCACTAGTTTCCTAACCCTATTGCTAATCTCTATCTAATTGGCTACAAAAAACTCCTATCGACACTAAACATCTGCTCTCTACGAAGTCAGTCCCCAGTCTGACTTTCCTACCCGCTTGGCTACACAGCACGCGGAAGGACCTTGTGTGTCCTTGGGCTTTTTGCGTGCTGCCTCACACAGCACGCCTATAGCAGCTGTCTTCTGTTGAGTGGCAATCGTGGTTATCACGTAGACGTGATTCTGTTGTGACCAGAGTGCTAACTATCTGGTCGACGTCTCCGTGTCTCATGAGGGAACTAGTTAATAGTCCCCCTTTCTATCACCTACCCTGCCCTTATATTGGGGCACTGTACTACCTCTATCTACTTGAGGTTGACCGCTCTTCTCGGTGGTCTTCTATCTTGAGGCATACCTCCTGCCTTTATAATACAGTCTTTGACACACACCTTCCCCTCCTGTGTTGCGTCATCAACTTTGACTCATCGGTTGTGACGCAAGAGGTTTCTAAAAAGAAATTAGTGTATCTAATTTTTGTCAAAGACTGCTGATAACCTGGCTTTGGGTACCTCAATAGACTTCTACTGACTATTGTCACAATGTAGTATCACTTTACTTGGCTACTGGCAATCGCCACAAACTTGTCTGGTTGGCGTGAGCCCTCTTCTCAATCGCAATATTATATTAATTAGAGATATGTCTGAACCGGACCATTGTCTTATAAGACCTGCCCTCAAATAGTAAATTAACTCACTACCCATACAAAGTTGACTTTCTTAGGGTCAACACATGAATTGCTTCATGTCCCCCATATAATATTAAACAACCATTACACAAGCACGTGTGCGACAGGCTTTACCTATCTCGCTTCCGCGTGTAAAGTTATCTTTCACTGTTAAGTTAGTGTTTCGTTGTCTATTATGTCCCCTGACCCGAAGTTATCTCCATTTGATCTACAAAAAATGTATGCAATTTATATGTTTGTTTTTCTGGTTGTTTGCGTGTTTGCATCTAACTAATAGTATAATCTAACTTCTAACAAGTGTATCTATCTATCATGTGTATGTAAGTTAGTTTTCAAGTGCCATAATTCGGTTAAATGTGGCCACAAACAAGTGTATAACACTAATTCGTGACTACGTTTCCGTCTTATGAGACTTAAAATACTTTCTCTAAGATCTACGCTAAACTACACACAACACATTCATGACAACACATTCTCACCATCGAAAACAAACACCGGACATAGACAAAAAATAAAAAGTCGCGTTAAGCGGCAGAAAAAAAAATCCGCTGATCTCACCCTCTCCTGTATAATTTACATTCGCTCTCACTTTCACACTTCTCTCACACATCTTTTACCCTCAATTCTGTCACACATCTTTTACCCTCAATTCTGTCACACATCTTTTACCCTCACAATTATTTAAAACCCTTGGAGTGACACTGTACAAGTTTGGCTCAGTTTGACAAAGTTGAGCTCAATGACTGTGCGTAAATTGCTGCACGAGTCATGTATTTACACATATTTAAATGCAAGAAACAGGGTTGATGGTTTGTACCCTGGTATTACTAACCACTATATTCTACTGAAATCATAATCTAACTATTGACATACTAATACTAGTTCTATAAATATGCATTTAATTTAATTTGCCACATTACTCCTAATGTTTATCTAATTTAAAGGACGTAATCTAACTATTTAAAATGAAATTGATGTGAGATGAGTTATGTACCTTTATGAAATGGGTAATGTGAAATGTAATCAATTATGTACCTTTCTAACATGGGTAATGTGAAATATAACAAAATTATATGTTTTTAAATGGAAAAATATATGATTGATATTTTTACTCTAAATGGTGTAAATGATGTATATTTAATTGTATATAATCTGTTTATCCTATGATAATGATGTACATTAATCCTAATACTACATGATCACGTTTGTTAAATGGACTGGTTCATTAAGATGGGATGAACTCAAATGAAATGAAACAAAGTGAAATGTAATAAACCTAAATGGTAATAATACTATCTAAACTTTTTATTCTAGTTTATAATTAGCTGTTCCTACGTCTAAATTAGTATGCTATTCTAATTTTTAGGTAAGTAAGTGGGTAAATTAATGATTTATCTAATTAATCCTATCTAAACTACTTTAAAAAAATGAAAACTATTACATTGTCTAAATCTAAATGTAAATTAAAGTGACTTAATCTACCTATAATTTATCACTATATTAAAATGTTATAATACATATCACAATAAGTTTATATATACATAGTATTTAAATACCTCAGGTTAGTCGTTGCCCTAATGTTCAGAAATTGCTTTCATTGGCATACTATATATTCATACTTGCCCTGGGTATATTAAACACTTTACACAGTCATACTTGTGTCCTATGGGTATTGCACCTGTAGAGTTCGATTGTGTCGTAGACCAGTATTTTCGTGTCTGTATTTATGTAATGTTCTGACACTGTTGTTCTCTGCTTAACACACATGATTCGCCGGAACACAGTTCTCGGAGCACAGTTCTCAGAGCACAGTTCTCGGAGCACAGTTCTTCTTTTAATGTCTACGGACACATGGTAGTTCGCTGTTCTTAGTACATAGTTCAGCACGTAATATCTATGTATTAGTATAAACATTTCACATAGAATAATCTAATGTACTAATACTCTATTACTCTACACTCTTATGTGGAATTTCAGGTATTTCTACCTCAGATGGTCGACTAAGGGTATCAGCAAGAATGTTGTCCTTACCCTTAATATGCTCTATACTAAACGTATAGTTTTGTAGAATTAGCGACCACCTGTATATACGGTCATTCCGATGCACACCACTTTGTATGACCGTGATTGGGGAGTTGTCAGTCTGGACGACGAAGTGAACACCCGCTAGAAATCGATGGAGCTTTCTCACCGCATAGATGACGCTTAGGGCTTCCAACTTTGATATGGAATATCTGGACTCAGCAGGTGTGATCTTACGGCTCACGTAGCAAATCGGATGGAAGATGCCCTCATAAAATTGGCCTAGCACTGCAGCGATGGAGATTCTGCTGGCATCTGTCCTAAGATAATAAACGAGCCTGGGATTAGGCAAGCGGAGGATTGGTACATTACTAAACAGGAGTTTCAATTTTGACAATGCAGAAATTAATAATGCATCTTTGGCATCTTTGACATCTAGCTTGGCGATTTGTAAACACTCAAATGCTGATTGCGAATGGCGTAGAACAACTGCTTGTCAATCGCCCTACGTCAGAGGCGCAGCGCTATTTTTAGCTTGCAGAAATCGATAATGTTGCTGGCTGTGTATCGCTCCGCCATGAATCACATTTGATAATTATTCATAAACAAATAAATAATTACATAAATCAATGAAAGAAATTAATAATATCAATACTTACAATTTCAAAGAACACATGATTTAACTAAATAATATTTTAATAAGCACAAATAAGCATTATTTTGTTATGATAGGCACAGCTTAGCTCGCAACTTGTCCTAGTCTGCACACGTCATTCGTCACTGACACAAATTAAACTTCCAATTTACTGCTAGTAATCTTAGTCAAGAGCCGTGGGTCGGTGTATTAGCTTGAACGTTTGTTCAAGCCACACTTCTGACACCACATTAATCCTTGCCTGTCAACAACTGATGTGTCAGGCATCATCGGATTACTTCTCCCACACCACACAAGAAACTTGCAAGTCGTGCGAGAGGAAATGAACTATACATTTTATTGCCGTTGGCTCGTTACAATTACAAAAAACAGTCGCTAACAAATCACACACAAAGCCACAGAACTGCCTATCACTAGTTTCCTAACCCTATTGCTAATCTCTATCTAATTGGCTACAAAAAACTCCTATCGACACTAAACATCTGCTCTCTACGAAGTCAGTCCCCAGTCTGCCTTTCCTACCCGCATGGCTACACAGCACGCGGAAGGACCTTGTGTGTCCTTGGGCTTTTTGCGTGCTGCCTCACACAGCACGCCTATAGCAGCTGTCTTCTGTTGAGTGGCAATCGTGGTTATCACGTAGACGTGATTCTGTTGTGACCAGAGTGCTAACTATCTGGTCGACGTCTCCGTGTCTCATGAGGGAACTAGTTAATAGTCCCCCTTTCTATCACCTACCCTGCCCTTATATTGGGGCACTGTACTACCTCTATCTACTTGAGGTTGACCGCTCTTCTCGGTGGTCTTCTATCTTGAGGCATACCTCCTGCCTTTATAATACAGTCTTTGACAGACATACATGGTGAGGACATACAGGGACATACGTGGTGAGGACATGGAGGGACATACATGTTGAGGACATGCAGGGACATACATGGTAAGGACATGGAGGTACATACATGGTGAGGACATAGCGGGACACATATGGTGAGGACATGGAGGGGCATGCATTGTAAGGACATAGAGGGACATACATGGTGAGGACATTCATGACATACGTGGTGAGGACAAGGAGGGACATCACGGTGAGGACATAGAGGGACATACATGGTGAGGACATGGAGGGACATACATGGTGAGGACATGGAGGGACAGACATGGTGAAGACATACAGGGACATACATGATGAGGACATAGAGGGACATACATGATGAGGACATACAGGGATATACATGGTGAGGACATATAGGGACATACATGGTGAGGACATAGAGGGACATACATGGTGAGGACATGGAGGGACATATGCCATGATCCTTATGATGTCATGGCAGAGTTAACCCATAGTCCAGGTCGGAGTGTAGAGGTTATCATGGTGTTCAGCAAGGGAAGACCAGAACGTGGAACGTGGTTACTTGTCACGCAACGTGACAACGTTGCAACACTCTTCCCACGTGACAGGAAGTGGGCTCTGAACAGGCAGTCTGTGTTCAGCCATTGTCCTGAACGGACATGGCAAAGAGGTATTAGAGTTATTGCCAAAAAGTGTTCCACGATCTGAAATAGTGAAGTAATTATATAGTGAACTGATTGTGGAATAAGTGGTTGTATATCCGTCTGTGCAGAATAGTATATGTAGAAACTTATAAACAGTGTCCGAGTTAACTGCTGTTTGAGTTGGCTCTTGTTAGAGTTAACTGCTGTTTGAGTTGGCTCTTGTTAGAGTTAACTGCTGTTTGAGTTGGCTCTTGTTAGAGTTAACTGCTGTTTGAGTTGGCTTTTGTTAGAGTTAACTGCTGTTTGAGTTGGCTCTTGTTAGAGTTAACTGCTGTTTGAGTTGGCTCTTGTTAGAGTTAACTGCTGTTTGAGTTGGCTCCTGTTAGAGTTAACTGCTGTTTGAGTTGGCTCTTGTTAGAGTTAACTGCTGTTTGAGTTGGCTCCTGTTAGAGTTAACTGCTGTTTGAGTTGGCTCTTGTTAGAGTTAACTGCTGTTTGAGTTGGCTCTTGTTAGAGTTAACTGCTGTTTGAGTTGGCTCTTGTTAGAGTTAACTGCTGTTTGAGTTGGCTCTTGTTAGAGTTAACTGCTGTTTGAGTTGGCTCTTGTTAGAGTTAACTGGTGTTCTCATCTCATCTCATCTCATCATGTTCCTCTTGTACCTTGCTGTGTCGAGGTGAAGTATAAACAGCGTGAGAGTGCCCGATTATGGGTTTCATATATCGATATTCCCATGGACTCTGCTATTCCCTCCGTCCAACGTTTACGTGGTCGGCCTCTTCCTCTGTTTCCATCTGGCCCTCTTGATACTAGTTTGTTGATTGCGTCCACCTTCCTAGGGGTAATGACTGTAGGTAATTTCTTGTGCAGTCGGCACCATGGTCATCTCTCAGCATATGACTTGCTGATGGTTAATTTAACATACTTTACACATTACACCAACTCGGACACTGGTGTGGTCTATATTTTTTTGGTGCTAGATCTGTATGTCTCTAGACCAATCAACCCTGGACAGGTGGTGTGGTCTATATTTATTCGGTGCTAGATCTGTATGTCTCTAGACCAATCAACCCTGGATAGGAAACCAACTCAATAAAAATAAAACAAACCGCCTCGTTCTGGATTAGAAGGCAATCCCACCGACCTGTGATAGCCCTTTCGTGAGGGATCACTTTGTCTTTGAGTACACTACTAAATGAGATTTAGTTCATTCAACAAATGTCTGGAGCAGGCGTTCATGTCTTCCTACAGATGTCGGTTTATGGTGACCTGGATCAACTCTGAAATCACATTCCTCCATGCCACTGTCTCAGGCCATACAGTCCCATCACTCTCAGCCCGCTTCCGCCTCTGTACCCAATGATCTATCTTTAATATAATACTGACAGATTGATGTAGTTGCTGAAGCCAAAATGCATAATGTAAGACGGGCCTGTCTTCTAATACTTCATCTAAATGGTACTAGTTAGAAGAGTTGTGGTAGAACCGCCCGAGCATAAATTCCATTCTTCCCCGTGCTTCATGTCCACCGTCCTTTGAAAGCCCTTTCGTGAAGGATCACTTTGTCTTTCCTTTGCCTTTGTATTGAATGGCATCTGTTTCTTTCCCGCTAGAATTTCCTAGATTAGTTACGCTTTTACAGTACTGTTCCCTGATTCGTTATCTCAGTACTTGAGGACTTTTGTTTAACCTTTACAGGACGATGTTTTTGGTATTGACTGTGATTTCTTGGAAAGTTTATGTTCGGTAGTTTGCCATTGATTTTTGAACGTCTGGTACTCATATCTTTGTATGTGAACGAACGCAAGGGGGTCTGCTTCCAAATCGCCCGCAGCTGTGTTAAGAACGCGGTATGCTGGGTTAAGAATTGCGTTTTTAAACCTTTCGCCATTGAGCCGAAATTTTAGACCAAGGGCATCGGAAAGGCCAGTTGGACACATCATCAGTTGGACACATCATCAGATGGACACATCATCAGATGGACACATCAGCAGATGGACACATCATCAGATGGACACATCATCAGATGGACACATTATAAGATTGCAACTGCTACTACTAGAACTGGGACATGTCACTTGTTGTTGAAGATGAGGCAGAGATACACGTGAACGTGCCTCGAGTCGTTCTTGACTCCATTCAGCTTAGCTGTTAGTTTTCTTCAGAATGCCTAAGTCCATCAGTGGAGGTGCCTCCTCAGTGCAGTAAAAGAGTGAATACGTCCATCACTGGAAGTGTCTCCTCGGTGCAATCAGAGAATGAATAAGTCCATCACTGGAGGCGCCTCCTCAGTACAGCCAAAGAATGAATAAGTCCATCACTGGAGGCGCCTCCTCAGTACAGCCAAAGAATGAATAAGTCCAACACTGGAGGCGCCTCCTCAGTACAGCCAACGAATGAATAAGTCCATCACTGGTGGTGCCTCCTCAGAACAGCCAAATAATGAATAAGTCCATCACTAGAGGTGTCTCGTCGGTGCATTCAAAGAATGAATCTCGGAGCAGTCAAAGAACACAATCCGCACAATATAGCACCGGTGTTTCTAGGTCTACAACAATCATGACGTAACATTTATACAGTCGACCTTGGACATGTCTTCAGGCCGGACAACGGCCAATGTGCCGGCACATTATCGTTTCCAGTTAAACAACTAATTAACATGATTTGTACATCTGGGCAGCAGAAAAACTTCATGGCGCCAGGCCTTTTATAGATAATATGAATTTCCCCTATCGAAAGTAAGTGATCAAAGCCCTTCGCACTGGTTTCACGGCTGCCTGAGCAGGTAAGAAAAGCACTGTTTCTCTCCAAGCTGTAACTTGTAGTCACACCTACATCAAGAAAGCACCCACAACGACCTGCTGCCGTTAGCCTGCGATCGATACAAAAATGCCTCCACCACCTCCACCACCTCCGCCACCTCCACCACCACCACCACCTCCAGTACCTCCAAGAGAGGGCTTCGGGTACAAACCCAGCAAAAAATGGGGCACTGTGGAGGTCGCCGAGTCAGCGAAAAGTGCACCAGAGAAGAAAAGGATCGGCACTAAACTTCCGGAACTGGTATTTCCTAAAACTGAAGAGGAAAGGAAAAAAGCAAAAGTGTTCCGTTTTCTGAAGCCACCCACACCCTCAACCCCATCTCCAGAACCACCCAAAAGGGTAATAACACCCATAGTAAGAAGACCGCCTCAAGTTTACATCACACCTGAAGTGGGGGGTGCCTGTGGTGGTCCTCCTCCCCCACCTGGCCCTCCACCACCTCCACCGCCACCCCCACCTCTAGGTTTTGGTATGCCTGGTGCAGGGGGAGGAAAGAAGTGGGATACTATCCAAGTTGATGAAACAGGAAAGAAGGTACCAGAGAAGAAGAGAATTGGAACCAAACTCCCAGAGTTAGTTTTCCCAAAAACAGACGCAGAGAGAGCCAAGGCAAAAGTATTCCGTTTCTTAAGGCCGCCCACGCCGAGCCCAGACGAAATAGCAAGCGATGCATGCCTAGTCACACAGCCAGTACCTCCAGCTCCTTCTCCAGCGCGTGCCAGACCAGCATCACCCCAGCCAGACTTCCAGCAGATCATTCCGGCTGCACCAAGAGAGCCCCCGAAGAAACTTCCGAAGGTTGGAGGTTTAGAAGGTATGTCGTTTGCAGACCAATTAAAAATGAGAACCAAAGCTCGTCAGTCCGAGATATTTTTGCCAGAAAGTCCGAGACCCAGTACACGAGCCAGTCCGAAACCCAGTCCACAAGCCGATTATCCACCACCTAGTCCACTGATGGAGTATGGAAACGAATCACTTGCAGCAGTCCCTTCACCAAGACAAAGAACACCCACACCGCCTGCACCAGTCCCTTCACCAAGACAAAGAACACCCACACCACTTCCAGCAGAGCCTTCACCAAGACAAAGAACACCCACACCACTTCCAGCAGAGCCTTCACCAAGACAAAGAACACCCACACCACTTCCAGCAGAGCCTTCACCAAGACAAAGAACACCCACACCAAAGCAGCCACCACCAATTTTAAGAATGTACGAACGTCCAACAAGATTTGAATTCCCAGAGACGGCATTGAGGACCTCCCCAGAAACTCCAGACTTACCACCGAGAGTTCCTATGTCCGTTAGGTCAATGACACCGGTTCGAAGTCCCCCGCAGCCACCAGTCTCCCCAGCGAGACCAGTTACAGCCACGCCGCCCCAACAACGTGTCCCTACACCACCACAATCTCGCGAGAGCCCAGGTCGTGGAATTCCATCGGCAGCTATCTATGGGTATAGGAGCGTGGCTCCCCCACAACAGCCTGCATCCGAACCAGACGAACCATATGACACAGTCTGGCCTCAACAACCTGTACAAAGACGCGGAGCATCCATAGTATACACAGAACCATATGCACACCTCAAAGAACCACCTCCTCCGAAATCCAAAAGAGATTCAGTTCTACAGGTCAAGGCACTACCAGTGTGGCCGCCACCATCTATTCAACCTAATAGCCAGGGCGTCTTGCCACCCAGGCCACCCTTCAGAGAAAGAGGACAAGCTGGCGGCGGCTTGGATAAAGCACTTCCGCCTGTTCTGAGAAGGCTTGCGACAATCGCAGAAGGCGACAAGGCAGTTCCCTTTGATATGTTCGTTGGTTCCCAAAAAGTGTTTGGACTGAATGAAGATAACTTCCAGAGTTTCGTCACAGAAAAAGATGTTGCGATGGTGATGTTTTACGATCCCTTCGATCCAAACAGTGTGGGACCCAAAGGGCACTTCAAGAAGGTAAGCACATTGTATAGTCTAACATACACAACGTTTGGCTTGAGTTTGCTTCAAAGACACTTCCAGGTTACTATTTATGAAATATGATGTCACTGTTTTCAGCTAGGATTCCTGTTGTCCTGTTTTTGCTCACTAACAAAGAGATTAGTAGAAACGTGCATGGGTAGTGTGCTGACATTTCTTGTGTAGAGCTCCCCAGTCATTCTTGTCTTGTATTTGCAGTTGACGACATGTGGTTAGCTGTCAACCTTCCCGTGAAAGGTACACGAATAACCTGCTGCTGTAGAATCGGCAGTTTACATCTGGGACGAGTCACAACTCGTTATATTTGTGCATTTAAACAAACAAATTGACTAGGGCACCGAAGTCAACCCAGTTTATAGTTGTATTAGAAGACTGACCTCCTGGCGGCCCCCACACATGGTAAACATGCAGGTGGACTGGCCTCGAACAGTACATTGACAGCTTTTGGTTGGCACTCGTTGATACATCCATGGAAGAACTGATACAGTGGACTCACAATACAGACATTGCCAGCCAGCTACAGACACGCCAGGATTTGAACCTGTCAACCCCAGCCGACGTAAGATAGCATGACTGGATAGACAGGGCATCAGTCTGATTCCTTGGGAAAGACATACCACCTGATGTTATGAATACGGTCGGGACATTGAATCCTGAAGTGGATAAGATCAGTTGCCATCTTCGCAGGGAAGGTGGGCAGCAATGCAACTCCAGCAGGCAATGCCTCTTGGTGATAGTGCTGTCTATCAACTCACTCCCTCCCACGGGAGCCCTGCATGTAACCCTGTGTCAGACCGTTGTCTTCCGTGTATTTTTGTGTTCTTTACGCGTCCATCTTTCACTGATGTCAGCTGCGCAGTGTTCTTCAAATGACCAACAGTATGATTCATGTAAACGTTGACGTCCGATCCTCGCCACCCTTGTCCAAAGCATGTGTAAATCCGGACATATTTAGCGATTTGTGCTCAAACATGTCTGCTCACCTCTTATCGTGTTTCAGAACCAATGCCTTACGCCTCTGTTCGGTGTCAACATAAGCAACAGTGTTTTGTGCGAACATAAACATTGTTCTGTGTGAACAGTAGGCACTGTTCTGTGTAAACAATAAGCACTGTTCTGTATGAAAATGTTCTGTGTGAAAAGTAAGCAATGTTATGTTTAAACACTAATCTGTTCTGTGTTAACAAACACTGTTCTGTGTGAACAATCAACTGTTCTATGTAAACCAAATACGCTGTGGCACTTTGTGTGACCAAAGTTTGTGTATGACTCACGGCACAGTTGATTACCCACTGCGGTAGGATAGTCACTCCTTGTAATATATCAGTGTGTTCTCTTCTTTCCATCGGCGCCTGTCTGTGGCATTCGGGGCTCTTCCACTCTTACAAGTGTATCTACATTGTGCGCAGCAATATGACTGTTTAACCATCGATGCAGCTGAGAGCCATATTTACTGTTGCAGGCGATGCTAGTGGTTACTGGGTGAGGAAACGAGCTGTGACACTTGTCTAAAGCCCATAAGCGTACAGCCACTTCCAGAGGTGTCCATGTGTGGATACTGCCCAACGCCAAAGGTTTCTCGTTGGATGCACACCAACCATTTCACACTATCGACATGTAGAACTAGTTCATTCCCAGTGTATGTTTCTTGAGTTTGGGGATTATCTAGTTGCAACTGTATCATTCTTCTTCTGCCCTTGAGCACATCCTGTGGGGCATAGGCCCCCAAAAAACTCACGCCCAGCTGTGCCATCTGTTGCCTATCTCATTTAATTGTACCTATGCCCTCAGATCTCTCTCTCTGTAATTCTTTTCTCCGTATGGTTTTAGGCCTCTCGCTATTTCGTTTGCCTAATGGATTCCAGCCAAGAGAGTGTTTAATTATGTTGTCCAAAGATTTACTCAATGTATTTTCTATTCAGCACCAGTATCTTGTTTCACTGGTATTTGCTGAGTTCTCTCCATGGGCTCTGCGCTGTTTCACTGGTATTTGCTGAGTTCTCTCAATCAGTTCCGCGTTGATTCACTGGTATTTGCTGAGTTCTCTCCATGAGCTCCGCGTTGTTCCACTGGTATTTGCTGAGTTCTCTCCATGAGCTCAGAGTTTTTTCACTGGTATTTGCTGAGTTCTCTCCATGAGCTCAGAGTTTTTTCACTGGTATTTGCTGAGTTCTCTCCATGAGCTCCGCGTTGATTCACTGGTATTTGTTTAGTTCTCTCCATGAGCTCCGCGGTTGATTCACTGGTATTTGCTGAGTTCTCTCCATGAGCTCAGAGTTTTTTCACTGGTATTTGCTGAGTTCTCTCCATGAGCTCCGCGTTGATTCACTGGTATTTGTTTAGTTCTCTCCATCAGCTCTGCGTTGATTCACTGGTATTTGTTTAGTTCTCTCCATCAGCTCTGCGTTGATTCACTGGTATTTGTTTAGTTCTCTCCATCAGCTCCGCCTAGATTCACTGGTATTTGCTGAGTTCTCTCCATGAGCTCAGAGTTTTTTCACTGGTATTTGTTTAGTTCTCTCCATCAGCTCTGCGTTGATTCACTGGTATTTGTTTAGTTCTCTCCATCAGCTCCGCCTAGATTCACTGGTATTTGCTGAGTTCTCTCCATGAGCTCAGAGTTTTTTCACTGGTATTTGTTTAGTTCTCTCCATCAGCTCTGCGTTGATTCACTGGTATTTGTTTAGTTCTCTCCATCAGCTCTGCGTTGATTCACTGGTATTTGTTTAGTTCTCTCCATCAGCTCTGCGTTGATTCACTGGTATTTGTTTAGTTCTCTCCATCAGCTCCGCCTAGATTCACTGGTATTTGCTGAGTTCTCTCCATGAGCTCAGAGTTTTTTCACTGGTATTTGCTGAGTTCTCTCCATGGGTTCCGCGTTGATTCACTGGTATTTGCTGAGTTCTCTCCATGAGCTCAGAGTTTTTTCACTGGTATTTGCTGAGTTCTCTCCATGAGCTCCGACTAGATTCACTGGTATTTGCTGAGTTCTCTCCATGAGCTCCACGTTGATTCACTGGTATTTGCTGAGTTTTCTCCATGAGCTCCGAGTTAATGATTCTGTCACACCAAGTTAGTCTTTCTATTCTGTTTAGGCACCTGCAAGTGAATGTTTGTAGTTTATTTAATTGTTTAGTTGTTTTTCCGTGTTTCTGACTCACACAGCAGTACTGATGTAACACTGGGGTTAATCTTTCTAAATTTGGTGTCAAGTGTAACTTCCTTTGACTTCCAATGCAAAACGACAGATAATAAATAGCATAATCATACCTATCCTATGATACCAATCTCAAATTCGGACATTATCCAAGTCACATTTACGCAAAATCAACACCTGTGAGATGAGAAGCTTGAGGAGAGCTGGCAACTTAACTATCCGAGACCGAGTAAGAAATGTTGTTATTCAGACAGTGGGATCAACACCTTGTGCCAGTCCTACTCCAATGGTGTGTCAAATGCATCTGTCAACTGTCCCCCAAGAAGAATGCTTCCAGTCACGTCTCTATGTGTTGTCCTTATTCAGTTCATACAGTTCTGTGGGGCCATCTAGCGCCGGATCCTTCATATAGTTCTGTGGGATCATCTAGTGCCAGATCCTTCATACAGTTCTGTGGGGTCATCTAGCACCAGATCCTTCATACAGTTCTGTGGGGCCATCTAGCGCCGGATCCTTCATATAGTTCTGTGGGATCATCTAGTGCCAGATCCTTCATACAGTTCTGTGGGGTCATCTAGCACCAGATCCTTCATACAGTTCTGTGGGGCCATCTAGCGCCGGATCCTTCATATAGTTCTGTGGGATCATCTAGTGCCGGATCCTTCATACAGTTCTGTGGGGCCATCTAGCACCAGATCCTTCATATAGTTCTGTGGGTTCATCTAGCGCCGGATCGTTCATACAGTTCTGTGGGATCATCTAGTGCCGGATCGTTCATACAGTTCTGTGGGATCATCTAGTGCCGGATCCTTCATACAGTTCTGTGGGGTCATCTAGCACCAGATCCTTCATACAGTTCTGTGGGGCCATCTAGCACCAGATCCTTCATACAGTTCTGTGGGATCATCTAGTGCCGGATCCTTCATACAGTTCTGTGGGATCATCTAGTGCCGGATCCTTCATACAGTTCTGTGGGATCATCTAGTGCCGGATCCTTCATACAGTTCTGTGGGATCATCTAGTGCCGGATCCTTCATACAGTTCTGTGGGATCATCTAGTGCCGGATCCTTCATACAGTTCTGTGGGATCATCTAGTGCCGGATCGTTCATACAGTTCTGTGGGATCATCTAGTGCCGGATCCTTCATACAGTTCTGTGGGATCATCTAGTGCCGGATCCTTCATACAGTTCTGTGGGATCATCTAGTGCCGGATCCTTCATACAGTTCTGTGGGATCATCTAGTGCCGGATCGTTCATACAGTTCTGTGGGATCATCTAGTGCCGGATCCTTCATACAGTTCTGTGGGATCATCTAGTGCCGGATCCTTCATACAGTTCTGTGGGGCCATCTAGCACCAGATCCTTCATACAGTTCTGTGGGATCATCTAGCACCAGATCCTTCATACAGTTCTGTGGGGTCATCTAGCACCAGATCCTTCATACAGTTCTGTAGGATCATCTAGTGCCGGATCCTTCATACAGTTCTGTGGGGTCATCTAGCACCAGATCCTTCATACAGTTCTGTGGGGCCATCTAGCGCCGGATCCTTCATATAGTTCTGTGGGATCATCTAGTGCCAGATCCTTCATACAGTTCTGTGGGGTCATCTAGCACCAGATCCTTCATACAGTTCTGTGGGGCCATCTAGCGCCGGATCCTTCATATAGTTCTGTGGGATCATCTAGTGCCGGATCCTTCATACAGTTCTGTGGGGCCATCTAGTGCCGGATCCTTCATACAGTTCTGTGGGTTCATCTAGTGCCGGATCCTTCATACAGTTCTGTGGGGTCATCTAGTGCCGGATCCTTCATACAGTTCTGTGGGGTCATCTAGCACCAGATCCTTCATACAGTTCTGTGGGGTCATCTAGCACCAGATCCTTCATACAGTTCTGTGGGGTCATCTAGCACCAGATCCTTCATACAGTTCTGTGGGGTCATCTAGTGCCGGATCCTTCATACAGTTCTGTGAGGTCATCTGGTGCCGGATCCTTCATACAGTTCTGTGGGGTCATCTAGCACCAGATCCTTCATACAGTTCTGTGGGGTCATCTAGTGCCGGATCCTTCATACAGTTCTGTGGGATCATCTAGTGCCGGATCCTTCATACAGTTCTGTGGGGTCATCTAGCACCAGATCCTTCATACAGTTCTGTGGGATCATCTAGTGCCGGATCCTTCATACAGTTCTGTGGGGTCATCTAGCACCAGATCCTTCATACAGTTCTGTGGGGTCATCTAGCGCCGGATCCTTCATACAGTTCTGTGGGATCATCTAGTGCCGGATCCTTCATACAGTTCTGTGGGTTCATCTAGCGCCGGATCCTTCATACAGTTCTGTGGGGTCATCTAGCGCCGGATCGTTCATACAGTTCTGTGGGGTCATCTAGTGCCGGATCGTTCATACAGTTCTGTGGGGTCATCTAGCGCCGGATCCTTCATACAGTTCTGTGGGGTCATCTAGCGCCGGATCCTTCATACAGTTCTGTGGGATCATCTAGTGCCGGATCGTTCATACAGTTCTGTGGGATCATCTAGTGCCGGATCCTTCATACAGGTCTGTGGGATCATCTAGTGCCGGATCCTTCATACAGTTCTGTGGGATCATCTAGTGCCGGATCCTTCATACAGTTCTGTGGGATCATCTAGTGCCGGATCGTTCATACAGTTCTGTGGGATCATCTAGTGCCGGATCCTTCATACAGTTCTGTGGGATCATCTAGTGCCGGATCGTTCATACAGTTCTGTGGGATCATCTAGTGCCGGATCGTTCATACAGTTCTGTGGGATCATCTAGTGCCGGATCCTTCATACAGTTCTGTGGGGCCATCTAGCACCAGATCCTTCATACAGTTCTGTGGGATCATCTAGCACCAGATCCTTCATACAGTTCTGTGGGGTCATCTAGCACCAGATCCTTCATACAGTTCTGTGGGATCATCTAGTGCCGGATCCTTCATACAGTTCTGTGGGGTCATCTAGCACCAGATCCTTCATACAGTTCTGTGGGGCCATCTAGCGCCGGATCCTTCATATAGTTCTGTGGGATCATCTAGTGCCAGATCCTTCATACAGTTCTGTGGGGTCATCTAGCACCAGATCCTTCATACAGTTCTGTGGGGCCATCTAGCGCCGGATCCTTCATATAGTTCTGTGGGATCATCTAGTGCCGGATCCTTCATACAGTTCTGTGGGGCCATCTAGTGCCGGATCCTTCATACAGTTCTGTGCGGTCATCTAGTGCCGGATCCTTCATACAGTTCTGTGGGGTCATCTAGTGCCGGATCCTTCATACAGTTCTGTGAGGTCATCTGGTGCCGGATCCTTCATACAGTTCTGTGGGGTCATCTAGCACCAGATCCTTCATACAGTTCTGTGGGGTCATCTAGTGCCGGATCCTTCATACAGTTCTGTGGGATCATCTAGTGCCGGATCCTTCATACAGTTCTGTGGGGTCATCTAGCACCAGATCCTTCATACAGTTCTGTGGGATCATCTAGTGCCGGATCCTTCATACAGTTCTGTGGGGTCATCTAGCACCAGATCCTTCATACAGTTCTGTGGGGTCATCTAGCGCCGGATCCTTCATACAGTTCTGTGGGATCATCTAGTGCCGGATCCTTCATACAGTTCTGTGGGTTCATCTAGTGCCGGATCCTTCATACAGTTCTGTGGGGTCATCTAGCGCCGGATCGTTCATACAGTTCTGTGGGGTCATCTAGTGCCGGATCGTTCATACAGTTCTGTGGGGTCATCTAGCGCCGGATCCTTCATACAGTTCTGTGGGGTCATCTAGCGCCGGATCCTTCATACAGTTCTGTGGGGTCATCTAGTGCCGGATCCTTCATACAGTTCTGTGGGGTCATCTAGCGCCGGATCCTTCATACAGTTCTGTGGGGTCATCTAGTGCCGGATCCTTCATACAGTTCTGTGGGTTCATCTAGCGCCGGATCCTTCATACAGTTCTGTGGGGTCATCTAGTGCCGGATCCTTCATACAGTTCTGTGGGGTCATCTAGTGCCGGATCCTTCATACAGTTCTGTGGGGTCATCTAGCGCCGGATCCTTCATACAGTTCTGTGGGGTCATCTAGCGCCGGATCCTTCATACAGTTCTGTGGGGTCATCTAGCGCCGGATCCTTCATACAGTTCTGTGGGGTCATCTAGCGCCGGATCGTTCATACAGTTCTGTGGGGTCATCTAGCGCCGGATCGTTCATACAGTTCTGTGGGGTCATCTAGTGCCGGATCCTTCATACAGTTCTGTGGGGTCATCTAGTGCCGGATCGTTCATACAGTTCTGTGGGATCATCTAGCGCCGGATCCTTCATACAGTTCTGTGGGGTCATCTAGCGCCGGATCCTTCATACAGTTCTGTGGGGTCATCTAGCGCCGGATCGTTCATACAGTTCTGTGGGGTCATCTAGCGCCGGATCGTTCATACAGTTCTGTGGGGTCATCTAGTGCCGGATCCTTCATACAGTTCTGTGGGGTCATCTAGTGCCGGATCGTTCATACAGTTCTGTGGAGTCATCTGGTGCCGGATCCTTCATACAGTTCTGTGGGGTCATCTAGCGCCGGATCCTTCATACAGTTCTGTGGGTTCATCTAGTGCCGGATCGTTCATACAGTTCTGTGGGTTCATCTAGTGCCGGATCGTTCATACAGTTCTGTGGGTTCATCTAGTGCCGGATCCTTCATACAGTTCTGTGGGTTCATCTAGTGCCGGATCGTTCATACAGTTCTGTGGGTTCATCTAGTGCCGGATCGTTCATACAGTTCTGTGGGTTCATCTAGTGCCGGATCGTTCATACAGTTCTGTGGGTTCATCTAGTGCCGGATCCTTCATACAGTTCTGTGGGTTCATCTAGTGCCGGATCGTTCATACAGTTCTGTGGGTTCATCTAGTGCCGGATCGTTCATATAGTTTCTGTGGGATCATCTAGCGCCGGATCCTTCATACAGTTCTGTGCGGTCATCTAGCGCCGGATCCTTCATACAGTTCTGTGCGGCCATCTAGCGCCGGATCCTTCATACAGTTCTGTGCGGCCATCTAGCGCCGGATCCTTCATACAGTTCTGTGGGGTCATCTAGTGCCGGATCCTTCATACAGTTCTGTGGGGTCATCTAGTGCCGGATCCTTCATACAGTTCTGTGGGGTCATCTAGTGATGGATCCCTCATACAGTTCTGTGGGGTCATCTAGTGCCGGATCCTTCATACAGTTCTGTGGGGTCATCTAGTGCCGGATCCTTTATACAGTTCTGTGGGGTCATCTAGTGCCGGATCGTTCATATAGTTCTGTGGGGTCATCTAGTGCCGGATCCCTCATACAGTTCTGTGGGGTCATCTAGTGCCGGATCGTTCATACAGTTCTGTGGGGTCATCTAGTGCCGGATCCTTCATACAGTTCTGTGGGTTCATCTAGTGCCGGATCGTTCATACAGTTCTGTGGGTTCATCTAGTGCCGGATCGTTCATATAGTTCTGTGGGATCATCTAGCGCCGGATCCTTCATACAGTTCTGTGGAGTCATCTAGCGCCGGATCGTTCATACAGTTCTGTGGGTTCATCTAGTGCCGGATCCTTCATACAGTTCTGTGGAGTCATCTAGTGCCGGATCCTTCATACAGTTCTGTGGGTTCATCTAGTGCCGGATCCTTCATACAGTTCTGTGGGTTCATCTAGTGCCGGATCCTTCATACAGTTCTGTGGGTTCATCTAGTGCCGGATCCCTCATACAGTTCTGTGGGGTCATCTAGTGCCGGATCCTTCATACAGTTCTGTGGGTTCATCTAGTGCCGGATCCTTCATACAGTTCTGTGGGTTCATCTAGTGCCGGATCCTTCATACAGTTCTGTGGGTTCATCTAGTGCCGGATCCTTCATACAGTTCTGTGGGTTCATCTAGTGCCGGATCGTTCATACAGTTCTGTGGGTTCATCTAGTGCCGGATCGTTCATACAGTTCTGTGGGATCATCTAGTGCCGGATCGTTCATACAGTTCTGTGGGGTCATCTAGCGCCGGATCGTTCATACAGTTCTGTGGGATCATCTAGTGCCGGATCGTTCATACAGTTCTGTGGGATCATCTAGTGCCGGATCGTTCATACAGTTCTGTGGGATCATCTAGTGCCGGATCGTTCATACAGTTCTGTGGGATCATCTAGTGCCGGATCGTTCATACAGTTCTGTGGGATCATCTAGTGCCGGATCGTTCATACAGTTCTGTGGGATCATCTAGTGCCGGATCGTTCATACAGTTCTGTGGGATCATCTAGTGCCGGATCGTTCATACAGTTCTGTGGGATCATCTAGTGCCGGATCGTTCATATAGTTCTGTGGGATCATCTAGTGCCGGATCGTTCATACAGTTCTGTGGGATCATCTAGCGCCGGATCGTTCATACAGTTCTGTGGGGTCATCTAGTGCCGGATCGTTCATACAGTTCTGTGGGATCATCTAGCGCCGGATCGTTCATACAGTTCTGTGGGGTCATCTAGTGCCGGATCGTTCATACAGTTCTGTGGGATCATCTAGCGCCGGATCGTTCATACAGTTCTGTGGAGTCATCTGGTGCCGGATCGTTCATACAGTTCTGTGGGATCATCTAGCGCCGGATCGTTCATACAGTTCTGTGGAGTCATCTGGTGCCGGATCGTTCATACAGTTCTGTGGGATCATCTAGCGCCGGATCGTTCATACAGTTCTGTGGAGTCATCTGGTGCCGGATCGTTCATACAGTACTGCGGGGTCGTCTAGTGCCGGATCGTTCATACAGTTCTGTGGAGTCATGTAGTGCCGGATCCTTCATACAGTTCTGTGGGGTCATCTAGCGCCGGATCAGTCTCAAAAGGGATCGTCAATCCACGCTGTCGACAGTCTTTGCATAATCCATAAATACCATATACAGTTGCCGAAGGAAGAACAGCAGAAGATATGTCCATTTGAAAGTTGCCGAAATAAATATACCCTAGAAGGCGGTCAGCCTCTGCCACAGTGTGCGGTAGAGAAATATTGCCTTGGAGAAATATTAGTGATTAAAAGCCTCTCTCTCTCTCTCTCTCTCTCTCTCTCTCTCTCTCTCTCTCTCTCTCTCTCTCTCTCTCTCTCTCTCTCTCTCTCTCTGCCGCAGTGTGCGGTAATGCCCTGAAGATCTATCATTGATCAAAGAGCTCTCCCAGAGGTCTCGTGGGACATATCATGCTGGCCCCATGTTTTCTAGAGCAACCTGCACCCGACCAGGGATGTGGTCGATATCATGGCGGTCGCCGACACTTGCAACAACATTTTCTGCTGCTCCACGTTAGGCCATATCGGCCTGGGAACAATCCGAATCCGCCACCGACAATAACCCGTGCATAATTCCTCCGTACTCAGAACTATCCATGTTGAACACATTTGAGATAGAGTGGCGAATATATCTGCCGGTATTAATGGGCACTCATAGCCAGGACAGGAAACGCGAAAAGATAAGATCACACAATTCACTGTAGCAAGCAAAGGGGAGGTGTGCATATCTTGAGGTAATTGTGTGCTCGGTGCTGGCAATCTTCTGTTACATTCCAATCTGTACACTATGGCTGGTGTGGTAACGTATGCCCACCGCCTTTACTTCCATAGATATTATATGGTACACATTTATGGCTTGGTCGCGAATGCATCTAGTACGCAGATATCCCCATTGCTGGGAAACATTCCAGTTCATTAAATAAATAATATGAATATAATGGACAATGTACACGTACTGATGGACACTCATAGTGAGTAGAGGAAAGAAGTGGAGATAGGATTTCTGTTTTTTTGGCACACCCTCGCATTGAACTCAAGCGTAGTTCATACATAACTACTTCTAGTTGCACAGGACTAGATTTTACGTGTAGATTAGTTTTGCCGATTTGCATTGTCCCGCGTCAGCAGGCGAACCCACTCCAACTTCTTTGGTACTTGTAATTAACGTCGCCAAATCAACGATAGGTAACAATTTAGTACAGCTGTCCGGTGTAAGGGGTGATCCCCTTTCCTCGGCATCAGCACAACGGATGTTTATGAACACAAGTCATGTTGACCTCCGTAGAGATAAGCTGACACAAGAGACAACACACTCATGTACCACTATAGTAACCCCATGGTGTGAGCCGTAGAGATAAGCTGACACAATAGACAACACACTCATGTACCGCTATAGTAACCCCATGGTGTGAGCCGTAGATATAAGCTGACACAACAGACAACACACTCATGTACCGCTATAGGGACCCCGGGGTGTGAGCCGTAGAGATAAGCTGACACAATAGACAACACACTCATGTACCGCTATAGGGACCCCGGGATGTGAACCGTAGATTAAAGCTGACACAATAGACAACACACTTATGTACCGCTATAGGGACCCTGGGGTGTGAGCCGTAGAGATAAGCTGACACAATAGACAACACACTCATGTACCGCTATAGGGACCCCGGGGTGTGAACCGTAGATTAAAGCTGACACAATAGACAACACACTCATGTACCGCTATAGGGACCCCGGGGTGTGAGCCATAGAGATAAGCTGACACAATAGACAACACACTCATGTACCGCTATAGGGACCCCGGGGTGTGAGCCGTAGAATAAAGCTGACACAATAGACAACACACTCATGTACCGCTATAGTAACCCCATGGTGTGAGCCGTAGAGATAACCTGACACAATAGACAACACACTCATGTACCGCTATAGGGACCCCGGGGTGTGAACCGTAGATTAAAGCTGACACAATAGACAACACACTCATGTACCGCTATAGGGACCCCGGGGTGTGAGCCATAGAGATAACCTGACACAATAGACAACACACTCATGTACCGCTATAGGGACCCCGGGGTGTGAGCCGTAGAGATAACCTGACACAATAGACAACACACTCATGTACCGCTATAGTAACCCCATGGTGTGAGCCGTAGAGATAAGCTGACACAATAGACAAAACACTCATGTACCGCTATAGGGACCCCGGGGTGTGAGCCGTAGAGATAAGCTGACACAATAGACAACACACTCATGTAACGCTATAGGGACCCCGAGGTGTGAACCGTAGATTAAAGCTGACACAATAGACAACACACTCATGTACCGCTATAGGGACCCCGGGGTGAGAACCGTAGAATAAAGCTGACACAATAGACAACACACTCATGTACCGCTATAGGGACCCCGGGGTGTGAACCGTAGAGATAAGCTGACACAATAGACAACACACTCATGTACCGCTATAGGGACCCCGGGGTGTGAGCCGTAGAATAAAGCTGACACAATAGACAACACACTCATGTACCGCTATAGGGACCCCGGGGTGTGAACCGTAGAGATAAGCTGACACAATAGACAACACACTCATGTACCGCTATAGGGACCCCGGGGTGTGAACCGTAGATTAAAGCTGACACAATAGACAACACACTCATGTACCGCTATAGGGACCCCGGGGTGTGAGCCATAGAGATAAGCTGACACAATAGACAACACACTCATTTACCGCTATAGGGACCCCGGGGTGTGAGCCGTAGAGATAAGCTGACACAATAGACAACACACTCATGTACCGCTATAGGGACCCCGGGATGTGAACCGTAGAGATAAGCTGACACAATAGACAACACACTCATGTACCGCTATAGGGACCCCGGGGTTTGAGCCGTAGAGATAAGCTGACACAATAGACAACACACTCATGTACCGCTATAGGGACCCCGGGGTGTGAACCGTAGAGATAAGCTGACGCAATAGACAACACACTCATGTACCGCTATAGGGACCCCGGGATGTGAGCCGTAGAGATAAGCTGACACAATAGACAACACACTCATGTACCGCTATAGGGACCCCGGGGTGTGAACCGTAGAGATAAGCTGACACAATAGACAACACACTCATGTACCACTATTGGGACCCCGGGGTGTGAGCCGTAGAGTTAAGCTGACACAATAGACAACACACTCATGTACCGCTATAGGGACCCCGGGGTGTGAATCGTAGAATAAAGCTGATACAATAGACAACACACTCATGTACCGCTATAGGGACCCCGGGGTGTGAACCGTAGAATAAAGCTGACACAATAGACAACACACTCATGTCCTGCTATAGGGACCTCGGGATGTGAACCGTAGAATAAAGCTGACAAAATAGACAACACACTCATGCACCGCTATAGGGACCCCGGGATGTGAACCGTAGAGATAAAGCTGACACAATAGACAACACACTCAAGTACCGCTATAGTAACCCCGGGATGTGAACCGTAGAATAAAGCTGACACAATAGACAACACACTCATGTACCGCTATAGGGACCCCGGGGTGTGAACCGTAGAGATAAGCTGACACAATAGACAACACACTCATGTACCGCTATAGGGACCCCGGAGTGTGAACCGTAGAATAAAGCTGACACAATAGACAACACACTCATGTTCCGCTATAGTAACCCCATGGTGTGAACCGTAGAATAAAACTGACACAAAAGAAAACACTCTCATGTACCGCTATACTGACCTCGGGATGCGAACCGGCGATTTCCGAACAACGGCAGCGCCCTTCGGGCTATGAGGACCAACAAATACCTGTGAATGTAGGCTAGTAGCAGTCCCTAGAGACAGCCCTGCCATGTCATGTCACGTGTGATACATCTGCTGAGATTACCGCCACGTCATGTCATGTGCCAGATGACCATATCATGTCATGTGCCAGACATTGTCATCGACTTCCGGCTGATTGTCTAGGCACATTTAGCTTCAGCAGTTTGCCATGGCTTTCTGAACAAGAAGTCGACGTTGACTATCTCCCCCGAAAGCACGGCACGTTTAACCCCAGGGCCACGCAGACCTATTTTCGCACATTAAATCTGACTCGAGCTCCGAATGTTGTGGGTCCGATTCCTGGCCGCGTCCTTCGGTTCACACGTGCTTTTTTCGGAGACTTCTGGGATCGTCGCTGGAGCTACGGAGTTCGTGCTTTGTGCGACGCTTTCGGCAGTTCGCTGCAAAAAGAGGCTGAGCCATATGTGCAATGAAGTACCTGTCGGCTGTTAAGTGAATTTAAAAAAATCGATATATTAGCCAGACGGACATAATTAATGCTGTATCACTGATAACCATTTGTTATTGCCAATCCATTCAGGCGGCTGAGTCAAGGAAAGACGATGCAGGCAAGTTTGCCGCCGTCAACTGTCAGCGCGAGCCAGACTTCTGCGAGAGCATGGACGTCAACGTCCTGCCCATGTTCCGAATCTACTCTCGCGGTAAAGTCCTGGGCACCATCAGAGAAACCTTGAGCTTCGATGACAAGTCCATGCGCCAGTATCTCGACACTCTAGCCATCATGGGCGATTCGGGGAAGCCGGGGAAGCCGCTACCAGGAGCACAATCAAAATGCACGTTAGCTAAAAAGTGGGGTTTTAAAAAGTAACGGCAGTAACTGCACCAAATCCATATAGATAATCTTTATAAGAACAACACGAGTAATCAGATTATATTGCATAATTAACAAGTGGCTAGGGAATAACTCATGAGTATTGTACATGCTAGGCTGAACTGGGACGATCGTGTCCCGCAAGTGCTTCTGTTCTTTGATACAATGCATCTTTAATAAGTGATCCTAACCGCTATTACAGTTGATTACAAATTAGCAGCAGCTTCACAAAACCGACTGAGTAATGAAGAATTGGGTTCAATACATGTCCATGGTAGATTAAAAACTAAATTTGTTGTGTTGTTGCTCTGTTTGTTGATTTGTATTTATCCGATAATTTGTGCCGTTGTATTGTTTTATCTTTACAGTTCTGACACGTTGTACCGTTATGTTAAATTACTATTGTGTTCAGGCAGATTGACTTCCGGTCCCCAGCATGGCGGTCAGGCATATGAACCGCTACAGCCTCTGGGGTATTTATCCTTGTGGCTGCTGTTTGCATTTCGCATTTTCCTTATGTTGGACTGGTAGTATATAGTTCCGTCGCCCTGCTACTGAGTGAGTGCGTGGCGCGACTCTGTGAGCTGTGATATTCAAGTGGAATGCTCTTACATGTCCGCTTTTGTTTCTACAGTGACCTGCATGTTCGGAACAATGGCTACCGGCTGTTGCTGAATTGACTGATTTGACTTTTTGGTTCACGTGTGCAATTTTCAGGAAACTACTGGGAGTCGTCGCTGGAGCTGCGTAGTTCGTGCTTTATGCTGCGCTTTTGGCGGGTCGCCCTGCGGATACAGACAGAGCCATGTAAGAAAACCCCGGTCAATGAGGTCTTTCTGGTGACTGTCGAGTCCATCGACGATGAACTGTGGTTTCCGTGGAGGACTTTTGTGTTGGCATTCTGGTGGCGGCATTATGCACAGCGTACCTGTGCGGGCTGTTGGATTGCCGAGACTCCTGTCTGTTCTATTTTTCAAATTGGACAGTGGGGAGCATTTTCTGAGATATTAACTGGCACAGGAACGGAACATAATGGGGACGACCCGTTGCCGTGAAGTTGGAACATCGATTAACTAACAAACTAACTGTGTTCAGGCACTTCTGTGTTTATGTATTATGTTTATGTACAGTTATGTTCATGTATTGTTATGTTCACGTATTGTTATGTTCACGTATTGCTATGTTCATGTATTGTTATGTTCATGTATTGTTATGTTCATGTATTGTTATGTTCACGTATTGTTATGTTCACGTATTGTTATGTTCACGTATTGTTATGTTCACGTATTGCTATGTTTATGTATTGTTATGTTCATGTATTGTTATGTTCACGTATTGTTATGTTCACGTATTATGTTCATGTATTGTTATGTTCACGTATTATGTTCACGTATTATTATGTTCACGTATTATGTTCACGTATTGTTATGTTCACGTATTATGTTCATGTATTGTTATGTTCATGTATTGTTATGTTCATGTATTGTTATGTTCACGTATTGTTATGTTCACGTATTGCTATGTTCATGTATTGTTATGTTCATGTATTGTTATGTTCACGTATTGTTATGTTCACGTATTATGTTCACGTATTGTTATGTTCACGTATTATGTTCATGTATTGTTATGTTTATGTATTGTTATGTTCATGTATTGTTATGTTCACGTATTGTTATGTTCACGTATTGCTATGTTCATGTATTGTTATGTTCATGTATTGTTATGTTCACGTATTGTTATGTTCACGTATTATGTTCATGTATTGTTATGTTCACGTATTATGTTCACGTATTGTTATGTTCACGTATTATGTTCATGTATTGTTATGTTCATGTATTGTTATGTTCACGTATTGTTATGTTCACGTATTGCTATGTTCATGTATTGTTATGTTCACGTATTGTTATGTTCACTTATTGCTATGTTCATGTATTGTTATGTTCATGTATTGTTATGTTCATGTATTGTTATGTTCATGTATTGTTATGTTCACGTATTGTTATGTTCACGTATTGCTATGTTCACGTATTGCTATGTTCATGTATTGTTATATTCATGTATTGTTATGTTCATGTATTGTTATGTTCACGTATTGTTATGTTCACGTATTGTTATGTTCACGTATTGCTATGTTCATGTATTGTTATGTTCATGTATTGTTATATTCATGTATTATGTTCATGTATTGTTATATTCATGTATTGTTATGTTCATGTATTATTATATTCATGTATTATTATGCTCATGTACTTCTGTGTTCATGTAATATTATGTTCATGTATGCTATGTTCATGTACCGTTATGTTCATGTACCGTTATGTTCATGTATTGTTATGTTCATGTACCGTTATGTTCATGTACCGTTATGTTCAGGTACCGTTTTGTTCATGTATTGTTATGTTCATGTATTGTTATGTTCATGTACCGTTATGTTCATGTATTGTTATGTTCATGTACCGTTATGTTCATGTATTGTTATGTTCATGTACCGTTATGTTCATAAATTGTTATTTTCATGTATTGTTATGTTCAAGTACCGTTATGTTTTTGTATTATGTTTATGTACCGTTATATTCATGTACCGTTATGTTCATGTACCGTCATGTTCACGTATTGTTATGTTCATGTACCGTTATGTTCACGTATTGTTATGTTCATGTACCGTTATGTTCATGTACCGTTATGTTCATGTATTGTTATTTTATGTACCGTTATGTTCATGTATTGTTATGTTCATATACCGTTATGTTCATGTACCGTTGTGTTCATGTATTGTTATGTTCATGTACCGCTATGTTCACGTACCCTTCTAGCGTTGTACCCCCATTCCTAAGGTGTCTGCCGTGTCCGTGTATCCATCTTCAGGCTGATCAACCCAGGTCTCTTCTACCCGTAGGCCACGCCTTATATTACTGTTCTATACAGTGTAGTGTCATGTAGCCAAAGTGTAGTGTAATGTAGCCACTGTGTAGTGTCATGTTGCCACAGTGTAGTGTCATGTAGCCACATTGTAGTGCCACATAGTAAACAGTGTAGTGTAATGTAGCCACAGTGTAGTGTCATGAGAGTCACAGTGGTGTCATGTAGCCACAGTGTAGTGTCATGTAGCCACCGTGTGATGTCATGTAGCCACAGTGTAGTGTCATGCAGCCACAGTGTAGGGCCATGTAGCCACAGTGTAGTGTCATGTAGATTTATTGTAGTGTCATGTATCCACAGTGTAGTGTCATGTAGCCACAATGTAGTGTCATGTAGCCACAGTATAGTGTCATGTAGCCACAATATAGTGTCATGTAGCCACAGTGTAGTGTCATGTAGCCACAGTGTAGTGTCATGTAGCCACAGTGTAGTGTCATGTAGCCACAATGTAGTGTCATGTAGCCACAGTGTAGTAGCATGTAGCCACAGTGTAATGTCATGTAGCCACAGTGTAGTGTCATGTAGCCACTGTAATTACATACAGTGTAGTGTCTTGCAGCCACAGTGTAGTGTCATGTAGCCACTGTGATTGTGTACAGTGTAGTGTCTTGTAGCCACAGTGTAGTGTCATGTAGCCACATTGTATTGTCATGTAACCACAGTGTAGTGTCATGAAGCCGCAGTGTAATGTCATGTAGTGACAGTGTAGTGTCATGTAGCCACAGTGTAGTGTCATGTTGCTTAGTGTAGTGTCATGTAGCCACATTGTAGTGTCATGTAGCCATAATGAAGTGTAATGTAGCCACAGTTTAGTGTCATGTAGTGACAGTGTAGTGTCATGTAGCCACTGTGTTGTGCCATGTTGCCTTTGTGTAGTGTCATGTAGCCACAGTATAGTGTCATGTAACCACAGAGTTATGTCATGTAGCCACCGTGTTGTGTCATGTAGCCACCGTGTTGTGTCATGTAGCCACTGTGATTATGTACAGTGTAGTGTTTTGTAGAAACAGTGTAGTATCATGTAGCCACATTGTAGTGTTAAGTAACCACAATGTAGTGTAATGTAGCCACAGTGTAGTGTCATGTAGTGACAGTGTAGTGTCATGTAGGCACAGTGTTGTGTCATGTTGCCTTAGTGTAGTGTCATGTAGCCACATTGTAGTGTCATGTAGCGACATTGTAGTGCCATGTAGCCACAGTGTAGTGTCATGTAGCCACAGTTTAGTGTCATGTAGTGACAATGTAGTGGCATGTAGCCACTGTGTTTTTTTTTTGATGCCTTAGTGTAGTGTCATGTAGCCACAGTGTAGTGTCATGTAGCCTCAGTGTTGTGTCATGTAACCACAGTGTTGTATCATGTAGCCTCAGTGCTGTGTCATGTATCCACAGTGTTGTGTCATGTATCCACAGTGTTGTGTCATTTAGCCACAGTGTAGTGTCATGTAGCCACAGTGTTATGTCATGTAGCCACAGGGTAATCTCATGTCACCACAGTGTAGTGACATGTAGCCACAGTGTAGTGTCATGTAGCCACTGCGATTATGTAAGTGTCATGTCATGTAACCACAATGTAGTGTTATGTAGCCTCAGTGTAGTGTCATGTAGCCACAAAGTTGTGTCATGTAGCCACAGTGTAGTGTCATGTAGTGAAATTGTAGCGCCATGTAGCCAGTGTAGTACCATGTAGCCACAGTGTAGTGTCATGTAGCCACAGTGTAGTGTCATGTAGTGACAGTGTAGTGTCAGGTAGCCATATTGTAATTTCATGTAGCCACCGTGTAGTGTCATGTAGCAGCAGTGTAGTGTCATTTAGCCACAATGTAGTGTCATGTAGTGACAGTGTAGTATCATGTAGCCACAGTGTAGTGTCATGTAGCCACAGTGTAGTGTCATGTAGCCACCGTGTTGTGTCATGTAGCCTTAGTGTAATATCATGTTGCCTTAGTGTCGTGTCATGTAGCCACAGTGTAGTATCATGTAGCCACAGTGTAGTGTCATGTAGCCACAGTGTAGTGTCATGTAGCCACAGTGTTGTGTCATGTAGCCACCGTGTAGTGTCATGTAGCCTTAGTGTAATGTCATGTTGCCTTAGTGTCGTGTCATGTAGCCACATTGTAGTATCATGTAGCCACATTGTAGTATCATGTAGCCACAGTGTAGTATCATGTAGTGACAGTTTTGTGTCATGTAACCACAGTGTAGTGTCATGTAGTGACAGTGTAGTATCATGTAGCCACAGTGTAGTGTCATGTAGTGACAGTGTTGTGTCATGTAACAACAGTGTAGTGTCATTTAGCCACAGTGTATTGTCATGTAGTGACAGTGTAGTGTCATTTAGCCACAGTGTAGTGTCATGTTGCCATAATGTAGTGTAATGTAGCCACAGTTTAGTGTCATGTAGTGACAGTGTAGTGTCATGTAGCCACTGTGTTGTGCCATGTTGCCTTGGTGTCGTGTCATGTAGCCATAGTATAGTGTCATGTAGCCACAGTGTCGTGTCATGTAGCCACATTGTAAAATCATGTAGCCACAGTGTTGTGTCATGTAGCCTTAGTGTAATGTCATGTTGCCTTAGTGTCGTGTCATGTAGCCACATTGTAGTATCATGTAGCCACAGGTTAGTGTCATGTAGCCACAGTGTAGTGTCATGTAGCCACAGTGTAGTATCATGTAGCCACAGTGTAGTGTCATGTAGCCACAGTGTTGTGTCATGTAGCCACAGTGTTGTGTCATGTAGCCACAGTGTTGTGTCATGTAGCCACAGTGTTGTGTCATGTAGCCACAGTGTAGTGTCATGTAGCCACAGTGTAGTGTCATGTAGCCACAGTGTTGTGTCATGTAGCCACAGTGTAGTGTCATGTAGCCACAGTGTAGTGTCATGTAGCCACAGTGTAGTGTCATGTAGCCAGTGTTGTGTCATGTAGCCACAGTGTTGTGTCATGTAGCCACAGTGTTGTGTCATGTAGCCACCGTGTTGTGTCATGTAGCCTTAGTGTAATGTCATGTTGCCTTAGTGTCGTGTCATGTAACCACATTGTAGTATCATGTAGCCACAGTGTAGTGTCATGTAGCCACGGTGTAGTTACAGTATTTCAGTTTCCGAGATATGGTGATATTTATGATCCAGTCTTCTCCCATGTTCAATCCTTGTAGAATGTCAGCATTTGCCGACTTCTTGGTGAAAGATATTCCAAGACTGTTTCCGTACCATTTGAAATTACTGGCTCACATTGTTTCTACTTTCATGATTGCGAAATGGTCTCTCTTCCATCCATAAAAAAAAACAGAATCAGACCTCGGAAATTAAAATGGTATGGCCATACTAGCCGACCCAGGGGTCTAGGCAGGGGGTCATGGGACGGACAGCTACTGGAATACAATGTCGACCAAATCGAAGCTGACATCAGAATGACATTATCAGATGCAGCCTAATTTGCATGCCATGAAAAGTCTATATAGTGTGAGCGATGTTCTCCATGGGAAAAAATGTTCAATACATTCACCATAAGCCAAAATGTACATAAAATATCACCTGATCAAATCACCATTTATCATCATGATCTTTCACTTTTTCCGTGAACCGCGTGGGGGAGGGGGAGGGGTAGAGGCAATTATTGAATGATTACCTTCCCAGGTAAACAATTTAAATGTCTCGGAAGTATAATCGCAGAAGATGGCACAATAGACAGAGATATTGGAGTCAGATGCCAAGAAGTGCGTTTATATTTCAACCACCTTTCTTGTTGTCACGTTATGAAAAGAAATAAGTTGTAAAACTTGCTGACAACTGGTAAGATTGAGGGTAAGATAACAAGGGGAAGGTAGAGAAGTAAATACCTGGATGGCTTGGTCACGAGGTATGGTCTAGACGAGAACATGGAGCTGATCCACGACTGTGTGATCGCGTGAGATGGCGAAACATGACCGCCCAGGCTTATTGCCATGGCACGTGATGATGAAGGCAATAAATGCATAGTAATCACATATATGAATAATGCAGATTACAGTCAAAATGCCACTGATGGCACCAAACTCTAGGCTTGTACATAACACATGCCATACTAAGAAGGTCATTCTTAATTATATCATTAACTAGACCTAACTATAGGCTTGTACATAACACTTGCCATACTAAGAAGCTCATTCTTAATTATATCATTAACTAGACCTAACTCTAGGCTTGTACATAACACATGCCATACTAAGAAGCTCATTCTTAATTATATCATTAACTAGACCTAACTCTAGGCTTGTACATAACAATTGCCCAACTAAGAAGGTCATTCTTAATTATATCAGTAACTAGAGCTGATAGAAGCAATCGAGTTACATTTCAGGAATCAGCAACACAGATTTACCAACAACAAGCTGTAAAATTTAAGGAACCAAAATGTGGTAAACCAGTGTTATAATGAAGACGTTGGTAATGATGATGATGATGATTATGACGACAATGGAGATGATTATAATGGCTTTTACGAGGATGTGAAAATGAACGCGGACGTGTAAACAGACTGTCACTCATACGTCAATATAAGAACTCTTTCCTACCGAAGTAGGAGAGGGAGCACTTGAGGGAATGTACTGAGTGCCATGACAAAGCTGCTTGATTTGTATTTTTCCTTCGCTGGCTTTTTAAACTCAAGCGTAGAACCCTTACTTGCTACTACCACTAGTAAGTGTTACTACTGGAGCGGGTACTGAGCTGTTGTTGACCTGTCGGTTAGCTGTCCCTCTTATCAGTGTCCCTTGCCATAAGACGACCCACTCCGACTTCCGAGGTACTTGTAATTTACGTCATAATGTCAAAGACGAGAAGTTAACATGTTAGTGCAACTGACCGGTGTAGAGGCTGAACCGCGCCATCAGATCACCGTAAGTTTAATAGGGAGCTCTCTTATCCTTTCAGAGTAATTACAGAGGTAAAAGGTTGACCACATGGCTGGCTACATGGATGGCTACATGACATGCTAGAGCACGAACACAGAGGTAAATTTAGGCATGGTTGGTTACATGGTTCGATACATGGCATGGTTGACTGCATGGCGTTGTATGCTACATGGCATGTTTGGCTACATATCACAGTTGGCTACTTGGTTGGCGACATGACATGTTTGGCTACAAGGTTGGATACATGGCATGGTTTTGCTCCATGGTATGGTTGGCTACATGACGTGGTAAGCTACATGGCATGGGTGGCTACATATCACAGTTGGTTACATGGTTGGCGACATGACATGGTTGGCTACATGGTTAGATACATGGTTGGCTACATGGTTGGATACATGGCATGGTTTGACTACATGGTATGGTTAGATACATGTTTGGCTACATAGCATTCTCGAGACAAGAACACTGAGGTAAATGTATGCATGGTTGGCAACATGGTTGGCGACATGGTTAGCTACATGGCATGGTGGGCTACATGACATGGTGGGCTACATGGCATGGTCGGCTACATGGCGTGATTGGCTACATGGCATGGTCGGCTACATGGCATGGTTGGCTACATGGCATTGTTGTCTACATGGTGTGGTTGGCTACATGGCGAGGTCGGCTACATGGCATTGTTGGCTACATGGTGTGGTTGGCTACATGGCATTGTTGGCTACATGGCGAGGTCGGCTACATGGCATTGTTGGCTACATGGTGTGGTTGGCTACACGGCATGGTTGGCTACATGGCATTGTTTGCTACATGGTGTGGTTGGCTACATGGCATGGTTGGCTACATAGGATTGTTGGCTACATGGTGTGGTTGGCTACATGGTGTGGTTGGCTACATGGTGTGGTTGGCTACATGGCATTGTTGGCTACATGGTGTGGTTGGCTACATGGCATTGTTGGCTACATGGTGTGGTTGGCTACATGGCATTGTTGGCTACATGGTGTGGTTGGCTACATGGTGTGTTTGGCTACATGGCATGGTTGGCTACATGTCATTGTTGGCTACATGGCATTGTTGGCTACATGGCATTGTTGGCTACATGGCATGGTTGGCTACATGGCATTGTTGGCTACATGGTGTGGTTGGCTACATGGCATTGTTGGCTACATGGTGTGGTTGGCTACATGGTGTGGTTGGCTACATGGCATGGTTGGCTACATGGTGTGGTTGGCTACATGGCATGGTTGGCTTCATGGTGTGGTTGGCTACATGGCATTGTTGGCTACATGGTGTGGTTGGCTACATGGCATTGTTGGCTACATGGTGTGGTTGGCTACATGGTGTGTTTGGCTACATGGCATGGTTGGCTACATGGCATTGTTGGCTACATGGCATTGTTGGCTACATGGCATTGTTGGCTACATGGCATGGTTGGCTACATGGCATTGTTGGCTACATGGCATTGTTGGCTACATGGCATTGTTGGCTACATGGCATGGTTGGCTACATGGTGTGGTTGGCTACATGGCATTGTTGGCTACATGGTGTGGTTGGCTACATGGCATTGTTGGCTACATGGTGTGGTTGGCTACATGGCATTGTTGGCTACATGGCGAGGTCGGCTACATGGCATTGTTGGCTACATGGCATTGTTGGCTACATGGTGTGGTTGGCTACATGGCTTTGTTGGCTACATGGCATGGTCGGCTACATGGCGTGGTCGGCTACATGGCATGGTTGGCTAAATAGTTGGCTACATGATTGGCTACATAGCATTCTCGAGACAAGAACAAAGAAGTAAATGTATGCATAGTTGGCTACATATCACAATTTGCTTCATGGTTTGCGACATGGCATGGTTAGCTAAATGGTTAGCTACATGGTATAGTTGACTACATGGTTGGCTACATGGTTGGTTACATGGCATGGTTGGCTACATGGCATTGTTGGCTACATGGCATAGTTGGCTACATATCACAATTTGCTACATGGTTTGCGACATGGCATGGTTAGCTAAATGGTTAGCTACATGGTATAGTTGACTACATGGTCGGCTACATGGCATGGGACGCTACATGGCATGGTTGGCTACATGGCGTAGTTGGCTACATGGCATAGTTGGCTACAAGGCATAGTTGGCTACATGGCATGTTTAGCTACATGGCATGGGACGCTACATGGCATGGTTGGCTACATGGCATTGTTGGCTACATGGCATAGTTGGCTACAAGGCATAATTGGCTACATGGCATGGTTGGCTACATGGCGTGATTGGCTACATGGCATGGTCGGCTACATGGCGTGGTTGGCTACATGGCATGGTTAGCTACATGGCATGGTCGGCTACATGGCATGGTTGGCTACATGGCATGGTTGGCTACATGGCATTGTTGGCAACATGGTGTTGTCGGCTACATGGCATTGTTGCCTACATGGCATTGTTAGCTACATGGCGTGGTTGGCTACATGGCTTTGTTGGCTACATGGCATGGTTGTCTACATGGCATTGTCGGCTACATGGCGTGGTCGGCTACATGACATGGTTGGCTACATGACATGGTTGGCTACATGACATTGTT
The DNA here is from genome assembly GCA_014155875.1 of Cepaea nemoralis. Taxonomy (NCBI): domain Eukaryota; kingdom Metazoa; phylum Mollusca; class Gastropoda; order Stylommatophora; family Helicidae; genus Cepaea; species Cepaea nemoralis. Next base: position 250,888 of record JACEFZ010012499.1, read on the forward strand.
TGCTACATGACATTGTTGGCTACATGGCATTGTTGGCTACATGGCATTGTTGGCTACATGGCGTGATTGGCTACATGGCTTTGTTGGTTACATGGCATGGTTGGCTACATGTCATGGTTGGCTACATGGCGTGGTCGGCTACATGGCATGGTTGAATACATGACATGGTTGGCTACATGGCGTGGTTGGCTACATGGCGTGGTTGGCTACATGGCTTTGTTGGCTACATGGCATGGTTGGCTACATAACATGGTCGGCTACATGGCGAGGTTGGCTACATGGCATGGTTGGCTACATGGCATAATTAGCTACATGGCATGGTTGGGTACATGGCGTGATTGGCTACATGGCTGGTCGGCTGAATGGCATTGTTGGCTACATGGCATGGTCGGCTACATGGCATTGTTGGCTACATGGCATGGTCGGCTACATGGCATTGTTGGCTACATGGCATTGCTGGCTACATGGCGTTGTCGGCTACAAGGCATGGTTGGCTACATGGCATGGTTGGCTACATGGCATGGTTGGCTACAAAGCATGGTTGGCTACATGGCGTGCTTGGCTACATGGCGTGGTTGGCTACATGGCGTGATTGGCTACATGCCGTGATTGGCTACATGGCGTGGTTGGCTAAATGGCATTGTTGGCTACATGGCATGGTCGGCTACATGGCGTGATTGGCTACATGGCGTGTTTGGCTACATGGTGTGATAGGCTACATGGCGTGGTCGGCTACATGGCGTGGTTGGCTACATGGCGTGATTGGCTACATGGCGTGGTCGGCTACATGGTATGATTAGTTGCATGGCATGGCTGGCTACATGGCCTGATTGGCTACTTGGCGTGATTGGCTACATGGCGTGGTTGGCTACAAGGCGTGGTTGGCTACATGGCGTGATTGGCTACATGGCATTGTTAGCTACATGGCGTGATTAGCTACATGGCATGGTTGGCTACATGGCGTGATTGGCTACATGGCGTGGTTGGCTACATGGCGTGATTGGCTACATGGCATGGTTGGCTACATGGAGTGATTGGCTACATGGCATGGTTGGCTACATGGCGTGATTGGCTACACAACGTGATTGGCTACATGGCGTGGTTGTCTACATGGCGTGATTGGCTACACAACGTGATTGGCTACATGGCGTGATTGGCTACACAACGTGATTGGCTACACAACGTGATTGGCTACATGGCATGGTTGGCTACATGGCGTGATTGGCTACACAACGTGATTGGCTACATGGCGTGATTGGCTAGTTGGCATGGTTGGCTACATGGCGTGAATGGCTACATGGCGTGATTGGCTACATGGCATGGTTGGCTACATGGCGAGATTGGCTACATGGCGTGATTGGCTACATGGCATTGTTGGCTACATGGCGAGATTGGCTACATGGCATGGTTGGCTACATGGTGTGATTGGCTACATGGCGTGATTGGCTACATGGCGTGGTTGACTACATGGCATTGTTGGCTTCATGGCGTGGTCGGCTACATGGCGTGGTTGGCTACATGGCATGGTTGGCTACATGGCATGGTTGGCTACATGTCGTAGTTGGCTACATGGCATGGTTGGCTACATGGCGAGGTTGGCTACATGGAATTGTTGGCTACATTGCGTGGTCGGCTACATGGCGTGGTTGGCTACATGGCGTGGTTGGCTACATGGCGTGGTTGGCTACATGGCTTGGTATGCTACATTGCGTGGTTGGCTACATGGTGTGGTTGTCTACATGGCATGGTTGGCTACATGGCGTGATTGGCTACATGGCATGGTTGACTACGTTGCATGGTTGGCTATATGGGATGGTTGGCTACATGGCATGGTTGGCTACATGGCGTGATTGGCTACATGGCATGGTTGGCTACGTTGCATGGTTGGCTATATGGGATGGTTGGCTACATGGCATGGTTGGCTAAATGGCATTGTTGGCTACATGGAGTGGTTGGCTACATGGTATGGTTGGCTACATGGCCTGGTTGTCTACATGGCGTGGTTGGCTACATGGCATGATTGGATAGATGGCGTGATTGGCTACATGGCGTGGTTGGCTACATGGCGTGATTCGCTACATGGCGTGGTTGGCTACATGGCATGGTTGGCTACATGGCATGGTTGGCTACATGGCATGATTGGCTACATGGCGTGTTTGCCTACATGGCGTGATTGGCTACATGGCGTGGTTGGCTACATGGCGTGATTGGCTACATGGCATGGTAAGCTAGATGGCGTGGTTGGCTACATGGCATGGTTATCTACATGGCATGGTTGGCTACATGGCATGGTTGGCTATATGGCATGGTTATCTACATTGCATGGTTGGCTACATGGCATGGTTGGCTATATGGCATATTTATCTACATTGCATGGTTGGCTACATGGCATGGTTGGCTATATGGCATGGTTATCTACATTGCATGGTTGGCTACATGGCATGGTTGGCTATATGGCATGGTTATCTACATTGCATGGTTGGCTACATGGCATGGTTGGCTACATGGCATGGTTATCTACATGGCGTGATTGGCTACATGGCATGGTTATCTACATGGCGTGATTGGCTACATGGCATGTTTGGATTCATGGCATGGTTGGATACATGGCATGGTAAGCTACATGGTGTGGTTGACTACATGGCATGGTTATGTACATGGCGTGATTGGCTACATGGCATGGTTGGATTCATGGCATGGTTGGATACATGGCATGGTAAGCTACATGGTGTGGTTGACTACATGGCATGGTAAGCTACATTGCGTGGTTGGCTACATGGTGTGGTTGGCTACATGGCATGGTTGGCTACATGGCATGGTTGGCTACATGGCATGGTTGGCTACATGGCGTGGTTGGCTACATGGCGTGGTTAACTACATGGCATGGTTGGCTACATGGTGTGGTTGGCTAGATGGCATGGTTGGCTGCATGGCATGGTTGGATACATGGCATGGTTGGCTACATGGCATGGTAAGCTACATGGCATGGTTATCTACATGGCATGGTTATCTACATGGCATGGTTGGCTACATGGCATGGTTGAATACATGGCATGGTTGGATACATGGCATGGTAAGCTACATGGCGTGGTTGGCTACATGGCATGGTAAGCTACATGGCATGGTTATCTACATGGCATGATTGGCTACATGGCGTAATTGGCTACATGGCATGGTTGGATACATGACGTGGTTATCTACATGGCATGGTTGGATACATGGCATGGTTATCTACATGGCATGGTTGGATACATGGCATGGTTATCTACATGGCATGGTTGGATACATGGCATGGTTATCTACATGGCATGGTTATCTACATGGCATGGTTGGATACATGGCATGGTTATCTACATGGCATGGTTGGATACATGGCATGGTTATCTACATGGCATGGTCATCTACATGGCATGGTTGGCTACATGGCATGGTTATCTACATGGCATGGTTTGATACATGGCATGGTTATCTACATGGCATGGTTGGCTACATGGCATGGTTGGATACATGGCATGGTTGGATACATGGCATGGTTATCTACATGGCATGGTTATCTACATGGCATGGTTGGATACATGGTGTGGTTGGCTACATGGCATGGTTGGCTACATGGCATGGTTATCTACATGGCATGGTTGGATACATGGCATGGTTGGATACATGGCATGGTTGGATACTTGGCATGGTTATCTACATGGCATTGTTATCTACATGGCATGGTTGGCTACATGGCATGGTTGGATACATGGCATGGTTGGATACATGGCATGGTTATCTACATGGCATGGTTGGCTACATGGCATTTTTGGATACATGGCATGGTTATCTACATGGCATGGTTCTCTACATGGCATGGTTATCTACATGGCATGGTTGGCTACATGGCATGGTTGGATACATGGCATGGTTGGATACATGGCATGGTTGGATACATGGCATGGTTGGATACATGGCATGGTTGGATACATGGCATGGTTATCTACATGGCATGGTTGGCTACATGGCATGGTTGGATACATGGCATTGTTATCTACATGGCATGGTTATCTACATGGCATGGTTGGCTACATGGCATGGTTGGATACATGGCATGGTTATCTACATGGCATGGTTGGATAAATGGCATGGTTGGATACATGGCATGGTTATCTACATGGCATGGTTATCTACATGGCATGGTTATCTACATGGCATGGTTATCTACATGGCATGGTTATCTACATGGCATGGTTATCTACATGGCATGGTTATCTACATGGCATGGTTATCTACATGGCATGGTTGGCTACATGGCATGATTGGATACATGGCATGGTTATCTACATGGCATGGTTATCTACATGGCATGGTTATCTACATGGCATGGTTATCTACATGGCATGGTTATCTACATGGCATGGTTATCTACATGGCATGGTTATCTACATGGCATGGTTATCTACATGGCATGGTTATCTACATGGCATGGTTGGATACATGGCATGGTTATCTACATGGCATGGTTATCTACATGGCATGGTTATCTACATGGCATGGTTATCTACATGGCATGGTTATCTACATGGCATGGTTATCTACATGGCATGGTTATCTACATGGCATGGTTATCTACATGGCATGGTTGGATACATGGCATGGTTATCTACATGGCATGGTTATCTACATGGCATGGTTATCTACATGGCATGGTTATCTACATGGCATGGTTATCTACATGGCATGGTTATCTACATGGCATTGTTATCTACATGGCATGGTTATCTACATGGCATGGTTGGCTACATGGCATTGTTATCTACATGGCATGGTTATCTACATGGCATGGTTGGCTACATGGCATGGTTATCTACATGGCATGGTTATCTACATGGCATGGTTGGCTACATGGCATGGTTATCTACATGGCATGGTTATCTACATGGCATGGTTATCTACATGGCATGGTTATCTACATGGCATGGTTATCTACATGGCATGGTTATCTACATGGCATTGTTATCTACATGGCATTGTTATCTACATGGCATGGTTGGCTACATGGCATTTTTGGATACATGGCATGGTTATCTACATGGCATGGTTCTCTACATGGCATGGTTATCTACATGGCATGGTTGGCTACATGGCATGGTTGGATACATGGCATGGTTGGATACATGGCATGGTTGGATACATGGCATGGTTGGATACATGGCATGGTTGGATACATGGCATGGTTATCTACATGGCATGGTTGGCTACATGGCATGGTTGGATACATGGCATTGTTATCTACATGGCATGGTTATCTACATGGCATGGTTGGCTACATGGCATGGTTGGATACATGGCATGGTTATCTACATGGCATGGTTATCTACATGGCATGGTTGGATACATGGCATGGTTATATACATGGCATGGTTGGATACATGGCATGGTTATCTACATGGCATGGTTGGCTACATGGCATGGTTGGATACATGGCATGGTTATCTACATGGCATGGTTGGATAAATGGCATGGTTGGATACATGGCATGGTTATATACATGGCATGGTTGGATACATGGCATGGTTATCTACATGGCATGGTTATCTACATGGCATGGTTATCTACATGGCATGGTTATCTACATGGCATGGTTATCTACATGGCATGGTTATCTACATGGCATGGTTGGATACATGGCATGGTTGGATACATGGCATGGTTGGATACATGGCATGGTTATCTACATGGCATGGTTATCTACATGGCATGGTTGGATACATGGCATGGTTATCTACATGGCATGGTTATCTACATGGCATGGTTATCTACATGGCATGGTTATCTACATGGCATGGTTATCTACATGGCATGGTTGGCTACATGGCATGGTTATCTACATGCATGGTTATCTTACATGGCATGGTTATCTACATGGCATGGTTATCTACATGGACATGGTTATCTACATGGCATGGTTATCTACATGGCATGGTTATCTACCATGGCATGGTTATCTACATGGCATGGTTATCTACATGGCATGGTTCTGCTACATGGCATGGTTATCTACATGGCATGGTTATCTACTGGCAATGGTTATCTACATGGCATGGTTATCTACATGGCATGGTTATCTACATGGCATGGTTAGTATACATGCATGGTTATCTACATTGCATGGTTGTCTACATGCAATGGTTGATACATGGCATGGTTATCTACATGGCATGGTTATCTACATGGCATGGTTATCTACATGGCATGGTTATCTACATGGCATGGTTGGATACATTGCACTGGTTATCTACATGGCATGGTTGACTCTACATGGCATGGTTATCTACATGGCATGGTTATCTACATGGCATGGTTGGCTACATGGCATGGTTATCTACATGGCATGGTTATCTACATGGCATGGTTATCTACATGGCATGGTTATCTACATGGCATGGTTATCTACATGGCATGGTTATCTACATGGCATGGTTATCTACATGGCATGGTTATCTACATGGCATGGTTGGCTACATGGCATGGTTATCTACATGGCATGGTTATCTACATGGCATGGTTATCTACATGGCATGGTTATCTACATGGCATGGTTATCTACATGGCATGGTTATCTACATGGCATGGTTATCTACATGGCATGGTTATCTACATGGCATGGTTGGCTACATGGCATGGTTATCTACATGGCATGGTTATCTACATGGCATGGTTATCTACATGGCATGGTTATCTACATGGCATGGTTATCTACATGGCATGGTTATCTACATGGCATGGTTATCTACATGGCATGGTTATCTACATGGCATGGTTATCTACATGGCATGGTTATCTACATGGCATGGTTGGCTACATGGCATGGTTATCTACATGGCATGGTTATCTACATGGCATGGTTATCTACATGGCATGGTTATCTACATGGCATGGTTATCTACATGGCATGGTTATCTACATGGCATGGTTATCTACATGGCATGGTTATCTACATGGCATGGTTATCTACATGGCATGGTTATCTACATGGCATGGTTATCTACATGGCATGGTTATCTACATGGCATGGTTATCTACATGGCATGGTTATCTACATGGCATGGTTGGATACATGGCATGGTTGGATACATGGCATGGTTATCTACATGGCATGGTTATCTACATGGCATGGTTATCTACATGGCATGGTTATCTACATGGCATGGTTATCTACATGGCATGGTTATCTACATGGCATGGTTATCTACATGGCATGGTTGGATACATGGCATGGTTATCTACATGGCATGGTTATCTACATGGCATGGTTATCTACATGGCATGGTTATCTACATGGCATGGTTGGCTACATGGCATGGTTATCTACATGGCATGGTTATCTACATGGCATGGTTATCTACATGGCATGGTTATCTACATGGCATGGTTATCTACATGGCATGGTTATCTACATGGCATGGTTATCTACATGGCATGGTTATCTACATGGCATGGTTATCTACATGGCATGGTTATCTACATGGCATGGTTATCTACATGGCATGGTTGGCTACATGGCATGGTTATCTACATGGCATGGTTATCTACATGGCATGGTTATCTACATGGCATGGTTATCTACATGGCATGGTTATCTACATGGCATGGTTATCTACATGGCATGGTTATCTACATGGCATGGTTGATCTACATGGCATGGGTTATCTACATGGCATGGTTATCTACATGGCATGGTTATCTACATGGCATGGTTATCTACATGGCATGGTTATCTACATGGCATGGTTATCTACATGGCATGGTTATCTACATGGCATGGTTGGCTACATGGCATGGTTGGATACATGGCATGGTTATCTACATGGCATGGTTGGATACATGGCATGGTTATCTACATGGCATGGTTGGATACATGGCATGGTTGGCTACATGGCATGGTTGGCTACATGGCATGGTTGGCTACATGGCGTTGTTGGCTACATGGCGTGGTTGGCTACATGGCATGCCTGAGACAAGAATACAAAGCTGTCCACAACTCTGGTGATCGCCTAAGATGGCGACATATGACCGCCAACGCTTATCGAAATGAATTGTAAGAAAACACAGATTATGGTCGTCACTGGAAGAAGAAAATACCACAATGTGATATACAGGTAAATAGGCATATTCACGTGAATCGATACAGTTATCTCGGAACTGTCATAATATATAATGGGAGATGCCTTGAAGAGATTAGAACAAGAATTGCCATTGCGTAGGTAGCCTTCTGCAAGATGAAAAACATACTGACCAATAAAAAAATATATATTGAAACGGGATAAAGAGTGTTGAGATGCTACATAGAACCTATACTTTTGTATGGATGTGAAGCGAGGACAATTAGCAGACTAGCTGAAAAACATCACATGGCTGTGGAGATGTGGTTTCTGAGAAAAATGCAAAGAATACAATGGACAGACAGAACAAAAAAACCAATGAACAAGTCCTTCAAGAAACAAATGAAAATCCAAATTATACGTAGGCAGTCAAATTATTGTGGGCATGTTATGAGAAGACATAAACTAGAGAACGTCGTGACAATTGGGTAGATCGAGCGGAAGAGAACAAAGGGAAGACAGAGAAGTAAATACTTGGATGGCTTGGCCACGTGGTATGGTCGATATAAGAACACTGAGCTGATCGTGTGAAATGGCGATTCATGACCTCCCACGCTTATCGGCATGGCACATGATGGATGGATGCATGGACATGATAATGACGACGATCTCCATTCTTGATTTCATATTCATATTCTCATATTTGCCTTGATGGCTTCAGTGTCGGGATTTCCCGGTACTTCTAACTTCAGATTCTTGCACCAAACCGCACCGCCCTGGTCTGTTACTGTGCTCACCAGCAATGACGTCAGCCATGCACGTCTGTCCTTGAGCATACTATCAGGCCGGAGCACGGCCTGCGCAGTTTCACTAAATTATATGAAATAGCTTTAAAGTTTCACGTTTCAAAATAACCTTCATTTGACCAATTTTAAATGCAAGTCTGGCTGTTCTATTAATGTTACCCTCAGCGCCTCTTCTAAGCTAACAACTGAAGGCTGGTGAGACGACGATTGCACTGTAGATTTCATATTTGCCTCCGCTTTTGAAGGAACACAGATCTCTCCAAACGGCAACAGAAGACACATTTCAAAATGGAGTACGCAAGGAGTCGGGGTATACCAATCATGCTTCCAGTAACAGCAGAAGATCTGGAAAAACCTGTCTTCAAAAAATATTGGAAATCTGGTGTGGCTAGACCGGAGCTTGCAGAAGGCCAAGCACCTATTAACAAAATTGATTTAAGCAAATTCGCGAATCTAGAGGCTATGTTTCGGAAACAGACAGATCCTAATTTCGAGCCAATAGAAGCTGTTGCAGTACCTGAAGAAGAGGATCCGTTTGTGCATGCAGAGAGACCAGAGCCTCACGCGAGAGACATTTTCAGTGGTTCGGAGTATGTTTTCGGCTTATCCTCCTGCAATTTCCAACAGTTTATCGAAAGGAAGGACATGTCTCTGGTTATGTTCTATGACGACCCGAATAGTGAGAAGACTCTCTGGGCCAAAACACAGCTTAATAAGGTATGAAAACGGTCTATCTCTTGCCTCCAGCTTGCAATCTTTCTTTCTCTTTCTTTTCTGGCTCCGTCTTTAAATCTTTATTCTATCTCCGCATCTGTCTTTCCTCTCTCTCTCTCTCTCTCTCTCTCTCTCTCTCTCTCTCTCTCTCTCTCTCTCTCTCTCTCTCTCTCTCTCTCTCCTTATATTTCTCTTTCTCTATCAGATTTCTTTCACCATCTGTCTTTCATTATCTCTCGACCTGTCTAACTTTATACCTGCCCATTTACCTGTCTACTTCCCGATTGATTGATTGATTGATTGACTGAACAGAATAGCCTCTCATCGACACACTAACTCCTAGAACAGGGAGACTGTCGGCGACAACCCCGACCAGGGAGCCAGCCTTTCAGAGTCGCAGTAACTTCCCGACCAGGAAGCCAACCTCTCTCGACACACTAACTCCCCCACCAGGGAGCCATCCTCTCAGCGACATACTAACTCCCCTACCAGGGAGACTCTCAGCGACACACTAAGTCTTCGACCAGGGAGCCAGCCTCTCAGCGACACACTAACTCCCACCCAGGGAGCCTCTCAGAGACACACTAACCCTCCAACCATTGAGCCTCTCAGCGACACACTACCACCCCGACCAGGGAGACTCTCAGCGACACACTAAGTCTTCGACCATGGAACCAGCCTCTCAGCGACACACTAACCCCCCGACAAGGGAGCCAGCCTCTCAGCGACATACTAACTCCCCGTCAAGGAAGCCAGCCTCTCAGCGACACACTAACTACCCGACAAGGGAGCCTCTCAGAGACACATTAACTACACGACCAGGGAGCCAGCCTTTCAGCGACATAATAACCCCCCAACCCCCGACCAGGGAGCCAGCCTCTCAGCGACACACTAACTCCCAGACCAGGGAGACTCTCAGCGACACATTAACTAACCGACCAGGGAGCCAGCCTCTCAGCGACACACTAACTCCCAGACCAGGGAGACTCTCAGCGACACACTAAGTCTTAGACCAGGGAGCCAGACTCTCAGCGACATACTAACTCCCCGACCAGGGAACCAGCCTCTCAGCGACACACTAACTCCCAGACCAGGGAGCCTCTAAGAGACACACTAACTACCCGACCATTGAGCCTCTCAGCGACACACTAACTCCCAGACTAGGGAGCCTCTAAGAGACACACTAACTACCCAACCATTGAGCCTCTCAGCGACACACTAACTCCCAGACCAGGGAGCCTCTCAGCGACAAACTAATTCCCCGACAAGGGAGCCAGCCTCTCAGCGACACACTAACTCCCCGACTAGGGAGCCTCTCAGCGACACACTAACTCCCCGACCATTGATCCTACTCAGCGACACACTAACCCCCCGACCAGGGAGACTCTCAGCGACACACTAATCCCCCCGACCAGGGAGACTCTCCGCGACACACTAACCACCCGACCATTGAGCCTCTCAGCGACACACTAGCTCCCCGACCAGGGATACTCTCAGCGTCACACTAACTCCCCGACCATTGAGCGTCTCAGCGACACACTAACCCCTCGACCAGGGAGCCTCTCAGCGACACACTAACACCCCGACCAAGGAGCCTCACAGCGACACACTAACTCCCCGACCGTTGAGCCTCTCAGGGACACACTAACTCCCCGACCAGGGAGACTCTCAGCGACACACTAACCCCCCGACCAGGGAGACTCTCAACGACACACTAAACCTCCGACCATTGAGCCTCTCAGCGACACACTAACCCCCCGACCATTGAGCCTCTCAGCGACACACAAACCCCCGACCAGGGAGACTCTCAGCGACACACTAACTCCCCGACCATTGAGACTCTCAGCGACACACTAACTCCCCGACCATTGAGCCTCTCAGCGACACACTAACTCCCCGACCATTGAGCTTCTCAGCGACACACTAACTCCCCGACCATTGAGACTCTCAGCGACACACTAACCCCCCGACCATTGAGCCTCTCAGCGACACACTAACTCCCAGACCATTGAGTCTCTCAGCGACACACTAACTCCCCTACCAGGGAGACTCTCAGCGACACACTAACCCCCCGACCAGGGAGACTCTCAGTGACACACTAACTCACCGACCATTGAGACTCTCAGCGACACACTAACTCCCCGACCATTGAGCCTCTCAGCGACACACTAACTCCCCGACCATTGAGCTTCTCAGCGACACACTAACTCCCCGACCATTGAGACTCTTAGCGACACACTAACCCCCCCGACCATTGAGCCTCTCAGCGACACACTAACTCCCAGACCATTGAGTCTCTCAGCGACACACTAACTCCCCTACCAGGGAGACTCTCAGCGACACACTAACACCCCGACCAGGGAGACTCTCAGCGACACACTAACGCCCCAACCATTGAGACTCTCAGCGACACACTAACTCCCCGACAATTGAGCCTTTCAGCAACACACTAACTCCTTGACCATTGAGCCTCTCAGGGACACACTAACCCCCCTAACAGGGAGCCTGGCGTCGTTAGCCGCTTCCCGCTGCGGGATTTGCTGATGAGGGGATCCGAGCACTTATGGACTGAATGGTTCGATGTGCAACGAGGATGATCTGTCGACTAACTAACTAACTAACAGGGAGACTCTCAGCGACACACTAACCCCTCGACCATTGAGACTCTCAGCGACACACTAACCCCCAGACCAGGGAGCGTCTCAGCGACACACTAACCCCCCCCCCCCCGACCATTGAGCCTCTCAGCGACACACTACCTCCCCGACCAGGGAGACTCTCATTGACACACTAACCCCCCGACCATTGAGCCTCTCAGCGACACACTAACTCCCCGACCATTGAGCCTCTCAGCGACACACTAACCCCCCGACCATTGAGCCTCTCAGCGACACACTAACTCCCCGACCAGGGAGACTCTCAGCGACAGACTAACCCCCCGACCAGGGAGACTCTCAGCGACACACTAACTCCCCGACCATTGAGACTCTCAGCGATACACTAACACCCCGACCATTTGAAATGGTCAATTGAAACGTCACGAAAGTTTGGAGAGAACAATAATGGAGGGGTATATGCCTGGGAAGAGAGGAAGAGGAAGGCCAAAGAGAAGATGGGTGCAGGATGTGGTGAATGATCTCCAGATGGGTGTATCGGACGCGGGACATCTTGCTTATGATCGAGAGGTTTTCCGAAAGGTTGTTATGGGAGCGAGGTTCTGCAAAAGACATGATACTGAATGAATGAATGAACTAACCATTGACACACAAAAATAGTTAATATTTGTGAATTATGCAGCATTTTATTTACTTTTTTCATGGCCTTATAATGGACATATTGATACTGCTGCTGCTATCCAAGATCTTTCTCAGTGAGGTATGCTTAAAATCATGTGTGATAGGAAAAGAATCAGACAGGCAATTTTAATTGGCCTGTGTACTCAAGTATTAACCCTTTGAGAAGGTTCGTTCTTTGGCTCTGTTAGCGCACGACGAACATCTGAGTCAAAACTTTACCCGTCAATTAATTAACAGAATAGCCTCTCATCGACACACTAACTCCTAGAACAGGGAGACTGTCGGCGACACTCTAACACCCCGACCAGGGAGCCAGCCTTTCAGAGTCGCAGTAACTTCCCGAACAGGGAGCCATCCTCTCAGCGACATACTAACTCCCCTACCAGGGAGACTCTCAGCGACACACTAAGTCTTCGACCAGGGAGCCAGCCTCTCAGCGACACACTAACTCCCACCCAGGGAGCCTCTCAGAGATACACTAACCCCCCGACCATTGAGCCTCTCAGCGACACACTAACACCCCGACCAGGGAGACTCAGCGACACACTAAGTCGTCGACCATGGAACCAGCCTCTCAGCGACACACTAACTCCCCGACCAGGGAGCAAGCATCTCGGCGACATACTAACCCCCCGACCAGGCAGCCAGCCTCTCAGCGACATACTAACTCCACGACAAGGGAGCCAGCCTCTCAGCGACACACTAACTACCCGACAAGGGAGCCTCTCAGAGACACATTAACTACCTGACCAGGGAGCCAGCCTTTCAGCGACATAATAACCCCCCCCCCCCCCCCCCCCGACCAGGGAACCAGCCTCTCAGCGACACACTAACTACCCGACAAGGGAGCCTCTCAGAGATACATTATCTACCCGACAAGGGTGCCAGCCTCTCAGCGACATACTAACTCCCAGATCAGGGAGACTCTTAGCGACACACTAAGTCTTCGACTAGGGAGCCAGCCTCTCAGCGACATACTAATCCCCAGACCAGGGAGACTCTCAGCGACACACTAACTCCCAGACCAGGGAGACTCTCAGCGACACACTAAGTCTTCGACTAGGGAGCCAGCCTCTCAGCGACATACTAACTCCCCGACCAGGGAACCAGCCTCTCAGCGACACACTAACCCCCAGACCAGGGAGCCTCTAAGAGACACACTAACTACCCGACCATTGAGCCTCTCAGCGACACACTAACTCCCAGACCAGGGAGCATCTAAGAGACACACTAACTACCCGACCATTGAGCCTCTCAGCGACACACTAACTCCCAAACCACGGAGCCTCTCAGCGACATACTAACTCACCGACCATTGAGCCTCTCAGCGACACGCTAGCTCCCCGACCAGGGATACTCTCAGCGACACACTAACTCCCCGACCATTGAGCCTCTCAGCGACACACTAACACCCCGACCAGGGAGCGTCTCAGCGAAACACTAAACCCTCGACCAGGGAGCCTCTCAGCGACACACTAACACCCCGACAAAGGAGCCTCTCAGCGACACTCTATCTCCCCGACCATTGAGACTCTCAGCGACACACTAACCCCCCGACCATTGAGCCTCTCAGCGACACACTAACACCCAGACCATGGAGCATCTCAGCGACACACTAAATCCCAGACCAGGGAGCCTCTAAGCGACACACTAGCTCCCCGACTAGGGAGCCTCTCAGCGACACACTAACTCCCCGACCATTGAGTCTCTCAGCGACACACTAACCCCCCTACCAGGGAGACTCTCAGTGACACACTAACCCCCCGTCCAGGGAGACTCTCAGCGACACACTAACCCCCCGACCATTGAGCCTCTCAGCGTACACACTAACTCCCTGACCATTGTGACTCTCAGCGACACACTAACTCCCCGACCATTGAGCCTCTCAGCGACACACTAACCCCCCGACCATTGAGCTTCTCAGCGACACACTAACACCCCGACCAGGGAGACTCTCAGCGACACACTAACTCCCCGACCATTAAGACTCTCAGCGACACACTAACTCCCCGACCATTGAGCCTCTCAGCGACACAATAACCCCCCGACCAAGGAGATTCTCAGCGACACACTAACTCCCCGACCATTGAGACTCTCAGCGACACACTAACCCCCCTACCAGGGAGGCTCTCAGCGAACCACTAACCCCCCGACCATTGAGCCTCTCAGCGACACACTAACCCCCTGACCATTGAGCCTATCAGTGACACAATAACCCCCGACCAAGGAGACTCTCAGCGACACACTAACTCCCCGACCATTGAGACTCTCAGCGACACACTAACCCCCCGACCAGGGAGGCTCTCAGCGAACCACTAACCCCCCGACCATTGAGCCTCTCAGCGACACACTAACTCCCCGACCATTGAGCCTCTCATTGACACAAAAAAAAAACCCGACCAGGGAGACTCTCAGCAACACACTGACCCCCCCCCCCCCCCCCCACCGACCATTGAGCCTTTTAGCGACACAATAACACACCGACTAGGGAGACTCTCAGCGGCACACTAAGTCTTTGACCAGGGAGACAGCCTCTCAGCGACATACTAACTCCCCGACCAGGGAGCCAGCCTCTCAGCAACACACAAACACCCTGACTAGGGAGCCTCTCAGAGACACACTAACTACCCGACCAGGGATCCAGCCTCTCAGCAACACACAAACACCCAGACCAGGAAGCCTCTCAGAGACACACTAACTACCCGATCAGGGAGCCAGCCTTTCAGCAACACACTAACACCCCGACCAGGGAGCCAGCCTCTCAGCAACACACTAACCCCCCGACCATTGAGCCTCTCAGCGACACACTAACTCCCCGACCATTGAGCCTCTCAGCGACACACTAACCCCTCGACCATTGAGCCTCTCAGCGACACACTAACCCCCCGACCATTGAGCCTCTCAGCGACACACTAACCCCCCGACCATTGAGCCTCTCAGCGACACACTAACCCCCCGACCATTGAGCCTCTCAGCGATACACTAACACCCCGACCAGGGAGACTATCAGCGATACACTAACTACTCGACCAGGGAGACTCTCAGCGACACACTAACTCCCCGTCCAGGGAGACTCTAAGCGATACACTAACTACCCGACCACGGAGACTCTCAGCGACACACTAAGTCTTCGACCAGGGAGCCAGCCTTTCAGCGACATACTAAACCCCAGACCAGGGAGCCAGCCTCTCAGAGACACACTAACTCCCCGACCAAGGATCCTCTCAGCGACATACTAACTCCCCGACTAGGGAGCCTCTCAGCGACACACTAACTCCCCGACTAGGGAGCCTCTCAGCGACACACTAACTACCCGACCAGGGAGCCAGCCTCTCAGCGACATACTAACTCCCCGACTTGGGAGCCTCTCAGCGACACAATAATCCCCCGACCAAGGAGCCTCTCAGCGACAAACTAACTACCAGACCAGGGAGCCTCTCAGGACACACCCCGACCAAGGAGCCTCTCAGCTACACACTAACTCCCCGACTAGAGAGCCTCTCAGCGACACACTAACTCCCGGACTAGAGAGACTCTCAGCGACACACTAACTCCCCGACTAGGGAGCCTCTCAGCGAAAGACTAACTGCCGGACCAGGGAGCCAGCCTCTCAGCGACACACTAACGCCCCGACCAAGGAGCCGCTCAGCGACACACTTACGCCCCGACCAAGGAGCCTCTCAGCGACACACTGACTCCCCGACTAGGAAGCCTCTCAGCGACACACTAACTCTTCGACCAGAGAGCCAGCCTCTCAGCGACATACTAACGCCCCGACCAAGGAGCCTCTCAGCGACATACTAACGCCCCGACCAAGGAGCCTCTCAGCGACACACTAACTCCACGACCAGGGAGCCAGCCTCTCAGCGACATACTAACTCCCCGACCAGGGAGCCTCTCAGCGACACACTAACTCGACGACCCAGGGAGCCAGCCTCTCAGCGACATACTAACTCCCCGACCAAGGAGCCTCTCAGCGACACACTAACTCCACGACCATGGAGCCTGCCTCTCAGCGACATACTAACTCCCCGACCAAGGAGCCTCTCAGCGACACACTAACTCCACGACCATGGAGCCTGCCTCTCAGCGACACACTAATTCCCCGAGCAGGGAGCCAGCCTCTCAGCGACACACTAACTCCCCGACCAGGGAGCCAGCCTCTCAGCGACACACTATATCCCCGACCAGGGAGCCAGCCTCTCAGCGACACACTAACTCCCCGACCAAGGAGCCTCTCAGCGACACACTAACTCCCCGACCAGGGAGCCAGCCTCTCAGCGACATACTAACGCCCCGACCAAGGAGCCTCTCAGCGACACACTAACTCCACGACCAGGGAGCCAGCCTCTCAGCGACATACTAACTCCCCGACTAGGGAGCCTCTCAGCGAAACACTAACTGCCGTACCAGGGAGCCAGCCTCTCAGCGACACACTAACGCCCCGACCAAGGAGCCTCTCAGCGACACACTAATGACCCGACCAAGGAGCCTCTCAGCGACATACTAACTCCCCGACTAGGAAGCCTCTCAGCGACACACTAACTCTTCGACCAGAGAGCCAGCCTCTCAGCGACATACTAACGCCCCGACCAAGGAGCCGCTCAGCGACATACTAACGCCCCGACCAAGGAGCCTCTCAGCGACATACTAACGCCCCGACCAAGGAGCCTCTCAGCGACACACTAAATCTTCGACCAGAGAGCCAGCCTCTCAGCGACATACTAACGCCCCGACCAAGGAGCCTCTCAGCGAAACACTAACTCCACGACCAGGGAGCCAGCCTCTCAGCGACATACTAACTCCCCGACCAGGGAGCCTCTCAGCGACATACTAACTCCACGACCAGGGAGCCAGCCTCTCAGCGACATACTAACGCCCCGACCAAGGAGCCTCTCAGCGACACACTAAATCTTCGACCAGAGAGCCAGCCTCTCAGCGACATACTAACGCCCCGACCAAGGAGCCTCTCAGCGACACACTAACTCCACGACCAGGGAGCCAGCCTCTCAGCGACATACTAACTCCCCGACCAGGGAGCCTCTCAGCGACATACTAACTCCACGACCAGGGAGCCAGCCTCTCAGCGACACACTAACTCCACGACCAGGGAGCCAGCCTCTCAGCGACATACTAACTCCCCGACCAGGGAGCCTCTCAGCGACACACTAACTCCCCGACCAGGGAGCCAGCCTCTCAGCGACACACTAACTCCCCGACCAGGGAGCCAGCCTCTCAGCGACACACTAACTCCCCGACCAGGGAGCCAGCCTCTCAGCGACATACTAACGGCGCGACCAAGGAGCCTCTCAGCGACACACTAACTCCACGACCTGGGAGCCAGCCAGCTCCGGTATGACCATTCTTGGCACCACCATACACAGCCTGAGTACCACATACTCCCCAGCTTACCTGATTAATTGCCATAGGATTATATTTCGCTTAATGTGACCCTTATTTGAACAGAAGGACAAAATATCACCATAGTAAAGCCATCGTGTTATTTGTTCTGTTTCCGTTTTCTTCCCCGATTTCAACGCCGATTAATCGGAAATTGATATTAATTTACTTGTTCATGTCATTTTGTACCACGTCTTGTCCAAAAGCATTGGTTGTTTGGCACTGAATCAACTCAGAAGATCTGTTGTTTGTCTACACAGGCGGCCCGGTCAACACAGCGAGAGAACCACGGTTACGCGGCTGTGGACTGCAGTGAGCAGCGAGACCTCTGCCAGTCTGAGGGCGTGTGTATAACGCCCATGTACAAGATATACTCCAACGGCAGAACGGTCAGCACCATTCGAGAAGTGTGCACCTTCCGATCCGAAGAAATGAAAGGCCTTGTCGAAAATGCCCCGGCATGCCCAGCTCTTTGAAAATGAGTAACTGAATTGACATGAAATAACTCCGACTAGAACGTCACAGGCCACACCAGTCGGCCATTAATAGCCACTACCAGACAGCAGCACTTGTGTACAAGGATGCTTTAGCAAATCATGCAGAAGGAGACTGCTCCATCCAACAAACCGCTGACCTTAGCACGTTTCCAGAATCCTCCCTAATTAAAAACACATCTTAACAAATAATGCTAGTTGCTACCATTTGTTTTCTACCATTTTCTTTCATGTTTAGTTTGGTTTGTTTTGTGTAGTGTCTTTAACACTGAATAATGAGTAGGTAGAGGATACGTCAGCTGATTAGAGAAATTAGACTCAGTCAAGATTTTTGCGACATGTTGTGAGAGGAAAAAACAAACTAACTAGAGAACATGGTGACAATCGGTGAAATTAAGGAGAAACGAAAAAGGCGAAGGCAGAGAAGCCAATCTGTATGGCTTGGCCACAATTCACCTTCATATATGGGCGGTATTGTTTCGCCATCTCATACATCAGGGTCGTGTATCACCTGTGTACTTGTCTTGCAAGGTGGTCAAGCCATCCAGGTATTTACTTCTCTGCCTTCTCCGCCTTATGACATAATCGAGACAAAACCAAAGAGTTGAACCACGACTCTCGTGTTTGTGTGGCGAAATATGCCCGCCCTCGCTTGTGGGCATGGCACATGATGATGAGGATGGAAGAAACGGGCCACTACAGCTTTGAGAGATTACTCCACAAAAAGCAAGCAATGCCTAACGCGGTTAAGTAGAATCTGTTACTGCGGTAGAGGTGTTCGTTCTCAATGCCATTCCATTGACCAAATCAGTGCACACTCAATGTTAGGTCACTTCATATAGTGAAGCACCTTTAGTCCATGTCGTGAGACGCTGATCATGTCTACTCATAGACTTCTGCCGCATGTGCTTCCCAACATGTTTGTTTACATTTTGACAATTATCCATCCCTGCAATGATATCAAACCGTCCAGCACCTTCTATCTTGATCTTCCTGTGCCTCTTTCTCTCCAACGTCCCGTTCTGACGAGATACTCCAGCCTTCGCCTTGTCGAGACATGCACTAAAGAATGTGTGCTGTCCTCTTCTGATGTGACTAACCAGTTCTGTTTGTGAGTGAACATTTTTCAAGATATATCCATTGATCTGTCTATCCGTCCTCTTCCTTCTTTTATAAAACCAAGTGTCAACATTGGCACCTTTCCGTCTTGACAGACGCTAGTTTGGTACATTGTGCTTCAAAATTGCTTAATAACTACGACCCATGGCGGTGGCGAGTGTGGCTGGTAAGGCCAATTCTTGCTGCAAATGTTTGCCCACAGTGGATGCATGTGAAAACATGGTCATTTCCAACATTATGCACGATCTTACGTCTCTCACGCTCTGTGTGTGCTTTATCTGCAATAATTGTGTCCTATGTCTTTATTCGATTTCTGATGTTTGCCCTCCATGCAATACGTTCAACGGCGACTTGCTCCCAATGTGCATTATCAATGCCTGTATCAATCATGTCCCGCTTACACACATCTTTGTATTGTAGTAGAGGCCGACCCTGAGATCTCCTACCCATCTATAATTCACCAAAAAAGATGTCCTTTGGTATTCCTAACGTTTCCTATCCATCTAAGTCTACGAAGACTGAGCATGGAACACACCGTCACACAACCTGATCTTTCCAATACTTCAGTATTTGTGATTTTATCTTGAAACTTAATGCAACGTATTCTTCGCAGACACCGCATTTGAAAGCTGTTTAAACGTTTCTCTTGGTGTGAGTAAGTTGACCAGATTTCACTGCCATAAAGAAGAGTACTAAGGACACAGGCTTGGTAGAAAGTGTCCACAGGCTACTAATAATTCTTGACTTATCTGAAAATTGTCCATAATTCGCGCCCGAATATCATAATTGGCTCAATATAGTACTTCAGAAATATTTTCGTAACCGCTTTCAATAAAGACAGAATGCAGAAAGTATTCGTCTTGGGAAATGTCGTCTTTGCTTGGGCTACATTTAATTTTAATGAAAGGAGACTTATATTGCAGCTCTTTGACCTTTGTTAACTTCGGGATGTTCTATATTTTAGATTAAGAGAACGAGACTTCCATTCCTGCTCTTTCTTAACTGTTCTGCTGATTTAGATTTGACTTTAAGAGAGCGAGACTTCCATTTCTGCACATTAACTAAAGTGGCCTCTAGAAGGGCGATACACGATGCTGTGTTTGAGCCATTTTCTTTTGTGTTCGGATCTTGTAGAATGGCGGCCTGTTTCTTATTCTGTGGCCACCTCCCCCTTTTACGGGGTACAGATGGTTGGGGTGGGTGAGTGTGGCTGGGTAGATGGGAGATGTGTGTGTGTGGGGGATGTGTGTGTGGGGGTATATGTAGGTGGTGGGGTGTGTGTGGGTGAGAGGTGTGTGTTTGTGGATTGGGGATGTGTTGCTGGGTGGGGATGTGTGTGGGTAATGTGTGTTTGGGTGGGGAGATTTGTGTGTGGGTGGGGAGATGTGTGTGGGAGTGGAGGTGTGTGTGGGTGGGAAATATGTGGTTAAGGGATGTGTGTTTAAGGGATGTGTGATGAGGGATGAGTGACTAGGGGTGAGTGAGTGGAGGATATGTGGGTGGGTCGGTGTGTGTGTGTGTGAGGGGGGATGTGTGGGGTGATTGTAGGAGATTGTGTGGGTGGGGATGTGTGCAAGAGGGAAAAATGTGGGTGGATGAGGGTTTTGTGTGTAGGTAGTTGAGGGATGTGTGGGGAATGTGTGGTTGGGGGGAATGTATGTTTGGCTGGGTGATGGAAGTGCGTGGGTGGGTGGTGGAGTATATCTGGGTGGGTGAGTTTTGGTGGGTGGAGGATGTGTGTGTGGGTGGGGAGATGTGTGTAGGTGGGGATGTGTGGGTTGGTTATTTGTGAGTGGGTGCATGTGTGTGTGCCTGGAGGTGTGTGGGTGGGTGGGGGATGTTTGTGAGGGGATGTGTGGTGAATGGGAAATGTGTGTGTGGGTGGGAGTGTGTGTGTGGGATGGGGGGTGGATGGATGGGTGGGAGCATTATGTGTGCATGTGTGTGTGTGTGTGTGTAGTCGGGTGGGGGATGTGTATGTGTGCGGGATGTGTGAGTGGATGGGGGATCGGTGGGTGGGGGATGTGTCTTATAACATGGTAATATGCATTGTTTTTCTTTACAACATTCTTTTGACAATGTGGTTTTGTTTTTCCTATGTGAATATATTATGCACTATTGATGAACGAAAAATGAGTGATTGGAAGGGCCGAATGTAAGACGGGCCTGCGTGCCTAATTAGTTACCCTTTGAAAATAAATTCCTTTCGTTCGTTCGTTCATACTTCACTTAAACCTGGCTGCTAGTCTTATACCCCATGATCTTATGACCTTTTACCCCGACCATTGTTTTCTCCAGTGTCCTTCTGCCTTCCTTTGACTAGCAACCATTGTTGTTATGATAAAGTCAACGTATTTAACTGTGAATGTGGTTACAGTGGATGGTACTAGTTGTGATCCCGATCTTGTCGCCCTGTTGAGATTGCAACAGAAGCATCCGTGCAGCAGGTGGGGGAGATGATTAGAGGTGACAGGCGAGTAACTATTGACTGTAGCATCTGCAATAGGGTGATCACATGGTTCAGCATACAGCATAATGCACGATCGGTTGAAATTTAAGAAAGTGTGCTCAAAGTGGGTACCCAGACAATTGAAGGAGGAACACAAATGGAACCGATTTGTCCTGTCCTTACATCATGTCTGTCGATACGGGGATGAAGGGGAAGACGTACTGAACAGGATTTTTACTGGGGACGAAACATGGGTGCATCACTACCAGCCCGAATCAAAGCGTGCTTCAATGCAAATGGGAACATCCTTCTTCGCCTTGTGTCCAAAAATTCAAGGTTACGCCATCAGGAGGGAAGGTTATGCTGACAATGATCTTTGATTGCCACGGAGTGCTTTCACCCAATTTCAAAAAGACGGGTGACAATGTGAATTCTGAATCGTACTGTGATGTTCTATAGATGCTTCATGATGCAATTCAAAGAAAACGTCCAGACTGCTGACTAGAGGAGTTTCACTTCGCTTCTTCATGACAATGCCAGACCACATACGACTCGATTAACGCAGGAGAAAATTACCCACTAAGGTAGGACGTTCTGGAACAACCACCTTACAGCCTCGACTTAGCCCCTAGCGATTTCGACCTTTTTGGTCCACTGAAAACCCACCTTGTCGGGATACATTTCGCGAATGAAGCCGACGTTGAATGTGGAGTTAAAACGTGGTTTAGTCCATAAGTGCTCAGATCCCCTATTCAGCACATCCCACAGAGCGGCTATCGACACCAGTTCTGTGTTGGTTTATCAATCTTCTTTGGCTTCCTGCGTAGTTTTCTTGTTTAGCCACATCTGTTTTAATTTGCTGTTCTCGCATTCTGACCATGGTTATAGATTCACAGTCATCACTTGGTTCTCGCAAAAGTCTTATTTTTCGTAGATCATTCAGAATGTCAGCCTGATCGATGGCGCGTCCGCCCTCCACAGTAGCCTTACATGCGAGCTTGTCAGCCCGCTCATTTCCTTGTACTCCCGCATGCCCTGGCACGAAGATGAAATTAATCTTTTTCAGCCGAGACCGCTCCAGAGACAGCAACCATTCTCTTCGGATCCACCCCGTCTCTATCCTCTTGGGCATGCTCATTGAGTCGCTAAGGAAACACGCCCTAGTGAATGTCTGTGTCTCGAGCCATGTTATTGCTTTACTTACTGCCATGACTTCCATGTCAGGCTACTTGTGGTCTCAACAAGAGCATCGGAGTCCTCCTTCACAATTCTCCCCCCGGCCTGAGCCGTAAAGGCCCATGAGCTTCTCACATGTCGGACGACCGACCCATCAGTGTAGATGACATCATCAATAAATTCTACAAAATCAACGCTTGTACTTCCGCCTCCAGAGCAGAAGGATTTTCTTGTCTGCATTTTCTGTCTAGTTTGATGGAAACAGAAAAGGACGTACATAAATCTGTTGCACATACCTGTTGAAGAATGTCTTCGGCTTGACCCATCCATGAGCTTCCTTTTTTTAACTTGCTGCCCTTCACCTTCTAATTTCACCATGCAGTGGATGTTGTGTGTTTGCGTTAACTCTGTGGTAGGCACGTGCTCTGCAAATTTGTTTTCTGTCTTCAATGGATGGAAAATCAAGAAGGTAGCGCATCGTCCTGCAAGCTGTATCTCTTGTACATCCAAGAATATTGCGCATAGCTTTGTTCTGTATCCTTTCCATCCTGTCTATCTGCTTACGGCTGAGAGTCAGGATCGCCATCCCATACTCAAAAACAGATATGACCAGACCCTCGTATAGAAGACATAGATGGCGCTGCTCACACTTTGCTGCCGCCATCATCCGCATCGCAGCCAACCCCCGCTTGGCCTTTATTATCACCTGGTCTATGTGCTCATTATAAGCAATGCTTCGATCAAAACGTATCCCGAGGTAATTCATTGCCTGCGTTCTTTCCACGGTCCCTGAACATACATTTACCGTGGGTATTGGAGTGTTGACAATATGGTTAATCAAAGAGAATCATGTCACTGTTGCTTTTGCTGGGTTGACCATTGCCCCAGCTTCAACACACCAAGTACTTGTAGTTCCACGGCAATCTGATCTCTATCCTTACCCTGTTGTGTTGTTTGTCCATCAAGAATGATGATGACCATTCATTTCATCCAGTGGGGTTGAAAGTATGGAGCCGTGAGTTCTAAGATGGCTGATAAGGCCTATTTTGGCTCGAAATGTTCTTTGAAAATGTGGACAAAGAATGCTTGACGTTTCTGGAGAAGGATTTTCTGCAGTGGTTTTTCTGTTCTGTCTTTACTTCACAGCTCTTGCAGTCCTGGTTGCCTCACAAGTGACTGCGCCCTTGCGTAATGATGTACGCCACGAATTTCGGTCTCTGGCTGCAGTCTCCCATGTGTCATGATTAATTCCAAAAGCATTCAGTGAGATTTTCAGAGTATCTTTAAAGCGTTTCCTCTGGCCGCCTTGGGAGCGTTTACCACAATTCAACTCGCCGTAAAAAAATTCGTTTAGGCAGCCTGTGATCTGGCATGCGAGTCAAGTGACCAGCCCAGCGAATCTGATTCTTCATTAGTAGAGTGTGGATACTGGGCGTTGGATGAAGAATGACTTGCGCGATGACTTGGATTAAAGTGAGGAAGATTTGCGCAATTCGTGGACCTCACTCTCTCGCCTGAGTCCATCTGAATTCAATGGCAGGACGAGTCAAGACGACTGGAGACGAATACAGTTGCAGTGGACGACCAGGGCGCTCTACGTGCCTTGCCGTGCTCATTACGTTCCACAACGCTTTGCAGGTAAACGCCGTCCTGCCCGTTGAATCAGGAATGATTTCTTCCGCGCAGTCTGCCGGATCCTGTCTTCACATGCTGGGTAGGCATACCCTACATTACCTCTTGGTTTGACACCAAATCGGCTACCCGAGCCTGGTTTAGGCAGCCTCTCACAGCTGTTGCCCGGGGGTTGGCCGCTGTCGCATCCTTACCCTAACGATACACTAAAATATCGTCGGCATATGACAGTGTCCTCCCCTGTCCAGTGATCTGCTCGCTGGTAATTCTCACAGTATAGGCGTTGAAAAGCACTGGAGATATCGATTATCCCTGTGTTAGGCCAGGATATATTGTTCTTGGTTCCGAAGTCCAACTGTCACATCTAAAAACTACTTTCCGTTGGAAAAGGGTTGCGCGATCAATCTAAGGAGGAAAGGACGTATCTTGAGTTCAAAAAGCTGAAGCATTAAGAAATCCAAAGGTACTCTGTTGTACGCATCCTCAAGATCAATCGCTGCAGAATAACAATGATGATGATGATGATGGTGATTCATATTTAGAAATGGAGGAGATGGCTCTTTGTTTCAATCTAAGCATCAATAAGGCGGAAATACCCCACGATTGACTGCATATCTACCTGGTCCCACCGCCCAAAGCCAGGTAAGGATCACTCCAGATTCAATGGATACCGAATCATAACCCTGCAAAATACGTATGGCAAAGTTCTCGAAGAGATAGTAGCATGTAAGCTCCAGCAACATTTGGGAAGTAGTAATCTGCTTCCCAAAGGACTCGGGAGTTACAGGCCTGGGACGGACACCTGGCCAATGCGGCTACGTATGCCTTTTATGTCTACGAGGGCTTCCAGGATAAACAAGAGACAGTGGCTGTCGGTAGCTCTTGACTTGGAGGATGCGTATGACAGTGTCAGGTATTATATGTTGATCGGGCTCCGAAGGTTGTAGGTTCGAATCCGGGCCGTGTCCTTCGGTTCACGAATGCATTTATTTCGGAGACTCCTGTGGGTCGTCGCTGGAGCTACGAAGTTCCTGCTTTGTGTGACGCTTTCCGGTCTGCGGAAAGAGACTGAGCCATATGGGATAACAGTATGAAGATTACGTCATACTTACAGAAAAGAGACACCATTTGTTCGAAAGAAAGAAAGAAAGAAAGACAGACAGAAAGACAGAAAGACAGAAAGACAGAAAGACAGAAAGACAGATTGACAGAAAGAGTGAAAGAAAGGATGAAATGGATAAGATGGATAGTTGAAGATATCAGCGCATATTTCACTACAGACACATTACAGTTGCTAACACGACCAAATAGGAAGTTATTACCAAATGTTCGTTCAGAATTTCGCTGATATGAAGACAACTTTTCGGAACTATCTTTCACAATTTCACGATATAAAACTTAATCCTATTCTCTTTTTCAGTAAGAAGCTGTCAGATACGCAGAGAAATTACGTTATCACTGAACTTGAAGCTTTAGCTTTAAGTGAGAGTATTGAGAAATTCTCGAGATATCTTCTTGGGAGGAAATTTCTAGTTCTTTCTGACAATAAACCATTGCAAATCTTTAAATCTGGTCATCCTAAGAACTCTAGAATACATCGATGGTCACTTCTTTTACAAGATTATGAGATGGATATCTGTCATATTCCAGGCAAGGACAATAACTTGGCAGATTTTCTTAGTCGACTCTAGATCTTCTACACAGTAGCTCTTTTCTAATTATTTGTCTACGTTCATTTATGTAGTATTTAGGCCGATTTGTTTGTGTTACAAATACACCCGATTAGATGGCAAGTTTCAGAAACAAACAACAAATTACTAATTTTGTCATAGTATTATTCGGTTGCATACATATGTTGTTATTTTCGTTCTTTGGCAGAGATATGATATGATATGATATGCGGCATGATGAAGCTGTTATTCTTCCGCATACTTCAGATACTAGGATTGTGCGATTTTGTGCTTTATTGTCGACGAACTTTCGGGAGCACGATATTAATTTGGGAGAATGCGTTCGTATATTGTTTCAGGACAATGTTATTTCATATTAATATGTAAGGTCATTTAGAACATATGTTTTCTTAAATTACAAATAGTAATGTTATTTTATATATATATATATATATATATATATATATATATATATATATATATATATATATATATGTGTGTGTGTGTGTGTGTGTGTGTGATAGTTAGTTAGTCGCAGTTCCAACTTCACAGCAACGGGTCGTACCCATTATGCTCCGTTCCTGTGCCAGTGAATATCACACAAAACGCTCCCCACTGCCCAATGTGAAAAGTGGAAAAGACAGGAGTCTCGACAAACAACGGCCCGCACAGATACACTGTGCATTTTATATATATATATATATATATATATATATATATATATATATATATATATATATATATATATATATATATATATATATATATATATATATCATGTGCCATGCCGGAAAGCGTGGGCCATATTTATATACTATATATATATATATATATATATATATATATATATATATATATATATATATATATATATATATATATATATATATATATAATATATATAAATTGATACACTAGCGATTGATAAGAAGGTGATATTAGGAATTGAACACTTCCACAATTCTAATGATGATGAACAGTACAAGATTGTGTATTGAGATATTCAATTATTAGCATAGTGAAATGAAAGACTATAGATTGTGATATAGACTTATTGGTATTAAATAATGAACTGTGTTATTAGGTTAATTTAGATTGATTTCACAGGATTTAAATTTAGTATAATTAAGTGTTTACGTTCTTCGGTTGTTATAATTGATTGATTAATATTGTTACAATCATGTTATTATCGTTATTATCCTGATCGCTGTCAACATATCCAGGTGCGATGTCTAGATCACATATGCAGAATATGCCACATTATAATTACGCCACAGATATAGAATATTTGCCTTTGCATTGTTGATAGTCAACATGGTGATGCTATATAGGTCTCGAAATATGGACAGTAAATACGATTGCACTATGTCTACAACTAAGGCAGAATACCACTACGTCTACAACGAAGGCAGAAGACCTCACCTATATATTCGATACGGACCTAAGATAAAAGTTGATAAATATTGCAGCGATAGTTATAGAGCATTAACTAGTATTGACGGCTTGGTACCTGTGAATCACACACGTCCCCTTACTCCGGTTTTTAACTAGGGTTTGGACGCTTGTCAGTTTTGACAAATGAGGGACTAATAGTTTTAATTAGTTAGCACAGCCCTCTCATAGGCAGTGCTACACGACGTCTACCGCGGGATTGTAAACAGGTGTGCGTGCCCGTCGTATAATATTTTTTATTTTTTTTATTTTGTGTGTGATTGATAGGGGCCATAACGTGTTATTAACACATCATATGACTCACTACGTCTGCACTGCTATTTGTCAGGTTAATTTATCGCGATTCAGAAAATGATTTCATCATTTTAAAGGGGAGGGGGCATACTGCCATATAGTGAGTGCAAACAAAATGACGTCATATGAATTAGAGAGAAATTATCGACACCAAAATACGATAAAAATTAAGGGACGCGTTGGAAACAACAAAAACGTCACAGAGCGATTAGGGCAACAACGGGAGACTTGCGGGGACATGTAACCGAGTAGGCAGTGCAGATTTTAAGAGGAAACACTGGCGTAGCTATGGATCAGTGTTGACATAAAGATTAGTGGCTAGACTTATAATAGCAGTGACAGACATGCTACAAGATATCGCCACAAAAGTAATGAACCTACAGGCAGAGAAACTAGACAGATTGTATTTAGAGCGGTGAGACGAACACTGAGGGAATGGACGGAAGGTCGTCTGCGGACGAATAGAAACCAGGTTTGTCTTCTATTCATGCATAATTATTCTTAAGCCCCACCCTGCTGTGTCACAGGCTCTTAATGAATATTAAAGTGTAATGTTTAACGAAGCAACCGGTGTACGTTGGAACAAATAAACAGCGTTATTTATTATTCAAAGTCCAGAGTCTACTTCTTCCATCATTTTCAGAGTTACGGCTCCAATTGCTTGTTGTACAGTTCTTTTGTGTCAGAAGAAATTAGATGCATACTGTTGGATTGTTACAGTTATTATATTAATGCGATCTGCAGTATGGCAACACTGTTGGACATGAAGGTCTGCCCTTGCCTAGTTAGATGGGTTGTGGTGGTCCTGTTTGAGCGTAAGGTTGCACTATGCATGGGTTCCTGGACTTCTGACCCTTGTACTATTACACCAGGGGTGCCACGGGGATCTGCCTTGTCCCCAGTGCTCTTTAGTGTCCTCACCGGCAAAATCGCAGCTATTGAGACACCAGGAGTGGGTAGAATCGTGGCATTTGCAGACAGGGCCAGTGTGGCGAAAGACTTACAGGTGGCAGTAAACAGGGTGGCAGGGTGGTGCAGGGACGCAGGGGCCGTTGTAAACCCAGACAAGGCATTGGTTGTGTGCTACTCCCTGGATAACCGGATCGTCAAGGCAGATGTCCCAGGCATTATGTTCAATGGATGTCCTCTTAGTCGAGTGAGTAAATTGAGGTACTTGGGTATCACCTTTGATAGGTGTTTGTCTTTTAAGGATCACGTGGAAGCTTTAGTGGTGAAGACTGGTAGGGGACTTAATGCACTGAGGGCTATGACAGCAGCAGAGGTAGATCAGAAGATGCTGTACAGGTTCTTTCAGCAGACTAAGACGAGGCAGGTCCCGGATGGCACAGGCGGACATTTCTATACGTCAGGTGTGTGATCTAGAGACCATCAATCGTGGAAGAGAGTGGGTTGAAGTTCCGGAAGACATGACAGGCTGGCACAATGTAATAATAACACTGGGTCGTGAGTGCAGGGAATGGGCAGCGGGCCGCACAGGATTTGAGGTGCAACAACTGATCCAGGGTAACACACATCAAGGCGACATAGTCATCTACACCGATGGGTCAGTGGTGAAAAACATCCGTAGTGGTTGTGGCTTTATTGCAAAGGCTCATGGACAAGTCTTGAAAAAGGAGAGTACGACCTCCAGCATGAGAATGGAGGTGGAGGCAGTAACAGCCACATTCCCTTGGCTGGAGGAGACTGCTGTAACACATATTGTATTCATTACGGATTCAAATAGGATGCTCAGTAAGATGGAGAAAGGAACATTTCGTGTGGAATGGCTCACCTCGCTTCAGAGGTCACAGATTGTGAGAATTGTATTGATATTTTGCCATAACCATGCGGGGGTGCGGGTAAATGAACATGCTGATAGGCTAGCAGGCAATGCATCTTTTGGTAGTAGATTGCCTATGGACAAGGGGGAGATGGTCGAGCGCTTGTGGGACCAGATGGAGAACCCGTATGTTAAAAGAATGAGATTGCGGGGGATCGGCAGGTGTTCTAAAAGAATCTCAAATCTGAGAAGGAAGACCAAGAGAACGCTTAACCAGATAGCGGTGGGAAAGATTAGTAGTATGACTCTTCGCTGGCTGTCGAACGAGAGGACGGAGCACGTGTGCGAATGTCCTGAGTGCAGTGATGTTGGTTCTTAATTCAACTCAACTCATATTTAGAAAACTGAAGTGCGCAGCAAAGAACTATGCAGCACCACAGTGAACTGCTGCACAACAATACTACAACACCTGACTCGGTACCGACCGTCCTTCTGCTTGGGACAGACAGACAGCTCTATCTGCCATCTACTACCCGCAATTCTCCAACAGAATCATTCAATCTGTGCTAAAGAGATTCTAGAAGCAACAATGTCGGGACCGAATTATCCAGCCAAGTGCACAAAAAGATCCATATTTGACTTTTTCTTTCATTCTCAAAAGCAGTTTCCACAAGAAGCCAAGGCTGCACAAGAAGCCAAGGCTGCACAAGATTCCAGTCACAGAGAACCAGTACAAATAGATCCCAATCGAGTAGATTACAACATGACGGGAATCAAGGAACTAGTAGAGAAGGATTTCAAGGAGTTTGTCACTCAACAAGATGTCTGTCTGGTTCTGTTTTATACCAAAGATGGCGAGGACAGTGCTACTGCGATGCAGGCATTCTCTCAGGTCTGTTCAACCAACGTATCGAATCAACATCCATAATAGAGTATTGTATTGTATTGTATTGTATTGTATTGTAATGTATTGTATTGTATTGTATTGTGTTGTGTTGTGTTGTATTGTATTGTATTGTGTTGTGGCGTATTGTATTGAATTGTATTGTGTTGTATTGTATTGTGTTGTATTGTATTGTGTTGTATTGTATTGTATTGTATTGTGTTGTGTTGTGTTGTGGTGTATTGTATTGTATTGTATTGAGTTGTGTTGTGGTGAATTGTATTGTATTGTATTGTATTGTATTGTGTTGTGTTGTGGCGTATTGTATTGTGTTGTGTTGTGTTGTATTGTATTGTGTTGTATTATATTGTATTGTATTGTGTTGTGTTGTAGTGTATTGTATTGTATTGTATTGTGTTGTGTTGTGGTGTGTTGTATTGTATTGTATTGTGTTGTGTTGTGTTGTATTGTGTTGTATTGTGTTGTGTTTTGTTGTGTTGTGTTGTGTTGTATTGTGTTGTGTTATATTGTGTTGTATTGTATTGTGTTGTGTTGTGTTGTATTGTGTTGTGTTGTATTGTGTTGTATTGTGTTGTGTTGTATTGTGTTGTATTGTATTGTGTTGTGTTGTGTTGTGTTGTATTGTATTGTATTGTATTGTATTGTATTGTATTGTATTGTATTGTATTGCATTGTATTGTGTTGTGTTGTGTTGTCTTGTATTGTATTTTATTGTATTGTATTGTATTGTATTGTGTTGTTCCATTCATTGGCACCTTTCCGTCTTGACAGACGATAGTTTGGTACACTGTGCTTCAAAAAGGCTTAATAACTACGATCCATGGCGGTGGCGAGTGTGGCTGGTAAGGCCAATTCTTGCTGTAAATGTTTGCCCACAGTAGGTGCATGTGAAAACATGATCTTTTCCACCATTTTGCACCATCTTGCGTCTCTCACGCCCTGTGTGTACTTTATCTGCAGTCATTTTCTCCTTTGTCTTTATTCCATTTCTGATAGTTGCCCTCCAAGCAACACGTTCAGCGGCGACGTGTTCCCAATGTGCATTATCAATGCCTGTATCAATCATGTCCCGCTTACACACATCTTTGTATCGTAGTAGAGGCCGACCCTGAGATCTCCTACCCGTCTGTAATTCACCAAAAAAGATGTCCTTTGGTATTCTACCATCATCCATCCTCCTAACGTGTCCTATCCATCTAAGTCTACGAAGACTGAGCATGGAATACACCGTCACACAACCTGATCTTTCCAATACTTCAGTATTTGTGATTTTGTCTTGCCACTTAATACCAAGTATTCTTCGCAGACACCGCATATGAAAGCTGTTTAAACGTTTCTCTTGGCGTGAGTAAGTTGTCCAGGTTTCACTGCCATAAAGAAGAGTACTAAGGACACAGGCTTGGTAGACGAGGAATTTTGTTTTGGCAGTAAGCTTCCTGTTCTCCCAGACTCTTTTTGCTAACATGTTCGTTGTTGTTGCTGCCTTGCCAATCCTGATGTTGATTTCCTGATCGAGGGATAATTTGCTATTTACCTCTGATCCTAGATATGTAAAATGGTCTACTATCTCCAGTTCGGCGTCGTCAATAAAGATTGATGGTACACCATGTGCACCTTGTGACATAATCTGTGTCTTCTTTTTGTTAATTGTTAAACCAAATTCAGAACAAGCATTGGAGAATGCAGATAGTAGATGTTGTAATTCTTCCTCAGAGTGGGTCGTAATCGCAGCATCATCCCGCAAAAAGCAACTCTCTGATTAGTACCCAGCTAATTATGGTCTTGGCCTTCAATCTCTGAGCATTATAGAGGCCACCATCTGAGCGTGAGTGAATGTATATACCGTCATCCTGATCACGAAAGGCATATTTCAGTAGAAGTGAAAAGTATATCCCAAAGAGGGTGGGGGTTAGTACACAACCTTGCTTAACTCCACTCTTGATTTCAAACTCTTCTGAAGTTGAGCCATCAAACTTGATTATACCCTTCATGCCTGTGTGGAACGATTCCACAATGGACAGAAGAGTTGGTGGGCAGCCAATCTTCTTTAGTGCTTTGAACAGACCCTCACGACTGACCAAATCGAATGCCTTTGTGAGGTCGATGAAGGCAATAAACAGTGGCTGATTTTGTTCCCGGCATTTTTCTTGCATCTGTCGCAATGAGAATATCATATCAATGGTAGACCGGTTCTGACGGAAGCCGCACTGTGATTCGGGGTAGACTTGATCTCCCAGGACTTGAAGTCTGCGCAGGACAATTCTGGCAAATACTTTCCCAACAATACACAGAAGTGAGATACCCCTATAGTTGTTACAGTCGCTCCGATCTCCCTTGTTCTTGTACAGCGTTATGATGTTTGAATCTTTGAAATCCTGTGGGACTTGTCCTTCTCGCCAGCATAGCTCTATTAGCTGGTGGATCTGTAGAGCGAGTGTGTCTTGCCCACTCCTGATTACCTCTATTGGAATCCCATCCTTACCTGGAGCCTTGCCAGATGCAAGCTCATTTATAGCACACTTAACTTCTGTTATAGTGGGAAGTGTGTCCAGGTGGTCAAGAGTTGGCAGGGCCTCTATGGCGTTGAGGGCATCATCCGCTAGCTTGGTCTCACTTGAGTAAAGCTCTAAATAGTGCTCGACCCATCTATCCATCTGCTGTTTCTTATCAGTGATGATTTCTCCAGTCAAGGTTTTCAGCGGTGCACTTCTTTTGATCATTGGACCACAGGCTTTCTTTATCCCTTCATACATGCTTCTGATGTTTCCCTTATCACTTGCGATTTGAATGGACTCACATAACTTGATCCAATAGTCATTCGCACACTGCCTGGCAGCCTTTTGTACATCCTTCCTCGCTTGCTTCAGCTCACTCAGAGTGTTACGCGTTGTTCTTTCCTTGTTTCTTAAGAGAGCTATCTTCTTTTTATCAATCAAGGGCTGCAGTATCTGGCTGTTTGCCGCAAACCAGTCCT
This sequence comes from Cepaea nemoralis, assembly GCA_014155875.1. Lineage (NCBI taxonomy): Eukaryota > Metazoa > Mollusca > Gastropoda > Stylommatophora > Helicidae > Cepaea > Cepaea nemoralis. Next base: position 285,132 of record JACEFZ010012499.1, read on the forward strand.
GCCTCTTATGATCCACAGTGCCGTAAACCCCTACCGCTGTTTTATAAATAGTTTCCTTAAGTTTACTCCATTTATCATTTACTATACAATTTTCTGATGTATCATTGAAAGCGTCTTCAAGTTGCTGTTGAAATTCAAAGCACTTTCCAGGATCGTGAGTGTTAATAATATTAATCCTGGGGCTAGACTTGTGTTTAGCTGTGTAGATTCTCTTTGGTCTCAGTCTAACCCTTGCAACAACCAAAGAATGATCTGTATCACAGTCAGCACTGTGGTAACTTCGAGTTAATGATGTATGGTTCAGATGTTGTCTCCGTGTGATAATGAAGTCCAGCTGATGCCAATGGCTGGATCTTGGATGTTTCCATGTGACCTTATGCATCTCTTTTGTTTTAAAAAAGGAGTTTGTAATACATAGGTCATTTCAAGTGCAATGCTCCAGCAGCCTTTGCCCATTATCATTCATGCGACCGATGTTGTATTTTCCAAGGCACACTGGCCATGAACTCGAGTCCTTGCCCACACGAGCATTGAAATCACCGAGCATATAAATGTAGTCGGATTTTGGAACTGCATTGATCGCAGAGTCTAGCTGCTCATAGAACGCATCCTTCACATCATCAGAGGAAGCGAGTGTCGGTGCATATGCAGTGAGAATGGTGGCAAATCCACAAGAGGTTGCCAAGCGCAGTGATAATAATCTTTCATTACCTCCAGCTGGGATATCAATCATTCCCAGTAGCGAATTCTTCACTGCAAAGCCCACACCATGTTGCCTTTTTTCTGCCTGCCCTTTTCCTTTCTAAAGAAATGTGTAATTGTTTTCCCTGAGTGATCCTTCCTCAGCGAGGCGAGTCTCCTGCAGGTCAGCAATATCAATGTTAAGACGATTGAGTTCAGCATCAATCACAGCCGTTTTTCTCACATCGTCAATATTTGTCAAGTCAGTGGAAAGTCCTGGACACATGGTTCTCACGTTCCAGGTTGCAAGCTGTAGCTTGAGGTTTCTATTCTTTTTATTAGTACCTGGTGCATTGGTTTTACAGCCTGCGATTCAGATTTTGTCCTAGCCCCAAGCACCCATTGAAGCAGGCAGGCGGATCAGCACCCAATTGGCCGGGGGCTGCCCAGCTTGAGGCGGGCGGTAGCTGATCAGTGACACCTGTAGGTGTCTCCCATCGTCAGAGGCAACGCGTGGCGCCCCATGTCTACGCCAACTGACAAGGACTTATAACCCGTAACAGTTGCCTCTCGCTTTTATTCCGAGACCGGTTAAGACCAGGGATGGAGTTATTGCCTCTCCATAGCACAAAGCCTGGGCTAAAATAAAGAAACCATGTGTTGCCCATGCAGCACGATCCCTCTCTCGGACTGCCTAGTTCACTCCAGAGGAAAGTTAACACCTATACATCTGGAACAAGAGAAGCTGCAGAAGCTGCCGGATCAGCAAAGCAATGCTCTAACATGTCCGCCTGTCGGAGCTTCGATCCTAGACCAGCTGCCAACCAAGGCTTAGGGCCTGGTCTGCCCTGCCATGACTTATTTTGTCTTTGGGTTGCATTTCCTCGCACCAGGATAAGGCTAGTACCCTCCCAATTGCGCTCTTCCGCCCGAAGCCGTTGGCACAATGTGGGGTGTCAGGTTTGGTAAGCGCCGCCCAACATTCGGCGCTGACAGAAAGCAGGTAGTACTGTCTACTGTCATACGGTAGCTCAGTCATATCTGACTAAGACCTGACTATAGTATTGTGTTGTATAGTATTGTATTGTGTTGTTTTGTGTTGTGTTGTGTTGTGTTGTATTATGTTGTGTTGTGTTGTATTGTATTGTGTTGTGTTGCATTGTATTGTATTGTATTGTATTGTGTTGTGTTGTGTTGTGTTGTATTGTATTGTATTATATTGTATTGTATTGTATTGTAGTGTATTGTATCGTTCCATATTGTGTGGTATTGTATTTGTTGTATTTTATTGTAATGTATCGCATATGTATTGTTTTGTATAGTATGGTATTGTAATGTGATGTATTGTATGTTGTTGTATTGTACTTTGTTGAGTTGTATTGTATTTTTATTAATACCAACAATATACTCTCCAATCCGTCTGGGTTATGTCTGGTACATACAGTGTTTACTTCTATTTCTGACCACGTGATGATTACGTGTTTATATATATATATATATATATATATATATATATATATATATATATATATATATATATATATATATATATATATATGTGTGTGTGTGTGTGTGTGTGTTTGAACTCATTCGTTTGCTGTCTCATAACGTATACGTACTGGACCCTTGTTTCATGTTGTGCATGCTTATAAAAAACATATATTGGAAACAGAAAGCTGCCTTAAAGATTGATAATGAAGTGGGACAATATCAACCTATTAAGAGAGGTGTTAGGCAGGTGTAACGTCTCCAGATCTTTTTTTCCCTATACAGTGAAAATATTTTCAGAAATGTAGAAGATATAAATGGAATCAGCATTGGAGGACGAAAGATCAATAACATTAGATAAGCAGATGATACAGAATTGATTGCAGACAATGCACACGATCTACAACAATTAGTAGACGCAGGTTGTGGTACACAGTGAGCAGCTGGGGTTGGAATTACATTGTAAGAAGACACAGGTTATGGTCGTCACTAGGAAGAACGAAGAACCACAATGTAATATACAAGTAAATGGGAATATTCTTCAACAAGTGAATCGGTACAATTATCTCCGAACAGTCATAACATCTGATGGGAGATGCCTTGAAGAGATTAGAACAAGAATCGCCATGGCGAAGGTAGCCATATAGCAAGATGATAAAACATTCTGACCAATAAAAAGATGTCAATTGAAACGAGAAAAAGCGTGTTGATGGGATACATAGAGCCTGTTCTTTTGTATGGGTGTGAAACTTGGACAATGTGCAGTCAAGCTGAAAAACATCTGATGGCTGCAGAAATGTGGTTTCTGAGGAGAATTCAAAGAATGCCATGGACAGACAGAAAAACCAATGACCAAGTACTACAGGAGACAAATGAAAATCGTAAATTGAATAGAGAAATTAGACGTAGACAGTCATAATTTGTTGGACATGTTATGAGAAGAAATGGATTGGAGAACTTATTAACAACTGGCAAGATCGAAGGGAACGGACCAAGAGGAAGACAGAGAGGAAAATACCTGGATGGCTTGGTCACATGACATGGACGAGACAGGAACACTGAGCTGATCCACGAAGCTGGTGACCGAGTGAAATGGCGAGTCATGACCGCCCACGCTTTCCGGCATGGCACATGATTGATTGATTGATGGTGTGAACATATGGTGGTAGCTATAAACATTCCTGGCATACCAATCCTTATCTTATTTTGAAGAACTACGCCACAGACACTGAAGCATCCACGATGAGACATGGGTGCGTATACCGAGGACATAATTCAACACCCAGCACACGCAGAATGAGTGAGATTATGCCTACGCTGGTAGTGGGTCCTTCACATGTTTTAGATATCTTTTTCCCAACAGCCTCCCTGACAATGCCCATAACAAAGATGTATTGTTGTTCAAGTAACTACCCTTGAGTCTGGCTGTTGGTTACCTCATCTGCCCACCACTTGAAGTGACGTGCGTGTTTTTGTGTGTATGTGTGTGTGTGTGACTCTAGATAAGTGTAATGTATTAAGGAATCCATAAATTTTGCCCTGCAGGCTGCCGAAGTGACGGACAGACCATACAGCGCCTTCGCCCAGGTCGACTGCAGCAAAAATTTCGACCTGTGTAGCGACGAGTTGATCACCAAACTGCCGTCTTACAAGCTTTACTCCAAAGGTGCAACCGTCGGAACCATCAGGGATTACACGACTTTTCCGTCTCAGTCCATGAAAGCTTACGTAGAGAAGTGTCCAGTTCTGACTCAGGCTCCGCGACCCACTCCGATACCTTTGCAGTTCTTCTCATCTCATAGACAATAGTCTATAAAATAATAGTACAAGAACAATCAATGAGTAGGTCACAGAATCAGTGCTAACACTACCCCACACACGGATGTACAGAACCCGTGCTAACACTACCCCACACACGGATGTACAGAACCAGTGCTAACACTACCCCACACACGGATTTACAGAACCTGTGCTAACAATCACTCTAGACAATGATACGTGGATACAGAGAACTGCTATTATTGTCTATACCTGCACACAAGGCTTCAGAGAATATACGCCAAGACTTTAGACCTACGTGCCTACAGAGAACCCATGTGTACGTTTCAAAGATGCAGTAAGCACGAGACATGAGGCTGGTACAGCTGTCCTACATTTAATGTTCTTGGCAAAACCGTGGGAACCCATACAAGAATGGAGGTTCACCCATTGCCAGCCGTTTGCTGTAGTTAATGCTGATAACGACATGGTCCTGACATCTTGGACATCAGTGCTGATAAGACAGCGAGTAAGACAGCGAGTGAGACAGTCAGTGAGACAACTATTAAACAGCGAATGACATAGCGATGAACCACCGCACCAGTGTTGAATGGAACCAATATTGTGAAATACGGCGGACGTGTTGGCACATGACCCTCTAAAAGAATGCTATTACAAGACTGAAAACTACCCCTGGTGGTCGCAGTAAATACAATAGCTGAAGGTTCATTGTAATTTAAGAGACAATGTAGTTGGGATTAGCAAAGTGACGCCTATCGACAGTTCAGTCTCTACGACAGCTAACAACCGATTATAATGCGACAAAACTGAAATGATATAACATCTCATGGGATACATACAGAGGACATTCATATGCGATACTGATCTAACGCAAGTACCCCCTACGACGGTCAGACCTATACAGTTATTATCGTGCTAGCTTAATATTTCGATAGACTAATCGGCGCTAAATGAGTGATGTGCTCAATGACTTTACTCCCCAGAACATTTCCCACTACCATATTAAGCTGCGAAGCCTTGGTGGTGCTGGTCAGTTGTCAGGATGCAGCCCTGATGATTCCTCTTGCACATAAAACCAGTTTGATTTTTCACTGGCTATTCTGGCAGCTGCTTGTTGCTCATTAGATTATGTTTCACTTAAGTGGGTGAAATATTCTGGAAACCCCCTATCTCTCATGTTTTCTCCAATTTCTTGGTGCACACTGTCGACAGTTTTACTGTAGTCTAAGCTGCATTTCTGATCGTTTTCTTGTTGAAGATAAGGTCCATTGATTTCTTCTTCTTTGAAAAATGACTGTCCTTTTTGTAATTTAAATTTTAACTTATTTTCAATTCTCTTCATGATTACTAGCAACAGCCACAGCCTATTAGAGTGGTAATATCGTATTTTTGTGCGCAGTTCCAGAAATCCTACTTTGTAAAAAAAAAAAAAATGCAGGTGATCAGGGACAAATAAAGAGACACAAACAGCTAGTTTTATTGAGGTAAAGTCAGTTCTTTCAATACTGTAGAGCGGAAACAGTACAGAACTAACAGGCCTAAGGGCAGCACTAGATGAACTATGTCAGAAATCCACAGAGTTGTAATGCAATGGATTCCTTTTCATTGCGACATACCTGGAAATGAAGAAGACGACAGATTAACGAACGAAGGTGGACGACTACCTGAGTCTGATATAGACTTAACCTGTAATGAGGCCAATAGATTTATAAGAAGCAATTATATAACTAAGTGGAAATCAAGGCATCCAGGTTACCAGAAAGTTGATGCATATCACCAAAACAATCGAAGATAGCAAGATCTTAAGACTCAGGACACAAAACAACGGGCTGAAGAACCAACTGTTTAATAAATTACAGATTGGAGATGCTGATGAATATAATTGTAAACCTGATAAAATGACAGCTGAACATTTGTTGCAGGAGTGTCAGACATGTGCAGAACAAAGAAAACTATTTTGGTCTACATCCGCTCCATTTGAGGACAAACTCTATAGGGATATCAACAAGCTCACGTTGACTGCTGCTTTCATTGCTTTCTTTGTTCATTCATACTGACGTCTGAAGACGAAAGAAGAAGAGGAACAATGAACTGTCCCTGGAACAGACTTCTGACATCCCAAGCCCCATCGTCAGTTTACCTTCAGCACTCTTGCAGAGCCTCCTTTAGTAGCACTGTCGGACTTACTCATGTCCTGTCCAAAACCTTTACTGGCTCCGCCTTTGAGATGTGACCCAGTTTGAAATATTGATCTTAGCCCAGTGTCCCAGTTTGAAATATTGATCTTAGCCCAGTGTCCCAGTTTGAAATATTGATCTTAGCCCAGTGTCCAAGTTTGAGATATTGATCTTAGCCCAGTGTCCCAGTTTGAGATATTAATCTTAGCCCAGTGTCCCAGTTTCAGATATTAATCTGAACCCAGTGTCCCAGTTTGAGATATTAATCTTAGCCCAGTGCCCCAGTTTGAGTTATTGGTCTTAGCCCAGTGTTCCAGTTTGAGATACTGATCTATGTCACACCGTCTCATCTTTGAGATTAATGTGTCCCTCTCTAGTTGAGCTTTTGGTGTTGTGTAATGTGGAAGATTCCCCCTGCTTCCCACAACCACAGGGATGAGGAATATGTAATTAGAATCTTGAAATTTGCCAGGGTAAGTGAAAACTTTTCTCTGTGGTACTCTCGCTAACAGCAAATAACAGCCCAGAGATGTTCTCATACACCGGGTATTGCCTGGTCATCATATCTGTGAGTGAAGCCCTGTCTTTTGTTTTCCGTCCTTTGCCGTGGTGGACAAAATGGAAGTGATTGGGGGGGGGAGGGGTGGGGTGGGGGGGGGGAGGAGGACGAGTGGGTGCCACAAGAACCAGTTAGTTTCCCTCCATCAAGTGATTAGACCATGGCGGTATTTCCTTGTACGATGTACACTCCACAAGAAATAATCGAATGTATATCTTTCATGACTACGTTTGAACTCATTGGAGATATTGGATAGCAACTCTCAAAGAAGTTGTTAGGTACACAACCTTATACGGTTCTACATTATTTCATGATCGTGCAGTTTGGCTTCAGATGAAACATGTAACAAGGCTGGAGAGAATGTCAAAGATTCAGAAGAAAGGACATGAGTGGAAAGGTGGCCCAGATGCCACCCTCTCCAGCGATCAGCGATCATTTAGCTTCACGCAGGTATCTTGTTTTTGCCCCACAGCTGATGAACACTTACCTTGGCATTTTTGTCGTGTAATTCACATGCACTAGATCAACGGAGAAGGCGGTGAGATCAGCAGGTATCCCAGAACATTCACTGTGATAGATCAGTACGGTAGGAGTCAGTAGCAACGACCCGTGCTGCCAGTACACATGTAAACATGTCAACACCGTCAATATAGGTCAACGTATTCGTGCAGAAATATATATCCAGTTCTACAATTAAACAGGCAGTATCTCAGGATAACAGCACATATATAGCAAACAAAATACAAATAAATGTCCCAAGCAAAATACTGTGTTATTGTTTCTGTCACCAACTTCCATCTCCTTCTCCTGCTCCTGTCATTCTTCCTTCACACTATCTTGTTGTTGATTCTTTCTGACTCTCCTACAACTACTTTTTCTTCTTGTTGTTCTTCTTCTTGTTCTTCTCGTTCTTGTTCTTTTTGTTCTTGTTCTTGTTCTTCTACTTCTTCTTCTTCTTGCTCTTCTTCTTCTCGTTCTTCTTCTTCTTCTTCTTCTTCTTCTTCTTCTTCTTCTTCTTCTTCTTCTTCTTCTTCTTCTTCTTCTTCTTCTTCTTCTTCTTCTTCTTCTTTTTCTTCTTCTTCTTCTACTTCTTCTTCTTCCTTCTTCTCCTACTCCTCCTCCTCCCCTTCTTCTTCTTCTTCTTCTTCTTCTTCTTCTTCTTCTTCTTCTTCTTCTTCTTCTTCTTCTTCTTCTTCTTCTTCTTCTTCTTCTTCTTCTTCTTCTTCTTCTTCTTCTTCTTCTTCTGCTTCTTCTTCTTCTGCTTCTTCTTCTTCTGCTTCTTCTTCTTCTTCTTCTTCTTCTTCTTCTTCTTCTTCTTCTTCTTCTTCTTCTTCTTCTTCTTCTTCTTCTTCTTCTTCTTCTTCTTCTTCTTCTTCTTCTTCTTCTTCTTCTTCTTCTTCTTCTTCTTCTACTTCTTCTTCTTCCTTCTTCTCCTACTCCTCCTCCTCCCCTTCTTCTTCTTCTTCTTCTTCTTCTTCTTCTTCTTCTTCTTCTTCTTCTTCTTCTTCTTCTTCTTCTTCTTCTTCTTCTTCTTCTTCTTCTTCTTCTTTTTCTTCTTCTTCTTCTACTTCTTCTTCTTCCTTCTTCTCCTACTCCTCCTCCTCCCCTTCTTCTTCTTCTTCTTCTTCTTCTTCTTCTTCTTCTTCTTCTTCTTCTTCTTCTTCTTCTTCTTCTTCTTCTTGAGCTTCGTTTGCGTTGTCTAATATTTACAAATTGCGGCTACTATTTGTGTTGTGCTTGTTTGCAGCGACACGAAGACATGAATACATGTGGGCTAGCACAATCTGCTGTATCCTGGATTGTGTTGACTGGTTTAACCCTGTTGGGTAGGCTGACATCCATCTCACGGTGTATCTAGACCGGTATTTTCCATTGTGGGGTTACTTAACTGCATTTTAAACCAGAGGTTCCCAAACCACGACCCGCGGGCCACTTGTAGCCCGCCAGCTTTAAGAAAGTGGCACGCGAGGCTTCGTTGTTTAATATAATATAATTCAATAATTTAAATAAAAAATGCACCCAGAGAGCCCAGTCAGTGTGTGATAATTTAATCTGCTCGTGGTTGTTATGCTTAGATATTATTGAATGCGCCTGTTCAGATCACAACGAAACGTTATATAGTTCCTATATCACAGCCTTGTCGACCAATCCGAGTATGCAAGGCGCCATGTTGTCGTCTGTTACAACTATTTAGCAGAGTCGGAAGTATTGTGTTGAAATTATATTTTTTTTTTCAAATAAACATTTACCGTTACAGCCTGTAAACATTAGTGTGGAAAATCTAAAATCAAAAAATGGTAAACAGCGAAAATGTGAAGATGTTGCTTGTCGTGAATTCAACGAAGATTGGAGAGATAAATTTATGTTTATAGTTAGTTAGTTACTTAGTTAGTTAGTCGACAGATCATCCTCATTGCACTTCAAACCATTCAGTCCATAAGTGCTCGGATCCCCTCCTCAGCAAATCCCGCAACGTGTAGCGGCTAACGACGCCAGTTCTGTGTTGGTTTATCAATCTTAAAAATTTATGTTTATGCCTAGCCGTAGTGGTAAACCAGTTTGCTTAATCTGCGCATTTTGTGTTTCTGTTAGAAAAGATTTAATCTGGAACGAACTTCACGACCACACATTCAGACATAAATGCTCAATATCCGATCATTTTGGTAGTTAAGAAAAGATTTAATAGAGAAAGTTCTCTGACCAGGCAGCAGTAATTTTTCACCAAGGCTAAAGAACAGAGCAATAGTGCCGTTGTTGCGTCGTACGAAGTCGCTCTTCTGTTGGCTCGCAAAAAAAAAGCCGTTCACCGATGCAGAAGAAATAATCAAGCCTTCCCTTAAAATTGCTACTAGCATGCTTGGCAATAAAAAGTGTGAAGCAAAATTTGATCAGATTTCTTTGTCTAATAATATTATGGCCAGACGAGTTGAAGAAATAGCCAACGGTGTTCATCATCAAGTAGCAGCACATATCAAACATTGTAAATTTGGTTTTCATTGGCAGTGGACGAATCAACTGACATTTCTGACACAGCTCATGTCGCAGTTTTTTTTTGGAGCAATAAACGATAATTATTAAAGTCATTGAAGAACTTCTAGGACTTGAATCAATGCATGCAACTATCAAAGGGATTGATCTGTTTGAAACTCTGAAGTTGTGTGTAGAGAAAAACAACGTAGAATGGACGAAATTGGACAGTGTTTGCACCGACGCTGCTCTAGCTTTGACGGGTAACAAGTCTGGATGTCTAGCATTATAAGAACAGTTTCTTGGCAGCACTATATTAAAATATCATTGTATCATTCACCAAGAAGCTCTGTGTGGAAAGACATTAAATCTGAAACATGTCATGGATGTAGTATTTGAGATGTGTGAACAAAATTCGAAGTAAGGCGCTGAACAGGCGTTAGTTCAGATAGTTTCTATCCAGATCTGAACGATGAATACAGTGAGCTACTGTTACACTGTAGATGTCAGATGTCTATCTAAAGGGAAGTTATGCCACGTTTATGGGCACTGAAACATAGTGTCTATCTGTTTATGTCTGGAAATATAAATGCATTTAATAAAGAACGGGGATGTCTGCTGAACGATGACTGGCTTAATGACCTGGCATCTTTGGTGGACATCACTTCTCATTTAAACTCTTTAAATGCGAGGATCCAGGGCAAAAACAAATTATACACAAATTTGTGCGATGACATTTATTCATTTAAAATGAGACCACGACTGTTTGTCGGACAACTTACTGAAGGGACTTTAGAGGCGTTTCCAACTTGTGGTGGAAATAAATAAGACTTGTTACAGTACAAAGTAAAAGTTGAAAGTCTTCTAGATATCTTTCAGTCGAGATTTTAAGAGTTCACAATAGAGGAGGAAAATGTTGCCCTCTTCATAAATCCGTTCGTATTTCCTGATGCCAAGCTCTGTCAATTGCAGCAAAATCTTCAGCACGAAGTAATTGATTTGAAATGCAATTCTGCACAGAGATGTAAATTTCTGGAGCTGCCTGCTTCACCTTCAGCTGATCATATTCATATGAGTTCATACTGGCGACTATTGCCTGTCGAGCAATTTGAACACTCGCGTTCATTCGCCCAGAGTTACATTTGTTGTTTTGGTTTGACTTACAGATGCGAGCAGTCATTTTCAGCAATGACCGTTATTTAAAAAAACACAAGCAACGTTCCAGACTCACCTACAGTAACCTAGCTGCGCTTATGACTTTGGGCACGACAGATTTGTGCCCAGACATTGATTGATTGGCATCTGGACTTAAGTAACTGGTTATGAAGAACAGTTACAATAGTAAATTAATTACATTAATAGCGATTTTCGAAACTGATTTAAAATTTATTGTTAAATGAACTTTTGATATTTTTTTAAAATGACTGCAGCGGACTCCTTGCTTGATGTCAAACCAATTTGATGTCTCGCTATCTATTCTAACCGCTGCTTATTGGTCTAGATAGAGCGCTTTTGTTATTTCTAAAATCTGCATCTGCATCTGGACTTAAGTAACTGGTTATGAAGAACAGTTACAATAGTAAATTAATTACATTAATAGCGATTTTCGAAACTGATTTAAAATTTATTGTTAAATGAACTTTTGATATTTTTTTAAAATGACTGCAGCGGACTCCTTGCTTGATGTCAAACCAATTTGATGTCTCGCTATCTATTCTAACCGCTGCTTATTGGTCTAGATAGAGCGCTTTTGTTATTTCTACTACATATGATGGAAAGCCCATTTTCACTGACTGCCTTTACAGTTTTAGAATTGTGTTGATGAAAGTTAAGAAAGGTAAGAATGATGCTGCACGACTTTTATAATTTTATAACGTTGTGGCCAGGTTAACTACCGAAAATAGTATATATGGCCCTCCGCTTGAAAAGCTTGGGAACCACTGTTTTAAACGGATCATTGCTATAGTGCCATGCTTAAGCAACAGCAACTAAACCGAACTGCATATTCCTGAATTCCTGTGTTAAACCCCCACGGAGGGGTTGTGTCGGGGTAAATGCGTTGAATACGGACTATATTGAACTACGGTACACAGACACACATAGACACACACTGACACACACAGACACACACACGAAAGAGTTGAAACTGTGTTTATGACGCCACAGCAGCTTGCGGGCTAATCACAGTAAGTGAGACAGTCGAGCTGACTTAAGCTAAGTAAAGAACCGACATCACGTCACTCAGGACATTCCGATAGTGTTCTGTCTTCATCAGCCAGCAAGGAGTCCCAATACTAACGGTGCAAGCATCTGTCTGGTTATGCGTCCCCGTGGCTTTTCCTCGAATGTGTATGGACCAGATCCTCTGGTCACTCCCTGCACCACCATTCTCTAACCGGCACTAATTATCTGTCTGTTCTCCTACGCTACACTCTCATTCCCAAAGTGCCCTGACCACATCTGCCTTGTCGTGCACCAGGACCCCCCGCCGCCAGATGCAGACGCAGCCGATCTGTCCGTCTGCTCGTTTCCCACCAAACCAGCATGTCCTGGGGGAAATATCCACACGGATTCTCATTGACTTAGATTTCCTCATTGACACATGTCACTCTGCAACGAGGCATGCTGTCTTCACTGCGAGTTCGCTGTGGGAAGGAGATCAATGAGTTTTACAGCTCCAGATCTGTTGGTAACCCATGATAAGGTCGACAAATGGGTTTTACAGCTCCAGATCTGTTGGTAACCCATGATAAGGACGACCAATGGGTTTTACAGCTCCAGATCTGTTGGAAGCCATGATAAGAACGAGCAATGGGATTTACAGCTCCACATCTGCTGGGAACATACGACCCATTGTAATGGTTGTTGCTTTCTCTGACTTCTCCAATTAGACAGGAAAAAAACGTGGGCATTGACCTATCCCAGGTTGTGTATGCAGCCAGAACACCCAATGGAAGCAAAATAAAGATCTCTCTCTCTCTCTCTCTCTCTCTCTCTCTCTCTCTCTCTCTCTCTCTCTCTCTCTCTCTCTCTCTCATGAAATGAAGGCCCACGCCATCTTGTTGCAGTTTTAGTACATATATGTTACAGTTTCAGCACGGCTTTGCTACAGTTGCAGCACGGTTATGTTACGGTTCCAGTACAGTTATGTTATAGTTTCAGTACAGCTATGTTACAGTTCCAGCATAGTTATGTTAAAGTATCAGCACAGCTATGTTACAGTTACAGCACAGCTAACTTACAGTTCCATCACGGTTATGTTACAGTTCAAGCACAGTTATGTTACAGTCCCATCACGGTTATGTTACAGTTCCAGCACAGTTATGTTATAGTTCCAGCACAGTTATGTTACAGTTCCAGCACAGTTATGTTACAGTTCCAGCACAGTTATGTTACAGTTCCAGCACAGTTATGTTACAGTTCCAGCAAAATTTTGTTATAGTTCCAGCACAGTTATGTTACAGTTTTAGCACGGTTATGTTACAGTTCCAGCACAGTTATGTTACAGTTCTAGCACAGTTATGTTACAGTTCCAGCAAAGTTATGTTATAGTTCCATCACGGCTATGTTACAGTTCCAGCACGGTTATGTTACAATTCCAGCATAGCTATGTTACAGTTCCAGCACGGTTATGTTACAGTTCCATCACGGTTATGTTACAGTTCCATCACGGTTAAGTTACAGTTCCATTACGGTTATGTTACAGTTCCAGCACAGTTATGTAATAGTTTCAGCACAGTTATTTTACAGTTCCATCACGTTTATGTTACAGTTCCATCACGGTTATGTTACAGTTTCAGCACAGTTATGTTACAGTTTCAACACAGCTATGTTACAGTTCCAGCACGTGTATGTTACAGTTCCATCACGGTTATGTTACAGTTTTAGCAAAGTTACGTTACAGTTCCATCACGGGTATGTTACGATTCCAGTACAGTTATGTTACAGTTTCAGTACAGTTATGTTACAGTTCCAGCACAGTTACTTTACAATTTCAGCACAGTTATGATACAATTCCAGCACGCTTATGTTATAGTTTCAACACACATCCCCCACCAATCCACACATATCACACCCACTCACACATCCCCAACCCATACACACAGCCCCACCAACAGACATCTTCTTACACACACACACATCTCCCTATACACCTATACATCCCCATTCCACTCACACACACCCTACCACCCACACATACATCCCCCACCCATTCACCCACACCCTAACCCACATCCCCACCATACACATATCCCCCACCCGAACACCACACACCCACACACCACCACATGATCTGGTGATCGAACAAATAAGAGCAAAGAAGAACGGAGAAGAACAAAGAGGATCACAGAAGAACGGAGACGAACAATGAAGAACAAAGAAAAACAGAGAAGAACAAGAAGGACAAGAGAAGAATGGAGAAGAACAAAGAAGAACGGAGAAGAACAAGGAAGAACGTAGAAGAACAAGGAAGAACGTAGAAGAACAATGAAGAACAAAGAAGAAGGGAAAAGAGCAAAGAATAACGGAGAATAACAAAGAAGAACAGATAAGAACAAAGAAGATCAAAGAAGAATATACAAGAATAAAGAAGAGCAAAGACGTCAGAAGAAGAAAAAAAAAACAAAGAAGAAAAAAAAGAACGCAGAGGAATAAAGAAGAACAAAGAAGAAGAAATAATTTCAAAGAAGAACAAAACAGAACCGAGAAGAACAAAGAATAGCGGAGAAGAACAAAGAAAAGCAAAGAAGATAAAAGAAGACTGAAGAAGTACAAAGAAAAGCAACGAAAACGGATAAGAACAAAGAAGAGCAAAGAAGAACGGAGAAGAACAAAGAAGATCACAGAAGAACGGAGATTGATTGATTGATTGATTGATTTAGAAACCGACATCACAGCATTCGGGACATTCCCATAAGAAGAACGGAGAAGAACAAAGAAGAACAAAGAAGAACAGAGAAGAACAAAGATTGACAAAGAATAATATAACAAAAGTATTTAAGTTGTTGATACATGATAATATTCTTGGAGATGTGATTTTTACAGAAGAATGCTGAAAATTCTTGGTCAAACAAAATCTGGACGTTTTAAGAGAGATTAAGTCGCTAAGACACTTATCACAAACATCGGAAAGAGGTAATAATAATAATTTGCCACATCATGAGAAGATAAGAATTGGGGCATGTTGTGAACACTCCGACGATTTGTGGACAGAGAAATAGAATAAGACAACGAGAAACAATTCTTGAGTCTTATGTTGTCGCTGAATGGAGCTAACATATTAATTGATCCATGCTGTCGGAGATTGCAATTAGGGGAGATGCATGATCGCCCACGCACATAATATAATGATGATGATATTGATGATATTTTGAATCCTGTTGTGATCTTGTAGAATAGCGGCATGTTTTCTCCTCTTGCTCCACGCCGCTTCATGAATTCCCCAAAACGCGCGCACATTACCGTACGTAACTAATACACACAACCGACGCATATTTCCGATAACCTTGGATTGCTCTTTCATTCCTTGAGACATGTCTACAGGAACGGCAGCTGACTAGTCCTGCCCATCATCCTCAACTCCATCAAACACCACATGTACACACTAGCACAGCAGCAGATTCAGCTAAACTCTCTGTAAATGCCAAACTGATTTCATAATCAAATTGTAAGCCACCTGATTTCTGAAAGAACATAATTCAAGGATGTCGGGCGCACGTGCAAAGCCGTCTGGTGATTCCAGAGCCAAATTTAAACCCCCGCCAAACCTTAAAAAATCACAGAAGTCTGTATTCAGAACTCCGACAAAGCCCCCGAGACAAGCCATCAAAAGTCCTGCGGAAATTAAGAAAGAAAGTCAGACTTTGCCAATAGAAGAAATAATGAGACGGTTGAGAGAGCAGAAGGAAGGACCAAAAGCCGACCCAGATCCGTTTGTGAAGTCCAGTCGTGTCTATGGAGTGAATGAGATCTTTGCACTCAGGCGGTTCCTCGTTAAGAAAGATGCTGCCTTTGTCCTCTTCTATGATCCGACTGATTCAAAGAGCCACTGGGTCAAACCGCGCATCGCTAAGGTAAGGAAGCACGAATTGGCGTCTCCGCTGTTGGTATTAGAACATGAGCTTCCAGATACGTACTCTACTAGATTTCCGCTCTATGTACGTTCTCCCACTAGACTTTCGCTCTGTGTACATTCTCTAGCTAGACTTCCGCTCTGTGTAGGTTTTCCAGCTAGACTTCCGCTCTGTGTACATTCTCTAGCTAGACTTCCGCTCTGTGTACGTTCTCCCACTAGACTTCCGCTCTGTGTACATTCTCCCACTAGACTTCCGCTCTGTGAACGTTCTCCAGCTAGACTTCCGCTCTGTGAACGTTCTCCCACTAGACTACTGCTCTGTGTACATTCTCCCACTAGTCTTCCGCTCTGTGAACGTTCGCCAGCTAGACTTTCGCTTTGTGTACATACTCACACTATACATTCGCTCTTTATAAGTAGTCCCACTAGACTTCCGTTCTGTGAACGTTCTCCCACTAGGCTTTCACTCTGTGTAGGTACTCCCACTAGACTTTCGCTCTGTGTACGTTCTCCCACTAGGCTTTCACTCTGTGTACGTACTTCCACTAGGCTTTCACTCTGTGTACGTACTCCCACTAGGCTTTCACTCTGTGTAGGTACTCCCACTAGACTTTCGCTCTGTGTACGTTCTCCCACTAGACTTTCGCTCTGTGTACGTACTTCCACTAGACTTTCACTCTGTGTACGTACTCCCACTAGACTTTCGCTCTGTGTATGTTCTCCCACTAGACTTCCGCTCTGTGTACGTTCTCCCACTAGACTTTCACTCTGTGTACGTACTCCCACTAGACTTTCGCTCTGTGTACATTCTCCCATTAGACTTTCGCTCTGTGTACGTACTCCCACTAGACTTTCGCTCTGTGTACGTACTTCCACTAGACTTTCACTCTGTGTACGTACTCCCACTAGACTTTCGCTCTGTGTATGTTCTCCCACTAGACTTCCGCTCTGTGTACGTTCTCCCACTAGACTTTCACTCTGTGTACGTACTCCCACTAGACTTTCGCTCTGTGTACATTCTCCCATTAGACTTTCGCTCTGTGTACGTACTACCACTAGACTTTCACTCTGTGTACGTACTCCCACTAGACTTTCACTCTGTGTACGTACTCCCACTAGACTTTCGCTCTGTGTACATTCTCCCACTAGACTTTCGCTCTGTGTACGTACTCCCACTAGACTTCCGCTCTTTGTAGGTTTTCCTGCTTTACTTCCGCTCTGTGTACGTTCTCCAGCTAGACTTCTGCTCTGTGTACGTTCTCCAGCTAGACTTCCGCTCTGTGAACGTTCTCCAGCTAGACTTCCGCTCTGTGTACGTACTCACACTAGACTTTCGCTCTTTATAAGTAGTCCAACTAGACATTCACTCTGTGTACGTACTCCCACTAGACTTTCGCTCTGTGTACGTTCTCCCACTAGACTTCCGCTCTGTGTACGTTCTCCCACTAGATTTCCGCTCTGTGTACGTTCTCCCTCTAGACTTCCGCTCTGTGTACGTTTTCCCACTAGACTTCCGCTCTGTGTACATACTCCCACTAGACTTCCGCTCTGTGTACGTTCTCCCACTAGACTTCTGCTCTGTGTACGTTCTCCCACTAGACTTCCGCTCTGTGTACATACTCACACTAGACTTCCTCTCTGTGTACATACTCACACTAGACTTCCGCTCTGTGTACATTCTCCCAGTATATTTCGGCTCTGTGTACATTCTCCCACTAGACTACTGCTCTGTGTACATTCTTCCACTAGACTTCCCTTCTGTGTACATTCTCCCACTAAACTACTGCTCTGTGTACATACTCCCACTAGACTTCCTCTCTGTTTACGTACTCCCACTAGACTTCGGCTCTGCGTACATTTTCCCACTAGACTACTGCTCTGTGTACATTCTCCCACTAGACTACTGGTCTGTGTACATTCTCCAACTAGACTCCCGGTCTGTGTACATTCTCCCACTAGTCTTCCGCTCTGTGTACATTCTCCCTCTAGACTACTGCTCTGTGTACGTACTCCCACTAGACTTCCGCTCTGTGTACGTTCTCCCACTAGACTTCCGCTCTGTGTACGTTCTCCCACTAGATTTCCGCTCTGTGTACGTTCTCCCTCTAGACTTCCGCTCTGTGTACGTTTTCCCACTAGACTTCCGCTCTGTGTACATACTCCCACTAGACTTCCGCTCTGTGTACGTTCTCCCACTAGACTTCTGCTCTGTGTACGTTCTCCCACTAGACTTCCACTCTGTGTACATACTCACACTAGACTTCCTCTCTGTGTACATGCTCACACTAGACTTCCGCTCTGTGTACATTCTCCCAGTATATTTCGGCTCTGTGTACATTCTCCCACTAGACTACTGCTCTGTGTACATTCTTCCACTAGACTTCCCTTCTGTGTACATTCTCCCACTAAACTACTGCTCTGTGTACATACTCCCACTAGACTTCCTCTCTGTTTACGTACTCCCACTAGACTTTGGCTCTGCGTACATTTTCCCACTAGACTACTGCTCTGTGTACATTCTCCCACTAGACTACTGGTCTGTGTACATTCTCCAACTAGACTTCCGGTCTGTGTACATTCTCCCACTAGTCTTCCGCTCTGTGTACATTCTCCCTCTAGACTACTGCTCTGTGTACATTCTCCCACTAGACTTCCGCTTGTACGTTCTTGTGCAAGACTTCCACTCTGTGTACATTCTCCCATTATACTTCCGCTCTGTGTACGTTCAAGCTAGTTGCATGTCCTTTACAGAACATCGCAATAAAACCCATCATTTTTCTGTTGTGTATGATCTGCTAGGCAAATGTTAGGTTTATTAGTTTATCATTGCTTTATGAACCACAGACGCCTCATACCATGGAAATCAACGCAAAGTGGTTGACTTCCATTTCGCCGGCAACTAATTTCTAATGCTGGTCTATATGCATCCAGGATTTATGAGACGCTTCCCCTGACTCAGGCTACACTAGCGGCCTGTGTTCTTATACATACACATTGATATATGCGAGATGTAGCGCACTAACTGGCGCTCTTTCTAATGACGATTAGCAAGAACTCGAAGAACACACGCACGCACACGCACACGCACAAGCACAGACACACACACACACACACACACACACACACACTCACACACTTACATACTCGGGGATTAAACCAGAAAGAATCAACACGCAAAGGATGATTAATTATACCAGACGATAGACTAGACAGTAAGATTGTCAGAGACAATATCGATTAACACATAGACGACGATTTACGAATACAACTTAAATCAGATTTGAGGTAAGTCAAGAACCGACATCACTGCACTCAGGGCATTCCCATATGAGCTCAGTCCTCATCTTCAACAGCCAGCTTAGAGATCCAACACTTATGGTGCCCGCTGCAATCTGACTATATGTCTGTCTCACTTTACCTCTGAGTGACGACTATCTACCATATTATCTGATCAACCTTTCCTGATTATTTCTCTCTAGACTGTAATAGTCCATCTTTTCCTCTGCATTATTCACGTGCTCCCGCCTTCATCACATCTGCTTTATCATGCATCACATTTGCTTTATCATGGATCACATCACTGATGAGGCACCGGCACAAATTAAATAATACATGCATGCAAGAAGTTTAATAAATACATTCAAGATTAGGTTAAAATCAAACATAACAAGGCATATTACTAGGAAGCTAGCTGCATATTCTTCACAGGACGTAGCAGTCAACTCCAGCATATTTGGTTATTTGTGATTACTAGGCAAGTTTACGTTCAGACAGTATTTTATGAACGACAGGCACTCACACCACTGTAAGTATACCGACACAATGCGGTGTGCTTATTATTAACCAAGACAGGATTCAGATAAGTAACCTATGTATTTTCATGTAGTGTTCCTCAATTAGTTTTGTGTCTTTTTATGTTGTTTTGTTCTGTACTGACGGAAGGCTTTGGCCGCAACGTCCATTTTGTTCCTTGTACTCGTTTTCTAGTAAAGCTCACAATCTACTTATCGTTTTTTGTTTTGATTTTGCTGATTCATTCATTGTTTATTATTAAGAATATATCCGCATAATGATATACATTTTTTTTTATCTCCAGGCGGCGGAGATCACGGAGCGGGAAAACCACGCCTACGTGGCCGTAAACTGCCTCCAAGAACCGTCAACCTGTACCATCATGGACGTACACCGTCTCCCGGCCCTTACCCTGTACGCTAGAGGCGTCACGGTCAAAAGGGTTAAGGACGTGTCAGGCATAACATCTGAACAAATGAAAAAATTCGTGGAAATGTCGCCGAAGCTTCCAGAAGTGGATTATACCAGACCCCTGTGTGTAGGGCGCCAGTTCGGCTGCGTCCAGCCCACTATAAAGACTCCTACTACCCCGTTTAGCTCCCGCTTGAGAGCCGCATGATGATTCTTTCAGATGTCCTAAATCTCATTGAAAAGAAACTTGGAAACAGCAAGTCCGAAGCCTTCAAGCTCATAGTACCATCTGTAACACGTGCAAGTATCTTCAGAGGTCTCAAGTCTAGTATATATTCTTCTGCTCATGGGAAGGTGTCTGATCGTTCCTCCAGAGATGTGATTGCCTGAAGCGCATAGAAAGGTTACTTGGAAACATGGAGTGGAGTGTCCGCAAGCTCACAATTCCATCCATAATTTCACTACCAGATTCAGCAGCGGTATTATCAGAGGGCCTACGTAAACTGCAAATTCTTGGCTCTTCGCGGTTTATTTCATTTGTAAGGTCAACAACTCTCGTCATGGTATCTCTAGGGTAGATACTAACTGTAAGGTTTATGTCATATGTAGGGTAAAAGACAACTGTAAGGTTTATGTCATATGTAGGGTAAATGTCAACTGTAAGGATTATGTCATCTGTGAGGTGGATCCTACTGTAAAGTCTACAACACTTCAGGGTCCATTGTGCTGAAACACAGCAAGGTCTGTGGCGCTATGCGATTTGAACGTATCTGCAAAACGAGAAAGAATCACCAAACATTAAAGTTAGATGACATCTGAAATGCATGTACGATTTATTCCACAAGATAAGAAACATCCACGATTCTGAAATTTGAGTGAACGGTAATGTCAAATAGATAAAGCTTTAAGATTTCTAACATGGGAAACAGCGCGAATAATATTATGTGATGGCAAACATCAACTGTAAGATCTATCAGAACAGAAATAACAGAAAGCAGGAGCATAAACAACACCATTTGTAACATCTTATATAACATAGACAACAGACATTGGGCATATCAATGTTGTAAATTGTAAGTTCTACTAAATCAGATATAACAACCAGCAGTAGTAATATCATGTGCTGAAATGTCAAAATGAAATGTAATATCTACTTGAACAGCCATTATAAATATCAATAATATCAGCGTGAATTGTAAGATCTGCTAAAACAGAAATAACAAACCAGCAAGAATGAACGTGAAATATCAGATCTGCTAGAACAAAAAGCCAGGAGAACGATACAAGATTTATGATCCACAAGAACTGCAAGGAGTGAAACAGCAAACCGTGCAGCAGGAGTTGAAACAACCTAACTGGAGATCTTCATGAGAAGTAATAACACCTCTCATATGTTCAAGAACATCGAGACACCATTAGAATGAGTACGAACAACAGAAACACAAATAAAATATGCAAATACGCCCAAAGTAGGTGCGGTATCTGGAAGCACAGCAGTATTAACTACACAAACAGCAAGGACACACTGCTCACAGCATGACTGCTAAGAACAGCAGTAACATCTGCACACAGAAATTAGAACATCTGTAAAAATATTAGAACATCAATACAAACATTGCGACGTGCTAACTCAAAAACAAAAACAAAAGAAAGAAAGAAAATCGTTAAGACGCGCAACAACATCAGTATCTGAATAGTAACCACGAGAATTCCCGTAACATCTGTAAGCAGAGCATACAGGAAAACATAACGCGCATGCACAGCAGTAACTTGTGTATGAACAGCAGTACCATGGTATCATATGTGTGATAGGATAGAACAGCAGTAACCCATGTATGAACATGACAGAACATCTGTATCCTATGCCTGAACAGCAAGAACATCAATATCCTAGTTATGAACAGCAAGAACCTCTGTATCATGTTGTGAACAGCAAGAACCTCTGTATCATGTGTGTGCACAGCAAGAACCTCTGTATCATGTGTGTGAACAGCAAGAACCTCTGTATCATGTGTGTAAACAGCAAGAACCTCTGTATCATGTGTGTGAACACTAAAAATAACAAACAGTGCCGTAGGTATGAACATGAAAGAACATCAGTATTATATATGTTAGCCGTAGAAACATCAGCCTTTATGATCAGTAAGAACAGCAGTCTCTTATCTATGAACAGGAACGATTACCAGTATCCGTTTATTAGGGACAGCATTATCTTATTTAGTAAAAACATGTCTTTATAAAAAGTAAGAACAGCAATATCCTGTGTATAAACGGCAAGAACAGCAATATTCGTTGTATAAATAACAAGAACAAATGTATCCTGTGTATAAACAGAAAGAACAGCCGTAAGCCGTACCCAAACAGCAGGAGCCTCGGTAGACTGATGTACACACACTCGAAGAATAGACACAATACCAATGCTTGAAAACACCATTTGGTCTCTGACCGTCCCTGTTTTTGCTTGCCACTTCTGCAGAATAAGACATGTCTCAAGGACCAACTCAGATCGTGTGTCTTGTTTTGTGTTACTTTCAATATCATTGTAAACATCATCATCATCACTACATCATCATCATCATTTAAAAGATTAGAGTATAGACATCAGGAGAAATTCCGGAACTTTAGCGAAGGATTAGAATATGTCCTCTAATCCCAATAAGTGAAGTGGCATGCATCGATACAGAGATAGCGGATTGTGAACATTCGCTGGATCTTTTCTCCGGGACACTCTGATCTGGTTTGAAATGAACGGTAAGACAGATTGGTGCCGCATAAATAAGGGGTGATTTAATGTATAATCAGGAAGATGTAGTGAATACCCTCTGGTAGCATGTGAATAATGCAGAACAACATATTAGACTATCATGGTCTAGAGAGAATGAAGCAGCAAGGAGTAGTTAGAGGATCTGGTAGACAGTCGTCATTAAGTAGTAAAGTAAGACGGATATATAATCAAGATTGCAACTGGCACCATTAGTATTGGAACTCTTCGCATGCTGTTGAAGATGTGGACTGATCATTTATGGGAACGCCCCGAGTGAAGTGATGTCGGTTCTTGTCGCAACTCAAATGAACTCTCAACTGTGACCAGACTGTAAGTACATTAAGTCAAACGGGGTCACGCTAGACGACATGCGTGAAGCCAAAGACGAATAGTCAACCAACACAGAACTGGCGTCGGCAGTTGCTGCACGCTGAGGGAGATACTGGAAAGGGGATCACAGCACCTTTGGCCTGATAGTTAGATTGGAATGATGAAGATCTGTTGATTAACTAACTAACCTAGAGGTTAGAAATGCCATGAGTATAAAATGAACGAACGAACGAACGAACGGACTTTATTTTCAAAGGGTAACAAATTGGGCACGCATGCCCGTTTTACATTCGGCCCTTCCAATCACTCATATGTCGTTCACCAATAGTGCATAATACATTCATATTAAACACATACACAAAAAAACATTGTCAAAAGAATGTTGTAAACAAAAACATTGCATATTATCATGTTATGAGACATTCCTTTTGTTATGAGAAACATGGGAAAACATAATAGAGTCATATAACTTCCAACAGTTAGTCAAACAAGCCACTAGAATAACAAAATCATCTGCAACACTTATAGATCATATTTATACTATGTGTGCTGACAACATCACAGAATATACTGTATCTATTAATGCAATGAGCGATCACTATCCAGTATGTTGCCCGTGGTCGAAAAAAGGCACCAAAACTCCAAAACACAAACATATAAGTATGAAATATAGAAATTACAAAAATTTCAATCGAGACATCTTCTTACAAGATTTGCCCAACGCATCTCTGGACTATGTTTACCAGCTTCCTGACCCACACGATGCTCTGGACCACTGGCTATAGACCTTTCTAAGTATATTTGATAAGCATGTTCCATTTAAGGAAGTTCGTGTAAAACATCACACAAAGCCCCCGTGGATCACACAGGAGGTAGTTGAACTTATGAGAGACCGGGACAGCGCACATAAAAATAGAGATCTAACTATGTACCTTAGTCTGAGAAACAAAGTTCAATATGTTATTCGGAAGGAAAAGAAAAGACTATTTTAAGAACTTAATAATAGATAAAATCAACACTAAAGATATATGGAAAGCAATTAATACCTTGACAAACAAACACAAATCATCACAATCATTGCCATCAAATCAGGTTACATGTGATCAATTCAGTAGATACTTTCAGTTCGACATAAACCAACTGAAGGCTGCAATACCAGATGCACCTCATGACATATCTTTATTATCATCATTCTGTGAGAACAAATGCTATGGAGACATTCCCTCCAACATACCGCTAATGACTACCACTGAAGTATTTACTCATCTCACTAATCTGAAAAACAATAACTCATCAGGACTAGATGGAATCAGTAATCGGATCCTTCGCCATGCTGCACCGGCGATCTGCGAGTCACTCAGGTTTATATATAATCAATGTCTCACCAAAGGTCACTTCCCATCAGCCTTTAAAATCGCTAAAGTTTATCCTCATTTAAAAGCTGGTCCTCTAGACGATCGTCTTATGAGTAATTATAGGTCAATTTCCATATTATCCTCAATATCCAAACCTCTAGAAAAGCACATCCACAAAACAACACTAGATCACTTAGTTCGCCATAAACTGATAGTTGACAGTCAGTCAGGATTTCGGCCAAAATATTCTTGCCATACGGCACTACAAACATGATAGAAAACTAGCATCAAAATATTAACAACAATACTCTATGTGGAGCGGTGTTTGTAGTCTTTAGAATAGCATTCGATATTATAGATCATATTGATAGATCATATCTAATTAAAAAACTAGAAACAATGAAAGTAAGCTTTAATATAGTGACATTAATAAAATCATTTTTATTAGACAGAAAGCAAGTAGTATCACACAATAAAGCTTTATCTCAAACCATTACCATTAATATTGGAGTATCTCAGGGGTCTATTCTTGGCCCTCTGTTATTTGCCATTTATAGAAATGATCTTCCTTTAAATCTGTAGTTGTCCTGCGATCTATTTGCTGATGACAGCACAGTATATACAAACACTATTGATCGTAATGTGCTAGAATTATCCTTGCAACAGGAAACAAATAGTGTAGTTAACTGGAGTCACGCAAACCGCATGCAAATTAACATTACTAAAACAAAGTCTATGTTAATAGGAACCAGGCAAAGACTTCACACTCTAAACTCGCAGAGAACTTTTCAGCTGCACATTGGCAGCACGTCTGTAGAAAGTGTCATCGAGCACAAGGCACTGGGTGTTACCATAGATCAAAATCTAACCTTTAACTCACATGTTCATGCTCTAGTTAAACAATTAGCCAAATAAGTATACCAACTTGCCAAAATTAAAAATTTCCTTGACGAAAACACAAGAAAGATATTATATACCTCCCATATACAAACACATATTGATTACTGTTCCACAGTCTGGGATGGATGCTCCAAATCAATTTTTTTTAAAACGCCTATATTCACTCCAGAATAGGGCAGTGCGTTTAATTAATGGTGAAAAGCTTACCGAAAATTCTAACCTACATAAACATCTCCGGTTACTGCCACTCCACAACCGCCTACTTTTTAATAAGGCCAAACTAATTCATAAAATCCTATTTCAAAATGTTCCAAGCTAACTTTGTCCATTGTTTAAATATAACTCTAGATATAGCGAAAGACAAAATATACTTCATGTCCCTAAACCTAGGATAGACTTATATAAAACAAGCTTAGCATACTCTGCCGCTCAGTTGTGGAACAATCTTCCACAAGAAATCAAAGACACCACCAATCATTATACATACATTCGCAACCTGTTTGAACATTACCGTAGTACAGACTACATGCCTCCATAAACAATAACACAAAAGACAATAATGGTAACCTATCTCAACCGACAACTAGCCAAAAAACATTCCCTTATGTATGGCACGTTACACTCTCCTTAGGTATTTATAAAGCCCATGTTAAACACTGCCTCAGTGAGTCATTTCTTACTGATTATTTTTCATGCGTTTTAATGCTACTGTTCTTTTGTTGTCAAAATTTGCTTCATAAGTGATGTTGAATGAAATAATGTATGAGAGGAAATAGAGAAGAAGGGCAGAATGTCAGACGGGCTTGCGTGCCCAATTCTTAACCCTTTAAAAATAAAGACTTTCTTTCGTTCGTTCGTTCATCCCCCACCCACCCACCTAACCACTCATCCACCCACACACATATCCCCCACCCGACTGACACACACACCTCCAAGCACACATACATGCTCCCTACCATCCATTTATCCATCCTCCACATCAAACACCCACACACACCCCCACCCACACACACATCTCCTATTCACCACACATCCAACACACACATTCCCTCCCACCCACCCACACACCAACAGGCACACATACATGCACCCACCCACACACACATCCCCCACCTACACACATCTCCCCACCAACACACACATCATCCACCCACATATAATCCACCACCCACCCACATAACCCCATCACCCAGCCAAACATACATCCCCCAACGTCACATCCCTCACCCACACACATCCCCGCCAACCGACACCTCCCGCACCTACACAAACACACACACAACCCTCACCCACCCACATTTCCCCCACTTGCACAATCTTCACCCACACAATCTCTCACAACCCAACCACACATCCCGAACCCCCACACACATTCCCCAACCTACACACACTCACAACACACACATTCTACACTATCCCACACATCCTCTACCCACGCACCCATCCGTTAACCACAGACCTCCACCCACACACACATTTCCCCACCCATACACACAACTCCCACACACACACATTTCCCCACCCATACACACAACTCCCACACACACATTTCCCCACCCATACACACGACTCCCACACACACATTTCCCCACCCATACACACAACTCCCACACACACATTTCCCCACCAATACACACAACTCCCACACACACATTCCCATCCAGCAACACAACCTGATTCCTCAAAAACACCTCCTACCCACAAACAAAGCGCCTCGTCAACCAACACAGAACTGGCACTATTAGCCACCGGACGCTGATGCATATGCTGGGGGGAGGATCTGAGCACCTATGGATATGTCCGGAGTGCAACGAAGATACCCCAACTGATAACTAAACTAACTAAACCTCCTACCCACTCACACCCCACCACCTATATATACCCCATACACATCTCCCATCCACACACATCTTCCGACCCACACACACACACATTCCCCAACCATACTCATTCCCTACACACATCCATCCACTCAGGTACTCATCCCTCAGTCACTCACACCCACACATAACCACCCATCAACACACATCTCCCATCTACCCACCCACACTCACACACTACACACCATCCAGCCGAACACACATTCCCCACCTTCACATAAATCCTTTACCCATCCGCGCATCCCACAACCAATCACACATCTGCCAACAACCCACATATCTCTCATCCACATACATCTCCCTTCTCCCACAACACTCCACCCATATACACATCCCCCACCCACACACATCCCCCCCACACAATCCCCACCCACATATCCCTCACTCACACATCCCTAACCCACACACACACACACACACACACATCTCCCCATCCATCACCCACCCACCCACAAATTCCCCACCTACAAAAGCTCTTACGACACACATACATCCTCCCCACTCACACACACCTCTATTCACAAAGACATATTCCCCGCCCACACTCACATACCCATACCCATCCCGCCACACCCATCCCCCAATCAACACACATTCCCCATACACCCATTCCCGCACACATCCCTCATCCATCCACCCACCCACTTACACATTCCCCACCAACACAACCCCTACACACCAACACCATCTCACTTCCAACCATTCAACCAAATATCTCCCACCAACACACACATCCCTCACCCACAATAACATCCATAACCTACCACACATCAATCACCTACCACACAACCGTATCCACCCACACACATCCTCCACTCACAACCCCTTCACACATACATCCCCCACATACACACGTTTCGCACACACACACACATACAGATCCCCAACATACACACCCACACATCTAGACACTTACATGCTGTCTCACATAATCACTGAAACTAGTATGAACAAACTCTCACACTTTACACACACATATACACTGACGATTGTCGTGAGCATTTCCGCCTAAATTATCAATAATGAAGAAAAATTGTACAAATACATTGTGTAACGTAAACATTAGTGCTGCAATTTAACTTGCTCTCTCTCTCTCTCTCTCTCTCTCTCTCTCTCTCTCTCTCTTCTCTCTCTCTCTCTCTCTCTCTCTCTCTCTCAATCTCACATACACATGCACACACACCCATACACACGCACACTCTCTCACACTCACTCACACTCACCAAATTTCTCACTCACTCTACAGTAATGTGCATGTGTTTGTATTATACATGATTGTATCAAGTGGCATACAGAATGATAATATGAAAGATGAGAATACACAAAAAATGGAATCAAATGGCATTCACAATGATAATATGAAACATGAGAATACACACAAAATATGAAATAGCATGTTAAATGACATGCGTGCGCTCAACTCTCTCTCTCTTCTTGCATACACACACATTCACACACATGCACACACACACACAAATACATCCACTCCACCCCCAATCACCCATCTACCAACCACAACATCCCCAACCACACATATATCCCCGCACCCACTCACACACCCCAGCCACCCAAACACATTTTCACCCACTCATATATCCCACCCACATACACATCTCCTCACCCACCCACACAAATCCCCCACATACATATCCCTACCCACAAACTCATCCCCGACCCAAACACCCTATCTTCGCTAGTTTAAAGAACAACATGCGGGATTTTCAACACTATCTTCCCTAGTAAGAAAATAATGTGAACAAACTTCCACCATTTACAAACACATATACACTGACCATTATCGTGTGCTTTCTCACAAAAATGTAAAACATGGAGACCAAATTATGCACATACAATGTGTCCGTAAAAAATAGTAGATGGGATTCAATAGGTTGATTCCTAACATTGATATAAACATGATGGAATAAGCCAGTCCGGTAAGCTCTGCACAGCATGTCTCAGAAACTTGATTTGCCTCAAGAACGTCTACTGCTGTATTCCAAGTCCCGCCAAGGACCACACATCCAGGGCGGAGAAGTGGATACGTGTTGAAAGTCTTGCATGTTGTTCTCTACACAAGTAGGATGTGTGTTGAAAGTCTTGCATGTTGTTCTCTAAACTAGCGAAGATACGTGTTGAAAATCGTGCATGATTTTCTCTAATCTAGGAGGGTGGGTGTTGAAAGTCTTGCATGTTGTTCTCTACACTAGTAGGGTGTGTGTTGAAAGTCTTGTATGTTGTTCTCTAATCTAGTAGGATGTGTGTTGAAAATAGTGCATGTTGTTCTCTAATCTAGGAGGGTGGGTGTTGAAAATCTTGCATGTTGTTCTCTAATCTAGGAGGGTGGGTGTTGAAAGTCTTGCATGTTGTTCTCTAATCTAGGAGGGTGGGTGTTGAAAATCTTGCGTGTTGTTCTCTAATCTAAGAGGGTGGGTGTTGAAAGTCTTGCATGTTATTCTCTAAACTAGGAGGGTGGGTGTTGAAAATCTTGCGTGTTGTTCTCTAATCTAGGAGGGTGGGTGTTGAAAATCTTGCGTGTTGTTCTCTAATCTAGGAGGATGCATGTTGAAAGTACTATATGTTTTCCACACTGCTATGTGCTTGTGAAACATGGACTGCTTATGAGCGACATGCTAGGAAATTAAACCGACTTCCACACTGCCTGCCTTAGGAAGCTATTGACGGTTAATTGGCAAGACAAGATCACAGACACTGAAGTCCTAGAAAGAGCGTCCATGCCCAATATCCACACTCTACTAATGAAGAATTATATTCGCTGGGCTGGACACTTAACTCGAATGCCAGATCACAGGCTCCCTAAACGAAGTTTTTACGGCGAGATGCGTTGTGGTAAACGCTCCCAAGGCGGCCAGAGGAAGCGCTTTAAAGACACTCTGAAAATCTCACTGAATGCTTTTGGAATTCATCTTGACACCTGGGAGACTGCTGCTAAAGACCGTAATTCGTGGCATGCATCATTACATAAGGGTGCAATCACTTGTGAAGCAACCAGGACTGCAAGAGCTGTGAAGAAAAGGCGAGACAGAAAAACCACTGCAGGAGATACTCCTCCTGGAACATCTAGCACTCTTTACCCATAGTGTCAAAGAACATTTCGAGCCAAAATAGCTCTTATCAGCCACCTTAGAACTCACGGTTTCATACTTTCAACCACACTGGATGAAGTGAATGGTCATCATCATTCTTGATGGACAAACAACATATGTTTTTCTCTAAATTAGGTGGATGTGTGTTGAAAGTCCTACACGTTTTTTCTCTAAACTACCGAGGATGGTCTTACATCACCGCATCTATTTCCAACTATGTGCACATGACTGGACAAAGTGTAAAAGTCCACTGTATGCACTCAAATGCACCAGTAAACACACATTGTATCAATAACATAGCGTCACGTGGTATCAGTGACGTCATCCTTCAAGATGTCTACAGGCCATCGCCGGCCTCCCCAACCCTTCAGTTCCATCCACAGGTTCTAGCCATGAACATTTAAATATGGGTAGTTTACTGTTCCTTCACATCAGTTGCAGTTTCCTGTTCTAGAATATCGAGCTTGTGGGTAAGTGCTGCATCATACTTGACTGTGATCTAAAATATCAGTAAAGTCATGGCGTCTCAGCGATCATCTTCAGCCACTCTCAAATCTGATAGGGACGATTCTGTGTTCACAATTTCATCTCCATGGCAAAGACGTTGGAGACCAGACACAACCACTCCGCCTTCATTGGCAACAATCCATTCCCTCATTGGAAGCAGTTTACAAGCTCCGCCCACTCCCCGCATATTGACGTCACTTGGCAACAAGTTGCCAGGCTATTCCAAGCCTACACCTGGCGTGTCATCTCCCATTGGTGCTTCCTTTACATTTCCACAGCTGGTATCCCTTCCAGGAGAATCACCTCTGAGATACAGCAGACGGCAGTCTCCTGGCTCCCCAAACAGATCATCATCATTTAGTGACGAGGAAAGTTGCTCGTCTCCGTTTTCACCAACAGCTCGATACCATGTGGACTCGGCCACTTTGTTTGGTGGAGACTTCGATTCATATCGCACGCCCGTTCCCAAAGTTGTTGGCCGCCCACCGTTACCACCTAGCGCAAGACAAACATCACTCTCTGCATCAAGAACATCATCTTCTACCCAACTGCGATCTGGTGATTCGAAGTATTTACCCAGAGGAAGAAATGTTTCAGATTCAGAATCATCACGCAAAGCGAATGCAAGCTATTTTAAGGATACACCCAGAAAATCACATGCTATGAAAGGCGATGCAGTGCCAAACTTGAAGACACCCCTCCATAGAACATATTCTCAACAGCTGGATTTGTCATCACTTGACGAAGATAGTTATTATTCATCACCAGAAACACCACCTGCGTATTTTCGTGAGCCCTTCTCGCGGCCAGATCGACAACAGCCATTGTTTACAATTGGCGAAGAGAGCGAATATTCGTCACCAGAAACACCACCTGCGTATTTTCGTACACCCTTTTCGCAGCAAGATCAACAAAGACTTGGCAAAGGGAGCGGA
The DNA here is from genome assembly GCA_014155875.1 of Cepaea nemoralis. Lineage (NCBI taxonomy): Eukaryota > Metazoa > Mollusca > Gastropoda > Stylommatophora > Helicidae > Cepaea > Cepaea nemoralis. Next base: position 316,837 of record JACEFZ010012499.1, read on the forward strand.
TATCCATCACAAGAATCACCACCTTCGTATTCTCGTGCACCATTCCCGAGGCCAGATCGACAACAGCCAATGTTTACATTTGGCGAAGAGAGCGAATATTCATCACCAGAATCACCACCGGCGTATTTTCGAACACCCTTCACGAGTCCAGATCGACAAAAGCCAATGTTTTCACTTGGCGAAGAGAGCCAATATTATTCACCAGAATCACCACCTGCGTATTCTCGGGGGCCCTTCCCGCGGCCAGATCAACCTCCACTGAGATCAGTTCCAACACAACGACCTCTTGCAAGGTGGTCCAGCAGCAGCAACTTAAATGAAATAGACGACTCTACCATATCACCCAAGTTTCCAGACTTTTCCTCGGAAGGGCTATCTCCATCACCACCAGCTAGACCCATTAGAAAGAAAGCTACCTTCTCCATAGGCGATTCATTAATACCCAGCTCTTCACAGATGTCACCAGAACCATTCTCGGGAGGTCTATCTCCATCACCACCAGCTAGACCCATTAGAAAGAAAGCTACCTTCTCCATAGGCGATTCATTAATACCCAGCGTTCCACAGTTGTCACCAGAACCATCCTCCCTCATTGGCCCCGTAATTCCCAGACGGCGAATACCCCCCATGGAGAGCTCAGGCCTTGGTGGCGACGAGTTTTGGCGGCACATTAAATCTGACGTTGCCACTTGTTCAGCTGATACAAGACGCGACGATGCAAATATTCCGTTTTCCAAAGCTGGGAAGTTTAAAGCTGGGAAGTTTAAAGGAGGGAAGTTGCGGCAAAAGATGTCCAAGTTGTCGTCTGGTTTACAGTCCATCAGTGAGTCATCAGAATTCAGACCAGGCATACGGGCCCCACCCACTAGGTCTACCGACACAGTGAGCAGTTTAACAGGCAAGACGTACCAGAATTTCATCAAGCAGCAGAAAATGGCTTTAATTATGTTCTACAGCAGTGCCACAGGTGGTCCAGTGACACCGGACGCCTTCAGTAGCTACTCTGTTACGGTAAAATATGTGTGTATGAGTGTTTATGTTCATGCATGCACAGCTTTAAGTGAGACTGATACACCAGGCTTTGATATATGTCCACAAATATACAACACTAGAACAGTAAAACACTTGTGAGAAAGAGACAAAGATAATTCATTGGGCATGTGATGAGACTAGAATCATTGGTAACATTGGGACAACAGGAAAGATCAATGGAGAAAAGGACTAAGAAATATGATGCTGGATGGAGTAAGACGGTGGCATCGGGGCATATCTTCAGCAAAGTTATACCAGGAAACGAGATTTGTGGAGACATGAACGCCTACACTAGTCCGCCATGCACAGGATAATAATGGTGATATGTGTCAGTGTAGCTGCCTCGTTCAACAAAGTAAGACGGTCAGATGAACATGCACAGGATAATAATGGTGATATGTGTCAGTGTAGCTGCCTCGTTCAACAAAGTAAGACGGTCAGATGAAGATCCCGAACAGGGAAAGGGAATGGGTAGCTAGTGCGGTACTGCGGTACAGAGCCTGAGTTTAATTTAGCTGAGTTGAGTTAAGAACCGACATGAAGGCACTTGGGAAATGCACATAAGCGCTCCGTCCTCATCTTGGACAGTCTGCGAATACACACTGCCATACTCCTCTCTAACAGAAATAGAGAACTGGCCCCTAACCATACACACTGCCATACTCCTCTCTAACAGACATAGAGAACTAGCCCCTAACCATACACACTGCCATACTCCTTTCTAACAGAAATAGAGAACTAGCCCCTAACAATACACACTGCCATACTCCTCCCTAACAGAAATAGAGAACTGGCCCCTAACCATACACACTGCAATACCCTTCTCTAACAGAAATAGAGAACTGGCCCCTAACCATACACACTGCCATACTCCTCCCTAACAGAAATAGAGAACTGGCACCTAACCATACACACTGCCATACTCCTCTCTAACAGAAATAGAGAATTGGCCCCTAACCAACCATACACACTGCCATACTCCTCTCTAACAGAAATAGAGAACTGGCCCCTAACCATACACACTGCCATACTCCTCTCTAACAGAAATAGAGAATTGGCCCCTAACCATACACACTGCCATACTCCTCTCTAACAGAAATAGAGAATTGGCCCCTAACCATACACACTGCCATACTCCTCTCTACCAGAAATAGAGAACTGGCCCCTAACCATACGCACTGCCATACTCCTCCCTACCAGAAATAGAGAACTGGCCCCTAACCATACACACTGCCATACTCCTCTCTAACAGAAATAGAGAATTGGCCCCTAACCAACCATACTCACTGCCATACTCCTCTCTAACAGAAATAGAGAACTGGTACCTAACCATACACAATGCCATTCTCCTGCCTACCAGACATAGAGAACTGGCCCCTAACCATACACACTGCCATATTCCTCTCTAACAGAAATAGAGAATTGGCCCCTAACCATACACACTGCCATACTCCTCTCTAACAGAAATAGAGAATTGGCCCCTAACCATACACACTGCCATACTCCTCTCTAACAGAAATAGAGAATTGGCCCCTAACCATACACACTGCCATACTCCTCTCTAACAGAAATAGAGAATTGGCCCCTAACCATACACACTGCCATACTCCTCTCTACCAGAAATAGAGAACTGGCCCCTAACCATACACACTGCCATACTCCTCCCTACCAGAAATAGAGAATTGGCCCCTAACCATACACACTGCCATACTCCTCTCTAACAGAAATAGAGAATTGGCCCCTAACCATACACACTGCCATACTCCTCTCTAACAGAAATAGAGAATTGGCCCCTAACCATACACACTGCCATACTCCTCCCTACCAGAAATAGAGAACTGGCCCCTAACCAAACACACTGCCATACTCCTCTCTAACAGAAATAGAGAATTGGCCCCTAACCATACACACTGCCATACTCATCTCTAACAGAAATAGAAAATTGGCCCCTAACCATACACACTGCCATACTCCTCTCTAACAGAAATAGAGAATTGGCCCCTAACCATACACACTGCCATACTCCACTCTAACAGAAATAGAGAACTGGCCCCTAATCATACACACTGCCATACTCCTCTCTAACAGAAATAGCGAATTGGCCCCTAACCATACACAATGCCATACTCCTCTCTAACAGAACTAGATAATTGGCCCCTAACCATACACACTGCCATACTCCTCTTTAACAGAAATAGAGAATTGGCTTCTAACCATACACAATGCCATACTCCTCTCTAAAAGAACTAGATAATTGGCCCCTAACCATACACACTGCCATACTCCTCACTAACAGAAATAGAGAATTGGCCCCTAAACATACTCATTGCCATACTCCTGTCTAACAGAAATAGAGAATTGGCCCCTAACCATACACACTGCCATACTCCTCTCTAACAGAAATAGAGAATTGGCCCCTAACCATACACACTGCCATACTCCTCTCTAACAGAAATAGAGAATTGGCCCCTAACCATACACACTGCCATACTCCTCTCTAACAGAAATAGAGAATTGGCCCCTAACCATACACACTGCCATACTCCTCTCTAACAGAAATAGAGAATTGGCCCCTAACCATACACACTGCCATACTCCTCTCTAACAGAAATAGAGAATTGGCCCATTAACCATAAACACTGCCATACTCATCTCTAACAGAAATAGAAAATTGGCCCCTAACCATACACACTGCCATACTCCTCTCTAACAGAAATAGAGAATTGGCCCCTAACCATACATACTGCCATACTCCTCTCTAACAGAAATAGAGAACTGGCCCCTAACCATACATACTGTCATAATCCTCTCTAACAGAAATAGAGAATTGGCCCCTAACCATACACACTGCCATACTCCTCTCTAACAGAAATAGAGAATTGGCCCCTACCCATACACACTGCCATACTCCTCTCTAACAGAAATAGAGAATTGGCCTCTAACCAATCACACTGCCATACTCCTCTCTAACAGAAATAGAGAATTGGCCCCTAATCATACACACTGCCATACTCCTCTCTAACAGAAATAGAGAATTGGCCCCTAACCATACACAATGCCATACTCCTCTCTAACAGAACTAGATAATTGGCCCCTAACCATACACACTGCCATACTCCTCTTTAACAGAAATAGAGAATTGGCTTCTAACCATACACAATGCCATACTCCTCTCTAACAGAACTAGATAATTGGCCCCTAACCATACACACTGCCATACTCTTCACTAACAGAAATAGAGAATTGGCCCCAAACCATACACACTGCCATACTCCTGTCTAACAGAAATAGAGAATTGGCCCCTAACCATACACACTGCCATACTCCTCTCTAACAGAAATAGTGAATTGGCCCCTAACCATACACACTGCCATACTCCTCTCTAACAAAAATAGAGAACTGGCCCCTAACCATACACACTGCCATACTCCTCTCTAACTGAAATAGAGAATTGGCCCTTAACCACACACACTGCCATACTCTTCTCTAACAGAAACAGAGAATTGGCCGCTAATAATACACACTGCCATTAACAGAAATAGAGAATTGGCCTCTAGCCATACACACATACACACTGCCATCATCATCCTGTGCAATGCCGATAAGTGTGGGCGGTCATATCTCGTCATCTTACTCGAGCACCAGAGTCGCGGATCAGATCAGTGTCCTTGTCTCGACCATGCCAGGTGGTAAAACCATCCAGGTATTTATTTCTCTGCCTTCCCCTTGTTATTTTCCCCTCAATCTTGCCAGTTGTCACCAAGTTCTCTAATTTATTTCTTCTCGTAACGTGACCAACGAAATGTTGACTGTCTACATCTAATTTCTCTAATCAGTTTGCGATTTTTATATTTTTTTGTAAGACTTTGTCATTTGGTTTTCTGTCTGTCCATGGTATTCTTTGCATTTTCCTCAGAAATCACATTTCCACAGCCATCAGATGTTGTTTTTTTTTTCAGTTTGACTGCTCATTGTCCACGCGTCGCATCCATACAAAAGTACAGCTTCTATGTAGCACATCAACATACAACTCTTCTTCTAGTAGCAAATGACATATTTTTATTGGTCAGTATGTTCTTTCATCTTGTAAAATGCTACTTTCGCCATGGCAATTCTTGTTCTAATATCTTCAAGGCATTGTACCGATACACTTGTTTAAGACACAGATTATGATCGTGAATAGGATAAAAGACATTTCGTCCTAGTGAAGACCATAATCCGTATCTTCTTTCAGTTCAAACTTAACCTTAATTGTTCACTGTCTGCAACAACCGCATCTACTAAATGCTGCAATTATTGCTCATTGTCTGCAATCAGTACTGTATCATCTGCATATCTATAATGTTATTGATGTTTCGTCCTCCAATGATGATTCATTTCATATCTTGTATATTTTTGAAAATAGTTTCAATGTACAGTACAGGGAAAAAGGATCTGGAGGCATTACACAACAATGCCATACTCCTCACTAACAAAAGAGAATTGGCCAATAACGATCTGCTTGCAATTATACAATGGCATACTCCTCTAACACACTAATGAATCTTAGCTAACAGCTAGCTAACATAATGCGCCAATATCACTATTTATGAAACTTTAGATTCATATCTTTAAGTCAGCCAATCGGATCATGTTTAAATATCAGTCAAAACAAGTTATAGAAGTAATGCAAAGTTTGAGGACACAAACGAGGTTGACAATGCGAACATGAGGATATGAATACACTACAAGAACAATTAAATATTTATCGCAAAGACCTGCTAATAATGTTTTAACACACATATTGGCAGCACACAACAGTCAACAGAAACAACCATTCAGGAATAGTTCAGCACATAGAGAAAATGGCATGGAAGGGCTCTAGTACACGCATTGATATAAGCCGCTGGACATCATAAGATGTTAGGATTCGGGATCTCCACGCCATCCGACAACGTACTTGATGATAATGGGGAGGACGACATACATAATGCTCACTGTTTTTCAAGAAATGGTACAAGCTGATAACATCAATTAGTATTAATTAATATTGAAATACAATGAAGTAGTAGGCCTCTTTCTGTGTATTCTCAGTTGTGTCAAGCTCATCTTACCTCAATTAAATATTATCTGTGACAAGTTGGGAAATACCTCAATAGAACCTAGACAAATTCTAAAAAGATGGCAGGATTATTGCAGTGGAATGTATGATATGAATTACTATGAGGATATGAATGATTTACATGAAGCAATGACAGCAGAAACAGAACCTGAACCCTCATTAGTTGAAATTGCATGGGCAATAAAGAACCTGAAGAATGGTAAATCACCTGGAAGTGATGAAATGCCAGCTGAACTAATTACAGCGGGGGGGGGGGGGGGGGGGGGGGGGGGAGAAGAAAGCGTACACATCTATCACGCATTATGTACAAAAGATATGGAAATATGGTATCTGGTCAAAAGATTAGAAAACTATTTTCATTCCAATACTAAAAAAGGGCAACCTGAAATTATGCACCAAGTATAGAACTGTTGCCCTGATCAGTCAAGCAAGTAAAATTCTACTAAAAATCATAATGGGAAGACTTCTTAAGAAAATGGTCTTTTCCATCAATTTGTAGATCATCAATCATTCTTATCATGTCGACATGTCTCACTTTATCGAAAGCCTTTGTGTAGTCAATAAAGCAAAGGTGTAGATCTTTGTTTACTTCTATAGAACGTTCAATTATTGTTCTCAGTATATACACTGCATTTACTGTACCCTTGCCTTCTACAAACCCGCATTGTTCCTGTCCTATTTCAGGTTGTATTTTCTTCCTAACTCTTTGCATCATCATTCTTAGCAAAATCTTCGCGATGTGACTCATTATACTAATTGTTCGATGTTGATCACATTCCAAGGCTCCTGATTTCTTTGGGATTGCAATAAATAGAGAATTACATAATTCATGAAGTATATATATCTCCAGTATCATATATTGTATTCAGGAGTCTGGTAACTTTATCTATTCCGTATTCCTCTAAAGCAATAATCATTTCCGATTTGGGCCAAGATGGCGGGACGTGTTTTCTTCTAGCTTGGCTTAAGACGGTTGATCGACGGCTTGCCAATCCGTCATTATAAAACTTCCCGTTGTTTCAGAATCAGTTTTCTGGCTCTAAATGTTAGACGCTTCGCTCGAATTTGTTAAATTCCAAGGACCAACATCATAAAATCTTTCTATAAGGAGACACGTTGATGCGTGAGAACAGAATCAGCCAACTCTGACTGGTTCTCAGTGAAAACGGGAGTGAAACAGGGTTGTCTCTTGTCACCGATGCTCTTTAGAATAGCTATCGATTGGGTCATGCGCAAATGCATAAACAACACAAGTAGGGGTATCCATTGGGTTGACAACATTCTAGAAGACCTGGACTTTTCCGACGACGTAGTGCTTTTTAATTTAACACACCCAGATGCCCAAGAGAAAATAAACCATCTCCAAAATGTTTCAGGACAAATTGATCTCCAAATTAACACCACAAAAACAAAAACTATTGATCTTACCAACAGTTCAGACGACATCAAATTAAGCAACCATGTTCTTGAAAAAGTCAACAGCTTCACATACCTAGGAAGCAAAATGACATCTACAGGGGACTCAACACCAGAAATATCATCTAGAATCGCACTGGCATCTAGTGCCTTCAATAAACTGTCAAACATCTGGAAGTCAAAGAGTCAGCAAACACACAAAACTTAAAATCTTCATTTCTTGTGTGATTCCAGTGCTAACGTATGGATGTGAGAGTTGGAAATCAACGGTAGCTTTAGATAATAAAATTAGACAATTTTGAGAACAAATGTCTTAGAAGAATTCTAAACATCCAGTGGACAGATTTCAAAACCAATGCGCAAATAAGACAAGAGACTAAGCAAGATATTGTATCCTATTTTATAAGAAAACGCCGTAGGAACTACATCGGTCATGTACTCAGAATGGACAAGACAAGACTCCCCAACCAAGCCCTCATATGGTCACCAGTAGGGAAAAGAAAACGGGGGAGACCAAGAGAAACCCTGCGTAGAACCATCATCAGAGAAGGCTCATTCAACGGCCAAGTGAACATCCAAGATCTACAACAGGTAGCAGCGAGCCGCCAGACATGGAGAGTCATGACCTGTGCCCTATGCGCCGACTTAGGCTCAAGAGTTAAGACTAACTAACTAACTAACTAACTAACTAATAATCATTTATGTTGTGATGCTGTCGTCTGAAACAGGGGTGTTGCCAGTTTTCATATGGTTAAGAGCATTCTGAACCTCCATCTTTAAAATTGATGGTCCTTTTTAATATCATACTGTTCTCTGTTATCATCATAAAGGTTTTTCACATAATCTGACCATACATGTAAAATCTAATCTTTTTCTGTTATGATTTTTCCATCATTTGTCTTTAGGCAGCCTACTGGTGTATGAGTTCTTTGATTAGTAAGCTCCTGAATTCTTTTGTGCATTAGTTTGCTGAAGAGAAAGAAGATCATATTAAAGAAGACTTTTATAATGGTCTGGAAAATGGCATAGAAGAAACCCCCAAACAGGGCATCCTGATTGTGCTGGAAGACTTCAACGCAAAAATAGGTAGAGAGCAAACTCATAAAAATGTTTCCGGTATGGAAAGCCTACATACAACTTCAAATGATAATGGATGGAGAGTCATCAACCTAGCAGAAGCCAAAGGACTGCAGATCAGCAGTACCAGACTGCAAATAAAGGATATACATAAACAAACTTGGAAATCCTGTGACAAGAGAACCTATAATCAAATAGATCACATTTTAATTAACAACAAAAATGCATCAAACATACAACAAGTTAGAAGCTATAGAGGAGCTGAGTGTCACAGCGACCACTTCCTCTTTGAGGCAAAATTTAAAATAAAACTTAAGAGAGCTTTCTATGCTAACCTACAAAGGTTACACCCAACATATAACAGAGATAAACTACAAGAAATTACAGTCAAAGAGAAATTTGCAGATGAAATAAAATGTAAACTTGAAATTCTACAAAACCCATTGGAGGAAAGCGTTGACCAAACTTGGTTGAACATCAGAATACAATTCAAACTACCGCTGAAGAATGTCTCGGTGTGTTAACCACACAAAGAAAGAACAGATGGTTCAATCAAAAATGTGAAGAAGCAGTCATTAGGAAAAAGAATACCAGACAGCTATGGCTAAATGACATCAACAACATCCAAAAGGAAGAGCAATAAAGAAATAAATGTAAAGAGGCCACAAAAATAGTTCGACAGCAGAAGCGACTATATATGAGTAATATAATCAAAGATATGGAAAATAATCACCAGAAAAACGAATCCAGATAGTTTTTTTAAAGAACTGAAGTCAATGAGACGAGGGCACCAACACAACACATATGGTTTAAAAGACAGAATGGGAATATGATAAATACCAATCAGGAAATGTGCAACACATGGACAGAATGTTTTGTTGAATTACTAAATTGTGAAGCTCCAAGTAACATTTTCCCACAGGAAGAGGATCTAACGTGTGAACCACAAATGGAAGAATCTGCATTTGAAGAAATCCTATATGTAATCACATGACTTAAAAACAATAAGGCAACTGGGCTGATGGAATTGCTGCTGGATGTATAAAAGCGGGCGGCCATGCATTACATCTAAATCTATACGAACTAGTAATAAAAATCTGGAGGACAGAAGAATTACCCCATGACTGGAAAGAGTCATTATTGATATCCATCTTTAAGAAAGGAGACAAGTTCCAGTGTGAAAATTATAGAGGAATAGCACTACTGTCCACAAGCTATAAGATACTATCCGCAGTATTACTAAATAGACTAAAACCATATTCAGAATACATATTAGGTGACTACCAGGCGGGTTTTAGACAAAACAGATCAACAATAGATCAGATATTTATCTTACGACAAATAGCCGAGAAAAATTGGGAATGTAAAAGATATCTCCATAACATTTTTGTGGATTTTAAAAAGGCCTATGATAGTGTCCATAAGAATAGTCTATGGAATTCTATGCGGAATTTGGAATACCAAGGAAGTTAATCAACATGACCAGACTATGCATGGAAGATACTTATAATATAGTAACATATAAAGACAGGAAATCAGACCCTTTCCAAATAACATCTGGCTTGAAACAGGGTGATGCACTATCGCCGCTACTCTTCAATCTGGCTCTAGAGAAAGTTGTAAGGAGGGTAAAAGAGGAATGTGATATTGGAGGAACATCCAAACTGCTTGGTCATGCAGATGATATAGATATTATAGGGGAAAATGAACAAAAGACATTGGAAATATTGACTCACTTAAAGGAAAAAGCCCAACAGATGGGTCTGGTTATCAACCAAGATAAGACAGAATATATGGTAATTTCAAGAGAAGGAATGGCTAAAAACTCTGGCCGCATACAAATAGATAATGTGACCATTTAAAGAACAGAAACATACAAATACCTGGGTACAATCTTCAACTGCTCCAACATCATAAGGGAAGAAATACAAACTAGAATCAATTCTGGAAATAAGATATACTATGCACTACAACATCTACTAAAATCAAATGCGCTATCTCATAACACCAAGATCACAATATACAAAACACTGATCAGACCAGTTGTGCTGTATGGCTCTGAAACCTGGAGTACAACGAAAGGAGACGAAGCCTTGCTACAAACCTTTGAGAACAAAGTTTTAAGACGCATCTTTGGACCCATTAGGGATACACAAAGTGGAGAGTGGAAAAGAAGAAGTAACAAAGACATTTATGATCTGTTTAAGTCCCGGTTAATTACTGGTATCATGAAGGCTAATAGACTACAATGGCTGGGGCATATAGAAAAAATGGAAGATAATAGGGAATCAAGAGTCGCTTACACTCAGGAAATAAATGACCGTAGACCCCGAGGTAGACCAAGAAGACGGTGGAGAGATAACATATATACATACCTACAAGTACTTTGAATCAACGACTGGCAAGAGAAGGTCAACCAGAGAGATGAATGGAGACGGATTGTATCTGCAGCAAAGAACCTCAATGGCTCGGAACGCTGAAGAAGAAGGAGATTAGTTTGGTATTTTTACTGTTGTGTTGGTTTTCAATTTCTATGCTATTTTTATCGAGCCATGCTTCTTTTGCCTCCATACATAATGTTCTGATTTTTCTGTGAATTTCTTTATATGTTGCAGGATTAGTTTTGTTGTCTTCTTGTTTCCATTAGCTGTAAAAAAAATTTCAGTCATCCATGTCTGACGACCTACCTTCTTTAATTTTGGAATAGTTATTTCTGCAGCTAAACTGATTGAATTCTTCAATATTTCCCATTGATTATCCACATCTTGAAATAGATCTCTAGATCAGACAATATATCAAATTTGTTCTTTACTTCTATGTTAAAATTATCTTGTATTTCTTCGTCAGTTTTCAATTTACACAAATCATATTTAGTGTTTCCGGTTGTATACTTGACTTCTTTAACTTTTACCCTCACTGAGCCTGCAATTAATCTGTGATCACTGTACCAGTCTGCATTGGGAACTGTTTTTACGACTGTTAGCGCATTTCAAAACCGCCTGATAATCAGGATGTAATCTATCTGGCTGGATTCCTCCATCTTCCAGGATGCTGTTTAAACCAGTTGTTTCCTACAACCATTTATTGTTCGTTTGCCAATTCTACAAGTCTGTATCCTCTTTCGTTTCGCTCTGCCAAACCATGGTTGCCTACACTGCATCCATCGCCTTGATTTTCCACTTTTGCGTTGAAATCACCAATTATAATTTTTATTTCTGATTTTTTTTTTACATTTGATCAAAGCACGCTCCATGTCATTATATAATTCATCTATACTTTCTTCACTGCATTCACTTGTTGGAGCATATATTTGAATGACATTTATTTTGAAAGGTCTTCCGTTTAATTTTACTAATAGAACTCTGTCTGACACAGAGAAAGCTACAGTGGCTACATTAAGGAGTAATAATCTAACATGAAGAATGGACAGATGGAAAGCAAAATGAAAACTCGGAACAAATATCTCGGAAAGGTGCTGAAAACTCAGTGGAAGGACATGATTCCAAATACACTGGTTCTTGGCAGCGCAAATTATCGACACGCTGATTATATAGAAACTCCAGATACCCAGACAGGGATACCTAATCCTCAGCCAAGCCATCGGCTTCCAAATACGAGAGGGATTCAAATGAAAACATGAAATGATTTTTTTTTGGGGGGGGGGGGTGTATGAATATATTCTGGAAAAAAAATATTTTAATGCAAAAAGATAAATAAATTTTAAAAAATGCATAATTTTGGGTGTAGACAGCACTGCGTTGAATGCATGTCCTCCAGCGCCGATGAAGGGCTTGAATTCTTGTAGAAAAACAAATCTCTTGGTCTCTTGTAATAACTCATGCACCATCTGCTGTACGTCTTGATCGGACCGAAAATTATTTCCCCCCAGTGATCATCTAAGTTGTCCAAACAGGTGGACATCACTTCGAGGATAGGTTGGCGTATACCGGGGATGTGATACACACTGAAAGTGAAGGTCTTCGATGGTTTCAATAGTTGCAAGGATAATATGAAGTGCAGAGAATTTAATGTAAACCTATTCTCATGGTTTGTGGATTATTCAAAGGCATTTTACTGTGTACAACATCAGAAACTTTGGGAAATCATGAGGAATATGGGCTTTCCATCGCATGTATTACATACAACTCATAAGAATGCTCTATCTAGACCAACAAGCAACGGTCAGAATAGATGGTGAGACATTAAACTGGTTTGACATCAAGCAAGGAGTCCGTCAGGGATGTGTGCTATTCCTCTATTTGTTTAACCTGTAAGCCGAAAATATAATGAGAAATGTAAGAGATGGTATAAACAGGGAGCTGTATGTTTATTATGATTCGCTTAAAGACTGATCATCGCAAGACAAGGACAGAGACATTAAAATTAGGAACATGGAACGTTAAGACGTTAAACAACGACGGAACATTAGAGAACATAACACAAGAAATTCAAAGAGAAAAAATTAATATATTAGGTATGTGCGAAACGAGATGGACAGGAGCAGGCATCAAGATACATAAAGATTTTAAGATTATTTATTCTGGAGGTGAGGATCGACATAGGGGAGTGGCAATAATTTTGGACCGGAAAACATCAACGTCTGTTCAGGGATATTGGGCCGTGTCGGACAGAGTTCTACTAGTTAAATTGAGTGGCAGACCTTTTAACATAAATGTTATTCAAGTATAAGCCCCAACAGGAGAGTCCAGTGAAGATAGTGTAGAGGAATTTTATAATGACATAGAGTCTGCCTTAAAGAAATGTAAAAATTCAGAAATAAACATCATAATAGGGGACTTCAATGCAAAAGTAGGAAATCAAGGGGATAGATACACAGTAGGAAACTATGATTTAGGAGAGAGAAATGAAAGAGGATACAGACTAGTAGAGTGGGCAAAAGAACAGGAAATGATTGTAGGAAACACCTGGTTCAAGCAACACCCTAGAAGATTATGGACCTGGAGGAGTCCTGATAGCAGGATTAGAAACCAGATTGACTACATTCTCATTAGCAGAAGATTTAGAAACGCGCTAACAGTAGCAAAAACAGTTCCCAGTGCTGATTGTTATAGTGACCACAGACTACTCACAGGAACATTGAGGATAAAGTTGAAGAAAGTCAAGTATACAACAGGGAACACTAAATATGATTTGTGTACATTGAGTAATGACAAGGAAATACAAAACAAATTCAACATAGAAGTACAGAACAGATTTGAAATATTGTCTGATCTAGAGATCCTATTCCAGGATGTGGATGATCAATGGGAAATGTTAAAGAATTCAATCAATGTGGCTGCAGAAAAAACTATTCCAAAATTAAAGAAGGTGGGTCGTAAGAAATGGATGACAGAGGAAATTTTACACTTAATGGAAACAAGAAGACTCAACAAAAATAATCCTGCCAAATATGAAGAAATTCACAGACAAGTCAGAATATTATGTAGGAAGGCAAAAGAATCATGGCTTGAGGAAAAGTGCTTAGAAATTGAAAAACAACACAACAGTCAAAATACCAAATTAGTGCACAAAAGAATTCAGGAACTTACTAATAAAAGAACAAGTACATCAACAGGCTGTCTAAAAACTAAAGATGGCAAAGTCATAATAGAAAAAGATCAGATTCTACATGTATGGACAGATTATGTGAAAGACCTGTATAATGATAACAGAGAGGAACAGTATGCTATTAGATTTAATAATGAAGGACCAGCAATTTTAAAGATGGAGGTTCAAAATGTTCTTAAGCATATGAAAGCTGGCAAGGCCCCCGGTGCAGATAACATCACAACAGAAATGATTAGAGCTCTAGAAGAATTTGGACTAGAGCAAGTCACTAGACTGCTGAACACATTATATGATACTGGAGATATACCTTCTGAATTATGTAATTCTGTATTTATTGCAATCCCAAAGAAATCAGGAGCCTTAGAATGTGATCAACATAGAACAATTAGTATAATGAGTCACATCACAAAGATTTTGTTACGAATTATCATGCAAAGAGTGAGGAAGAAAATACAACCTGAAATAGGGGAAGAACAATGTGGTTTTGTAGAAGGAAAGGGTACAGTAAATGCTGTGTATATGCTGCGAACAGTTATTGAACGTGCTTTAGAAGTAAACAAGGATATACATCTTTGCTTTATTGACTACACAAAGGCTTTTGATAGAGTTAGACATGTCAACATTGTGGATATGCTTGCAGATCTACAAATTGATGGGAAAGACATTAGACTTATAAAAAACATATATTGGAAACAACAAGCTGCCATAAGGATTGATAATGAAGTAGGACAATACCAACCTATTAAGAGAGGTGTTAGGCAGGGATGTGTAATGTCTCCAGATCTTGTTTCCCTATACAGTGAAAATATTTTCAGAAATTTAGAAGACCTAAATGGAATCAGCATTGGAGGACGAAACATAAATAACATTAGATATGCAGATGATACAGTATTGATTGCAGACAATGCACAGGATCTGCAACAATTAGTAGACGCTGTGGTTGTACACAGTGAGCAGCTGGGGTTGGAATTAAATTGTAGGAAGACACAGGTTATGGTCGTCACTAGGAAGAACGAAGTACCACAATGTAATATACAAGTAAATGGGAATATTCTTCAACAAGTGAATCGGTTCAATTATCTCGGAACAGTCATAACATCTGATGGCAGATGCCTTGAAGAGATTAGAACAAGAATCGCCATTGCGAAAGTAGCCTTTAGCAAGATGAAAAACATTCTGACCAATAAAATGATGTCAATTGAAACGAGAAAAAGAGTGTTGAGGGGATACATAGAGCCTGTTCTTTTGTATGGATGTGAAACTTGGACAATGTGCAGTCAAGCATGAAAAACATCTGATGGCTGCAGAAATGTGGTTTCTGAGGAAAATGCAAAGAATACCATGGACAGATAGAAAAACCAATGACCAAGTACTACAAGAGACAAATGAAAATCGTAGATTGATTAGAGAAATTCGACGTAGACAGTCAAAATTTTTTGGACATGTTATGAGAAGAAATGGACTGGAGAACTTAGTGACAGCTGGCAAGATCGAAGGGAACAGACCAAGAGGAAGACCGAGAGGAAAATACCTGGATGGCTTGGCCACATGGCATGGACGAGACAGGAACACTGAGCTGATCCACGACTCTGGTGATCGAGTGAAATGGCGAATCATGACCGCCCACGCTTTCCGGCATGGCACATGATTGATTGATTGTATGATGCCCTTAATATCGGTGGTCATGACATACCAGAGATTCTGTATGCTGATGATACAGTATTGCTATCCACAACACATAATGTTATAGAAAACCTAATAGCCTCGACCCAATTGAATAGTGAAAATCACAACTTATATCTTAACATTGCAAAAACAAAGATAATGCATACAGATAAAACTACTAGGGAGAAAGAAATATATGTTAATGAGGAAAAATTGGAGGTGGTGGACAATTTTGAATATCCTGGGTGTTTGATTACCAACAATGGTGACACAATGAGAGAAATTAAACGACGACTATCAATTGCTGTTCAAAGTCTAAAATAACTGAATGAATTATGGAGTGAGACAGACAGAACTACAAAAATTAGATTTGTAAGAGTATGCATCTTTCCCACGATGTAATATACAAGTAAATGGAAATATTCTTCAACAAGTGTATCGGTACAATTATCTCAGAACAGTCCTAGCATCTGATGGGAGATGCCTTGAAGAGATTAGAACAAGAAGCGCCATGGCGAAAGTAGCCTTTAGCAAGATGAAAAACATTCTGACCAATAAAATGATGTCAATTGAAACTAGAAAATGAGTGTTGAGGGGATATATAGAGGCTGTTCTTTTAAATGGATGTGAAACTTTGACAATGAGCAGTCAAGTTGAAAAAACGTCTGATGGCTGCAGAAATGTGGTTTCTGAGGAAAATGCAAAGAATACCATGGACAGACAGAAAACAAAACCAGTGACCAAGTACTACAGGAGACAAATGCACATCGTAAACTGATTAGAGAAATTAGATGTAGACATTCAAAATTTGTTTGACATGTTATGAGAAGAAATGGATTGGAGAACTTAGTGACAACTGTCAAGATCGAAGGGAACAGACTAAGAGGAAGACCGAGAGGAAAATACCCGGATGGTTTGGCCACATGACATGGACGAGACAGGAACACTGAATGATCTACGACTCTGGTGATCGAGTGAAATGGCGAGTCATTACCGCTCACGCTTTCCGGCATGGCAAATGATTGATTGATTCATAGCATCTTTTCAACAGCAAAATACGCCTGTGAGACCTGGACACTTACTAAACAAGCTGAACAGTGCATAAATGCCTTTGAATATAAATGTTATAGACGAGTTATAAGAATATCTTGGGTAAAGAAAAGAACAAATGCATCCATACTTCAAGAGCTGAATATTGAAGAAGGTTGGCTATTAAAGACGATAAAACAAAGAAAATTGAAATATTTTGGTCACTTGAAACGTCATGAAAGTTTGGATAGAACAATAATGGAGGGGTATATGCCTGGGAAGAGATGAAGAGGAAGACCAAAGAGAAAATGGGTCCAGGATGTAGCGGATGATCACCAGATGTGTGTATCGGACGCGGGACATCTTGCTTATGATTGAGAAGTTTTCCGGAAGGTTGTTATGGAGCGAGGTTCTGCAAAGGACATGCTACTGAATGAATTAATGAAGGGTAATATGGGGTTGAGCATTGTCATGTTGCAAAACGCTTCCTTCACTCAGAAGTCCACGTCATTTCGATTTTATTGCTAGTCTAAGATGATTCCGGGGAAGATTTGTGTACATATAACTGGTGACAGTTTTCCTTCTTGGAATGTAGTGTTCTAAAATAACGCCTCGTTCATCCCAAAAAGAGAGTCAGCATAACCTTCCCAGCAGATTCGAAACTTCTTTATTTTTGGTATATAGGGGTGGCGCAATTCCTTGCTCGTTCTTTTCGTTTCCGACTCTTCGTGGTGAACCCAGGTTTCATTGCCAGTAACAATTCTTGATAAGAAACCATCAAGTTCTGCTTCAAGGCACTGCAAACGCTCTCGGCAAGCATCAATGCGTCGCTGTTTAAATTCGGGAGTAAGCTGCCGTGGCACTCACCTTGCAGATACTTTGCGATACTGCAGCACATTATGGATGATGTGGTGAGCTGAATCTTGACTGATATCAAGATGTGCAGCAATGCTGCTCACAGAACTTCTACAATTGACTCTGGGGTTACTACCAGGTGTGCCTAACCCGGCCGTCAACATTCTGTCACAGAAGTCACACCGATGTGAGACCGCCTACTCCACTCATACACTTGCTAGACTAACCAGCATGCATCACCATACTGGACCTTCATTCGCCGATGAATTTCAATAGGGTTCATCCCCTCACTGATTTAAAAAAAAAACGGATATCAGAAAAATTCTCCACTTTCGTGCAAGTCAAAAGTGGGTAGTTATCTTTGAAATAAACTTATTACGTCACCGTGTTAATTTCCACCGTGATTGCACATGCTTAACCCTCTTTACATCCTTAACAACAATATTGACAGGTTACAATACAATGTGGTCCTCTCAGTGTTGGAGGTACCGGGTTGAAGCCCCAGTGAGGCCCGGGATTTGTTCACGTGGACTTCTAGTAAAAACATTTCCCCTTGCTATAATGTTGTTTCCTCTAATATTACGCTCGCTGTCTATCCGAAATCAACATCGCAGAGTAACAGGAACCAAAGTGAATCAATCGTAACGAAAATTAGTTCAGCAACGATGGAATTCCTCGTCGAATATACACATATTTATTGGTGGCAATCGTTCATACAGTGTAATGACGTCACCGTTCCCTTGTTGATAGGAGGGCCGGTGAAAGACAATTAATAATCATTTGTAAATATTTAATATTACCTGTAGAGTCCGATTCCAACATTCTAATGTTAATCACTAACGAGTAAAGTTCATCCGATCCCTCGTTCCGTGCCTTCTATTACGTCTATGATTCAAAGAATATGATATACGTTGAGCTAGGGTGTGTTGACGCCATGACCTCTATCTGACAAACGGTCTTCAGTTCTGATACAGTCTCCTTTCCTCACTTTCTCTTTGTTAAACTTTCATCTTCCACTCGTCCTCGGTAATGTAGACTATGCCTCTTGTCCTGATCTTTGTGGAATACCAGATGTCATGGTCGATACTCCTTTTCTGCTGACTATTTGCCTTCATATGTTAATGTTGTTATCATGCGACTGCCTCCATCGATCATCCCATAATCTAACTAAGTTTAGTGACGTAGTACGCCGTGGCGACATATAGCAACTTGTGTATTATGTTGCTTCATGATTAATTCTTCTTGTCCCGTTTGTCACAATTTTCTTATTTTATTCTAAATCACTGTCTCTTACCTCCGACGCTACATGGCACCCCTGGTCTCGAGGTAGTGAGATCGGACGCCCGTGTGTATTGTTGCGAACGTAAAAATTCCCTTGGCAGTCGGAAATCCAAAAGAGTAGCATAACGGGGCTACTCGGGTAAAATTTCGAGTTAAAAATCTACCCGACGTAATTCAGGATCCTCTCTGGTGCTACGGAGTTCGTGAACTGAGCTGAGATTCTCTGGACTCAGGCTTGAGTTAGGAGTAGAATGGAGCACTTATGGGCTGTACCCGTGTGGCGTGATGTTGATCCGTCGACTAATCTAACACTAAACTAACATCCATGGTCCTCTCATTTGGCACGAACAACGATCATGTATTCTTAAAATATAATGTCCAATGGTAATTGGTAAGCACTGCCCACGAGGCACTCACGCGCGACCATTTGTCTCTTCTTTCTCCAGGCTGCTCGAGGAGCCAAGCCAGCCTTTGCCACTGTTGACTGTGCCAAAGAATCAGCTCTGTGTGCCAGTCAAGGCGTCCCATCATATCCGTTCTACAAGCTATACTCGGGAGGCTACTTGCTCAAGGCCGTCGAAGACTTTGGATAACCGAACAACGGTTGAACTATGGCTGAACTATGGCTGAACTCTGGATATAGCTGCTTGCAGTGTATTATTCAACAGCCTGGCATAATAGAGGCTACACATATTTACCTATTTATATTCGGCTAAACCCCGTGTGTTAGGTGTATAACCCTGTCTATAGTTGACCGAACCCTGTATTTTAGATGTATAACTCAGTTTATAGTTGACCGATCCCTGTACGTTAGACGTATAACTGGCCCTGTTTAAACTTGAACGTGTTTTAAGTTAAATTGTTGCTGTTTATACTTGACCGAATCGTGTGTGCTAGAAGTGTACTTGTGTCTGTTTATGCATGCAGAATTCTGTGTTAGACTTATAACTGTGTCTGTTTATACTTGACCGAATCCTGTGTGTTAGATGTATAATTTTTTATTTTTATACTTGATCTAACCCTGTGTGTTAGTTGTATACATTTTTATGTTTATACTTGATCGAACCCTGTGTGTTAGCCGTAAGATTGTGCCAGTGTATGCTACACTGTTCCGAACACCATGAGTTAGATACACTCATCACTCGGTGTGTCCTGTATTGGTAACGACTGTTCCACGGAAGCAGCAGGTATGGTGCAGCAGCCACCCACAACCAGAGATAGACTGTCAAACAACCATTGAACGACTCCAAAACAGCTGTAGCTAGACATCTTGAGTAGGCCTTCCGGCTGAATAAACCTGATACCAATACTCACTGAGTTTTGTTCTACTGGCGTTTTATGTTGCTCTTCCACTCGTAAGTAGTTCTCTGTTGTACTGCCGTGATCTATTGCTCTTCCAATCATATGTAATATGTTGTTTTGCTTTGATCTGTTGTTCTTCCTCTCGTAATTAGGTTACTCTTATATTGCCGTTATCTATTGCTCTTCCACTCGTATGTAAATCTCTGTTGTACGGCCGTGATCTATTGCTCTTCAAGTCTATGTCGTTGGAAAGTTGGAAAAAAAAACAACGGACATGAAAGAAAATAAACTAGACATAACAAAGAGTAGCCTCGCCCGGTAGGGGTAGTCATGTGCACCAGGTGACTCCAGACCGTCATCAGGCGACTGGGTGCAAAAGAATATCAACATTGAAAGTAGGGACTTGGAATGTAAGAATTATGATTGGTGATGGGAAATTTGATAGCATTAAGAATAAAATGAGAAGATTAAATATTAACCTGTTAGGTGTATGTGAGATCAGACGGACAGGAATGGGCATTATGAGATCTGAGGAATATAGAATAATCTATTCTGGTGGAGAGAAACAACAGCGAGGAGTAGCAATTATAATGGATACAGAGAGAGCAAAATCGATCAAAGGATATTGGACTGTATCAGACAGAGTGTTACTGGTGAAGTTAAGTGGAAGACCTTTTGATGTCAACGTCATACAAATGTATGCACCAACAGCAGGCAGTAGTGAGGACAGCATCGATGAATTTTATAGTGATTTAGAGAAAGAATTCAAGAAATGCAAGAATTCTGAAGTAACTATCATAATGGGTGACTTGAATGCCAAAGTTGGAAATCAACAGGACGGATGCATAATATGCAAGTATGGACTAGGGGAACAGAATGAAAGAGGTTTCAGGCTAGTACAGTGGGCAAAAGAGCAAGAATTGATTATTGGAAACACCTGGTTTCAACAGCACCCAAGGAGATTATGGACATGGAGGAGTCCTGATCATAAGATTAGGAATCGGATTGATTACATCCTCATCAACAGATGATTTCGAAATGCCTTAAAAGTCTCAAAAACTATACCAAGCGCAGACTGCTACAGCGACCATAGATTAATCTTAAGCAATTTACATATACAATGAAAGAAAGTCAAATATTTACCAAGAAACACAAAATGTGATCTTCAAGCACTGAAGAGTGAGGAAATAAAAGATAAATTCAACGCAGAGGTAAAAAACAGATTCGATGCATTGTCCGATATGGAAATATTATTTCAAGACGTCAGTGACCAATGGGAAATGTTAAAGAAATCAGTTAACCAAGCTGCAGAAACAACCATCCCAAAAGTAAAGATAATAGGACGCAAGAAATGGATGACGGAAGACACCTTAAAACTCATGGAAGTAAGAAGAAATAACAAAAATAACAATGAAAATTATGAAGAGATTCATAGGAAAATTAGGAAGCTATGCAAAGAGGCAAAAGAAACCTGGCTTAAGGAAAATTGCAAGGAAATTCAACACCAACACAATACCGGGAATACCAAATTAATGCACAGAAGAATTAATGACATCACTAACAAAAGAACACACACATCAACGGGTTGCCTAAAAACCAAAGATGGCAAAATCATAGCAGAAAAAGATCAGATATTACATGCGTGGTCAGATTATGTGAAAGACTTTTATGATGATACAAGAGAAGAACAATATGATCATCGGAATAATAATGAAAGACCATCAATGTTGAAGAAAGTACAGAATGCACATAACCATATGAAAATTGGCAAGACCCCGGGTACAGATAACATCACAGTAGAAATGATCAATGCCTTAGAAGAATATGGAATTGACCAAGTCACCAGGCTGCTGAACGCAATATACGATACTGGGAATATGCCTCCTGAATTATGTATTTCTATATTTATTGCAGTCCCGAAGAAATGAGGAGCCATGGAATGCGATCAACATAGAACAATTAGTATAATGAGCCACATCACAAAGATTCTGCTGAGAATTATCATGCAAAGAGTGAGGAAGAAAATACAACCTGAAATAGGGGAAGAACAATGTGGGTTTGTAGAAGGCAAGGGCACAGTAAATGCTGTGTATATACTGAGAACAGTTATTGAGCGTTCTATAGAAGTAAACAAAGATCTATATCTTTGCTTTATTGACTATACAAAGGCTTTCGATAAAGAGAGACATGTCGACATGATAAAGATGCTTGAAAATCTACACATTGATGGAAAAGACCTTAGACTTGTAAAAAACATATATTGGAAACAACAATCTGCCATTATTATTGATAACGATGTAGGTCAATATCATATATATATATATATATATATATATATATATATATATATATATATATATATATATATATATATATATATATATATATATATATATATACATATTAAAAGAGGTGTGAGACAGGGATGTGTAATGACTCCAGATATGTTTCCCTGTACAGTGAAAATATATTTAAAAATATAGAAGATATAGAAGGAATCAACATTGTGGGACGATACATCAATAACATTAGATACGCAGATGATACAGTCTTGATTGCAGACAATGAACAGGACCTGCAAAATTTAGTAGATGCGGTTGTTGCATACAGTGAACAATTAGGGTTAGAACTGAATATTAAGAAGACACAGATTATGGTCGTCACTAGGAAGAAGGAAATACCACAATGTGATATACGAGTAGATGGACATATTCTTAAACAAGTGAATCGATACTGTTATCTCGGCACAGTCATAACATCTGATGGGAGATGCCTTGAAGAGATTAGAACAAGAATTGCCATTGCGAAGGTAGCCTTTTGCAAGATGAAAAACATACTGACCAACAAAAAGATATCAATTGAAACGAGAAAAAGAGTGTTGAGATGCTACATAGAACCTATACTTTTGTATGGATGTGAAGCGTGGACAATAAACAGTCAAGCTGAAAAACAACTAATGGCTGTGGAAATCTGGTTTCTGAGGAAAATGCAAAGAATACCATGGACAGATAAAAAAACCAAAGAACAAGTCCTTCAAGAAACATATGAAGATCGTAAACTGATTAGAGTCATTAGACGTAGACAGTCAAAATTTTTTGGGCATGTTATGAGAAGAAATGAATTGGAGAACTTGGTGACAACTGGCAAGATCGAAGGGAAGAGACCAAGGGGAAGACCTAGAAGAAAATACCTGGATGGCTTGGCCACGTGACATGGTCGAGACAGGAACACAGAGCTGATCCACGACTCTGGTGATCGAGTGAGATGGCAGAACATGACCGCCCACGGTTACCGGCATGGCACATGATGGATGGGTGCAACAAAGAATGTCAGAGAGAAATGGGTAACATAGGAAACTCTGCAACTGATGAGTATTCGAAAAACAAAAAACAGATAACACAATCAAGATGTATTTAAAAGGATATATACAGAAAAAAATATGGAAATGTAATGCAGCGAAAGTAAACTGGCTAAATAGTCGGTCAACATATTGTGGGCATGTTATGAGAAGAAATGACTTAGAGAACTTGGTGACGACTGGCAAGATTGAAGGGAACAGACCAAAGGGAAGACCGAGAAGTAAATACCTGGAAGGCTTGGCCAAGTGACATGGTCGAGACAGGAAAACGGAGCTGTTCCACAACTCTGGTGATTGAGTGAGATGGCAGAACATGACCAACCACGCTTATCAGCATGTCATATGATGGAGTAACTAACAACAACTGCCTGAACCAGGTAATGAAACTAGAACATTATATACAACAATAAGAAAGAGACAAACATCTTTCTTCAGTCATGTGATGAGAAGAGAGGTATTAGAGAACACCGTGACAACTGGAAAGATCGAGGGCAAGAGAGGCAGAGGCAGACCAAGAGAAATGATGCTGGACGGATTGAGACGGTGGCATGGAGGAATATCATCAGCAGAGTTGATCCAGAACACCAAAGGCCGAGATCTGTGGAGAGCCATGAACGCCTACACCAGCTGGCAAGGCACTTGATGATGATGATATGACTGATGGAAGGATACACACACACACACACACATATATATATATATATATGTATATATATATATATATATATATATATATATATATATATATATATATATATATATATATATATATATATATATATTCATTTATTCAGTAGCATGTCCTCGTCGTCATTCGCACTGCCAGCGCTAACAAGTCAAGTTGCCTTATTCTGTCAAGAATCCTGATACGCGGGAAAATGTCACGTTGAAAGGCCAACAACAAGAAACACGCGGTAGCCAAGATGTGCAGCCTGGGAGGCGACAACAAGAAGAAGTAGCATGTCCTTTGCAGAACCACCCTCCCATAACAACCTTCCGAAAAAACTCTCGATCATATGCAAGATGTCCCGCGTCCGATACACCCATCTGGAGATCATCCGCCATATCCTGCACCCATCTTCTCTTTGGCCTTCCTCTTCCTTTCTTCCCTGGCATATACCCCTCCATTATTGTTCTCTCCAAACTTTCGTGACGTTTCAAGTCTTCTTCTTCTTCTTCAGCGTTCCGAGCCATTGAGGTTCTTTGCTGCAAATACAATCCGTCTCCATTCTTCTCTCTAGTGGACCTTCTCTTGCCAGTCGTTGATTCCAAGTGCTTGTAGGTCTGTACATGTATTATCTCTCCACCGCCTTCTTGGTCTACCTCGGGGTCTACGGTCATTTATTTCCTGAGTGTAAGCGAGTTTCGTTTCCCTATTATCTTCCATTCTTTCTATATGCCCCAGCCATTGTAGTCTATTAGCCTTCATGATACCAGTGATTAGCGGGGACTTAAACAGATCATAAATGTCTTTGTTACTTCTTATTTTTCCACTCTCCACTTTGTGTATCCCTAAAGGGTCCAAAGATGCGTCTTAAAATTTTGTTCTCAAAGGTTTGTAACAAGGCTCCGTCTCCTTTCGTTGTACTCCAGGTTTCAGACGTTTCAAGTATATATATATATATATATATATATATATATATATATATATATATATATATATATATATATATATATATATATATATATATATATATAATAGGAGGCTAACCGTACACGGTGTCCTCCTGTCAGTCCAAGATGTGACAGCGCCATGATGTTGTTTCGGCCTGAGAGCAAGGAGGCACAGTTGACTAACCTTTCCCTCACCGTGGCAAGTGACGAATGCAGATGTTGGCTCATCGTCCGACCGTGCACACGACATTACTAGCGCATTTCGCGGTCAAATGTTAGCCGCCGAATCTGGTGTGTAAGTTGTGGAGGAGGGAGAACCTGAGACCCTAAGGGTATGTCCGGAGTGCATGGGTGATTCCCCAAACAGATAATTAACACAACTGGTGTCTGGTCATTAGTCCTTAGCTTCATAAGTGATGTTGAATGTAATAATGTATGAGTGGAATTAGAGAAGAAGGGCAGAATATCAGATGGGCCTGCGTGCCCAATTCTTAACCCTTTAAAAGTAAAGACTGTTCGTTCGTTCATTCGTTCACTCGTTCCATCATAGATGATGAAACAGATAACCAACACAACTGGTGTCTGATCATTCGTCCACCACAGGTTATGAAACAGATAACTAATACAACTGTTGTCTGATCGTTCGTCCATCACAGGTGATGAAGTGTACACCTTCTTTCATCTATTCTGAGGTGGTGTTTGGTAGTTTGTGGGCCCTGAGATGACTTATAAATCCGGCATGACACTTGATGATGATGATAACAATATATGTTTCATAAAGCACCCCTCTTCTCGCTGCATTTGACAGTTGTTTTTTCCTCAGTATGTTTTCCATCTTGCTAACTTAGTCATAGCTCTGGGATAGCCTGCCACAATAATTCACGCCCCAAGGAAACCGAATATGATGAATGGCTCACTAGAGTGATGTGTATGTTGTCATGAAACTGGCATGGATGGTCATGTATCAACGCCCAAGCTAGTCAGATATGGACAGCGCACTGGGTCAGGTGTGAAGTGTTTTGCTTGCACACAGTGAGCACCAGATCACACCATTCGTACCACCTACATGACGCTCATGCCATTTAACGTCAGTGACGTCATCCTTCAAGATGTCTACAGGCCACAGCCGACCTCCCCAACCCTGCAGTTCCATCCACAGGTTCTAGCCATGAACATTTAAATATGGGTAGTTTACTGTTCATTCACATCAGTTGCAGTTTCCTGTTCTAGAATATCAAGCTTGTGGGTAAGTGCTGCATCATACCTGATTGTGATCTAAATCATCGGTAGAGTCATGGCGTCTCAGCGATTATCTTCAGCCACTCTCAAATCTGATAGAGAAGATCATGGATCATGTGTTGACATACTCACCTCCATCATGGGCACACAAAAAATGGTAACAGTACTTTCAATGATATTAATCTTTTGCACCTACCTAGTAGCCTGTTGACGGTCTGGAGTCACCTGGTGCACATGACTATCCATACCGGGCGATGCTGCTCCTATGGAGCACCCATTTACGCCGTTTCTCTGATTATCAATGAGTCCACACAACAGGATTTTCTTGGCATCTATAAAGAAGGTAGTTTGTCATTGCTTTCCTTCCCAGCAGTGACCATACTGGTCAGTGACCGTAGCCATTGTCTCCTCGAAAAAAAGAGATCCTCTGCCTATCGTCGTGAAGGTGGAGACCATAACCTACAACTAGCTGTCGGCTGCTCTCCATCTTCACCCACCACCTGCACACATGGCTTCACGTAACCCTGATCGGGGGGCTAAAAGGGTACTCCACCTTGCCCAAGGGTGTCCCGTAGGCTAGCGGAGGGAAGGAGGCGTCTTACTTCTCCTTTGATAGGGGATACCCCTACCCCGCTACCCCCCATGAAGATGGAGAGAGTAAATGAATGAGGGAAATAGTGAGTGAGAGAGAGAATGAGCGAGCGAGAGAGAGTGAGACGGTGGGAGAGTGGATGTGTTAGTGTGTATGTGTGTGCGCGCGCATGCGTGTGAGTGTGTGTGTGTATGAAAGAAGAGAGAGAGAGAGAGAGAGAGAGAGAGAGAGAGAGAGAGAGTTGAGCGCACGCATGTCATGTAACACGCGTGTCATGTAACACTCTAATCCATATGTTTGTGTATTCTCATCTGTCATATTATCAGTTGAATGTCATTTGATTTCATCATGTGTAATATAAACTTATGTATATTACTGTAGTTTGGGTGAGAGTTGTCAGTGAGTGTGAATGAGGGACAGAGTGAGTGTGTGAGAGTGAATGTGTGTGTGTGTGTGTGTGTGTGTGCCTGTCTCTGTGTGTATCTCTGTGTGTGGGAGCATCACTATTATTTACGCCACACACTGTATATGTACACATGTTTCTCTATGTTTTACATTTTTGTGAGACTGCTCACGACAATTGTCAGTGTATGTGTGTGAGTAAAGTATGGGAGTTCGTTCATATTAGTTTCAATGATCACTCGAGGCATTATGTATGTGTCTAGATGTGGGGATGTGTGAGTGTGTGTGTGAGGGATGTGTGTGAGTGTGGGGATGTGTGTGGGGGATATATGGGTGGGGGTATGCGTTTGGATGGATTGGGGTGTGTGGGTGTTGGTGGGTACTGATATTTGTGAGTGTTGGTGGGTAGGGGTATGTGTGGGTGGATGTTTCGGGGTGTAGGTAGGGGGTGTGGGGGATATGTGTATGGGTGGGGGATATGTGTGGCTGGGGGAAATGTGTGACTGGGTGAGGATGTGTGGATGCTTAGGGGGAAGTATGTGTGGGTGGCGGGGGTGTGTGGGTAGGAGATGTGTGTGGGTGGATTGTATAAGTAAAGGTGGGTGGGGAGAAGTGAATGGTGTGTAGGTTAGGGATATATGGGTGGTGTGTGGGTCGGGGATGTGTGTATGGTGTGTGAGTGGGTGTTGGTTTATGGTGGGTGGGTGGGGGATAGTGTGTGATGGGTGCGGGGAATGTGTGTATGTGTGGGGATATGTGTGTGTGTTGCTCTAATGTAAATCCGTGTCCGCTGTGTTGTGCCATGAGGATGTGTTCGAACCTACAAAATGAACTGGCTCGTTAAACGGAGCAACAACAACAGTCTTCACTGATGAACTTGAGAATACGAAAATAACCAACGGAGCTCAGGAGAAATTTTGACACCTTTTTAATTCGGTGTTAACAGTGTCATGATATATTATTATAGTAACACATTAGAGAACCCGTTGTTGCCGGGGTAGCATCTAACCTAAGCGTGCACTAATCTTAAATATGTAGACCTGTTCTATATTCACTTTGACGCTCAGACTATTCCTATTTTCTCTGTTCCTTCAGATCGTCCTTGCGTTATGGTCGTCTGATTTTCGTCTAGCTTCTGCCCGTCGTTCTCGGATCCATGGCGTTTCCAATCAATGCTTCTACTTGTTATCCACTTGAAGTCCACTGTTCAATTACATCCAAACATCCAATAGCCACACCAAGTTGGTTCCACAATCGAATATACGACCGCTCACTTCTATTCTTGCACAACGTATCTTTTTGTAGTTACCGTTGCCTTGGTGTAACGTGTCCCGACGTCAATCCGTATCATTTGGTTTTCTTGCACTATTTGTTTTGAGAGTTTCATCTAGCCTCTGTATGACGTGATTTTGGGCACCTGCTATGTGGCATTACCGGGATGTGTGTATGGTGTGTGGGTTAGGGATATATAGGTGGTGTGTGGGTTGGGGATGTGTGTATGGTGTGTGAGTGGGTGTTGGTTTGTGGTGGGTGGGTGGGGGATGGTGTGTGTTGGTGCGGGGAATGTGTGTATGGGTGGGGGATATGTGTGTGTAGAGTATGTGTGGGTGGTGCGGGATGTGTGGGTGGGTGTGTGTGAGTGGCTGAAGAATGTATAGGTGGGTGAAGGATGTGTGTGTGTGTGTGTGTGTGTCGGAGCTGGATGTGTGAGTGGGTGAAAGATGTGTGTGGGTGGGGGTATGTGTTATCGAGAGATATTTGGTTAGAGGTGTGCGGTTGCGGGGTGTGTGGCTGCGTAGTGGAGGATTTGTGGGTGAGTGAGTGTGTGTGTCTGTTGCTGGATGGGTGGGGGATGTGTGTGTGTGGGTGGGTGAGGCTATCTGTAAGGGTATGGGGTATGTGTGTGTTGTTTGTGGGTGGGAATATTGTGTGGTATGTGGGTGACGGATATGTGTGTGGTGTGTAGTTGGGGGAAGTTTTGGTGTGTGGGTGATTAATGTGTGGGTGGGGAATACCTGTGTGTGGTGTGTGAGTGGGAAATATTGGGTTGGTGGGGGTGTGTGAGAAACGGGTGTTGGATATGTGTGTAGTGGAGGATGTGAGTTATTGCATGTGTGTGGATGTAAGTGTGGGTGGTTGGGTGTGTGTGAGTGGATTGGGGATATATATTTGGGTAGGGAGATGTGTGTTTGTGGGTAGGGAGATGTCTGTTGATGGGGATGTGTGTGTATGGGTTGGGGATATGTGAGTGGGTGCGTGATGTGTGGGTTGGTGGGGGATGTGTGCGTGGGTAGAGAATGTCTGATCGATGGAGGCGTTGTTGGGGGATGGGTGCTTGGGGTGTGGGTGGGTGGGTAGAGGATGTGTGAGTGGGGGATGGGTGTGTGGGTTAGGATGTGTATGTGGGTGGGTGCGGGATATGTGGGTTGGTGGGAGATCTTTGTGTGGGTGGTGAGTGTGTGTGGGTTAGGGGAACGGGTGAGGGCAGTGTGTGTGGGTGGGGGATTGTGGGAGGGGGATGGGTCGGTTGGGGTATTATGTGTCTCTGGGTGTGTGTGTGGGTATGTGTGGGTGTGTGTGGGGTGATGTGTGGGTTCGTGCTAGATGTGCCTCATAACATGGTAATTTGCATTATTTGTGTTTACACCATCCATTTGACAATGTTTTTTTTCTTCCTATGTAAATGTATAATGCACCATTGATGAACGATATATTTTTTCTTCCTATGTAAATGTATAATGCACCATTGATGAACGATATATTTTTTCTTCCTATGTAAATGTATAATGCACCATTGATGAACGATATATTTTTCTTCCTATGTAAATGTATAATGCACCATTGATGAACGATATATTTTTCTTCCTATGTAAATGTATAATGCACCATTGATGAACGATATATTTTTTCTTCCTATGTAAATGTATAATGCACCATTGATGAACGATATATTTTTTCTTCCTATGTAAATGTATAATGCACCATTGATGAACGATATATTTTTTCTTCCTATGTAAATGTATAATGCACCATTGATGAACGATATATTTTTTCTTCCTATGTAAATGTATAATGCACCATTTATGAACGAAAGACGAGTGATTGGAAGGGCCGAATGTAGGACGGGCCTGCGTGCCCAATTTGTGACCCTATTTAAAAAAATGGTTTGCTTTTTGATTTGTCACCAGAATCAACCTCTCCTCTTGGCCCCGCATTTCCGAGGGTCGCTATCACACGTAAATCAACGAGACGGCGAATATCCCCCATGAACAGGTCAGGCCTTGGTAACGCCGCGTTTTGGCGGCACATTAAATCTGACGATGCCACTTGTTCAGCGGATACAAGTGGCGACGATGCAAATATTCCGTTTTCCAAAGCAGGGAAGTTTCAGAAGAAGATGTCTGGTTTACAGTCCACCAGTGAGTCACCAGAACCCAGATTAGGCCCACGGACCCTGCCTGCCTACACAGTGAGCAGCTTAACAGACAAGACGTACCAAAATTTCATCAAGCAGCAGAAACAGGCTCTTATCTTGCTCTACAGCAGTATCACGGACGGTCGGCTGAACCCGAAATTCTTCGATTTCTTCTTTTTTGTGGTAAAATATGTGTGTATGAGTGTTGGTGTTCATGCATGAACAGCTTTAAGTGAGACTGATACACCAGGCCTTGATATATGTGCAGAAATATATAACACTCAATCAATCGATCAATCATGTGCCATGCCGGAAAGCGTGGGTGGTCATGACTCGTCATTTCACTCAATCACCAGCGTCGTGGATCAGCTTAGCGTTCCTGTCTCGTCCATGCCATGTGGCCAAGCCATCCAGGTATTTACTTCTCTGCCTTACTCTTGTTCTTTCCCTCTCAATCTTGCCAGTTGTCACCAAGTTCTCTAATTTATTTCTTCTCATAACGAGACCCAAAAAATGCAGACTGTCTGCCATGGTATTCTTTGCATTTTCCTCAGAAACCACATTTCCACAGCAATCATATGTTTTTCAGCTTGACTGCTCATTGTTCATGCTTCGCATCCATACACAAGAATAGGTTTTATGTAGCACATCAACACACACTCTTTTTCTAGTAGCAATTAACATCTTTTTATTGGTCAGTATGTTTTTCATCTTGCAAAAGGCTACCTTCGCCGTGGCGATTCTTGTTCTAATCTCTTCAAGGCATCTTCCATCAGATGTTATGTCTGTTCCGAGATAGTTGAGATAATTGTTTTGAGATAATTGTAACGATTCACTTGTTTAAGACACAGATTAGGTCGTCACTAGGATGAAAGATACTTCGTCCTAGTGAAGACCATAATCCGTATCATCTTTCAATTCAAACCTAACCCTAATTGTTCACTGTGTGCAACAACCGCATCTACTAAATGTTGCAATTATTGCTCATTGTCTGCAATCTGTACTGTATCATCTGCATATCTAATGTTATTGATGTTTCGTCCCCCAATTATGATTCATTTTATATCTTCTATATTTCTGAAAATATTTTTAATGAACAGGAAAAAAAATAAAATAACACTCTGGAGACATTACACAACAATACCATACTCCTCACTAACAACAGAGAATTGGTCAATACCGATCAGTTAACTTTAGATTCATATCTTTAAGTCAGCCAATCGGATCATGTTTAAACATCAGTCAAAACAAGTTATAGAAGTAATGCAGAGTTTCAGGACACAAAAGAGGTTGACAATGCGAACATGAGGACATGAATACACTACAAGAACAACTAAATATTTATCGCAAAGACCTGCTAATAATGTTTTAACACACATATTGGCAGCACACAACAGTCAACAGAAACAACCATTCAGGAATAGTTCAGCACATAAAGAAGATGGCATGGAAGGGTTCCAATGCACGCATTGATATAAGCCGCTGGACATCATAAGATGTTGGGATTCGTGATCTCCACGCCATTCAACAAGGCACTTGATGATAATGGGGAGGATGACAAGCATAATGAACACTGTTTTGCAATTATGATAACTACACCACTTTGCTACACAATTGTCACTAGAACGGCTCCATAACACCAATAAAACACAAAATGTACGCTACTTTTTTATTTTGTTATAATTATTATTCTTTTAAATTTAATTATTTAAATACTCCATAGATATGTGATAGGCAAAGCAAACTTTAGTGGCACAAGTGTGGCCCATTAGCTAATTCGACATGATGACAAACTTTTACGGTTAGCGGCTAAAGTAGCCGTTTAGTTTTGTTTACATTATAAATAATTAATTTTAACCAAACAACCACCTTTAACATGTACTATCAGTTTAGAATCGTTCACACAGACCTTTAAATCAGAATAAATACAATCTAACATTGTTTTAAAACTATTATCTAATGTAAATATGTGAGGCCGAAAATCAAGGTCGATGCAGTTGTCAAATAAGAAAAGTAAACAAAACTTTACCTAAGAATCTTTCCTCAATATTCATTCATTTTCGGTCTCTCGTGGCCTGTGTGTAAATGAAAAACCTTCTTCATACGAAAACCGTCATTTCGGGGCATTCACATTATTCATGGCATGCAAACGGAACAAACAAACGAACTGCTAAGATCTTAGCAATACAGTGACCAAAGGGCAAAAAAAGTTGAGACTATTTGGCAACTGAGTGACCGTTGGCATCGAATAAGGAATAATAATCTAATCATAAAAATTGACAGATAGAAAACAAAACGAAAACGCGAAACAAATATCTCGGAAAAGTGCTGAAAAGTCAATGGAAGGACATGATTCAAAATACACTAGTTCTTGGCAGCGCAATTCATGGACACGCTGCTAAAGAAACTCCAGATAACCAGACTGGGACACCTAATCCGCAGAAAAGCCATCGGCTTCCAAATTACGAGAGGGTCCCAAATGAAAACATGAAATGAATTTATTATTTTTTTTGGGGGGGGGGGGGGGGCGGGGGAGGGGGGGGGGGAAATATTCTTAAAAAACTAAAAGAAACCAAATGCAGCATTGTCGGTGTTGACACCACTGCGGTCAATGCAAGTCCCCCAGCGCCGATAAAGTGCTCGAATTCCTGCAGAAAAAAAAAAAAATTCTCTTGGTCCCGTGTTTAACCACTCATACACCATCTTCTGTACGTCTTGATCGGACCGAAATTATTTCCTCCCAATGATCCTCTAAGTTGTTGAAACAGGTGGACATCACTTCGAGGATAGGTTGGCGTATATCGGGGATGTGGTACAAGCAGAAAGTGGAGGTGTTCGATTGGTTCAACCGTTGCAAGGGCAATATGGAGTCGATCATTGTCATGTTGCACAAGGCAACCTTCAATCAGAAGTCCACGTCATTTCGATTTTATTGTGGGTGGAAGATGATTCCTGAGAAGATTTTTGTACGTATAACTGGTGGCAGTTTTCCTTCTTGGCATGTAGTGTTCTACAATAACGCCTCGTTCATCCCAAAAAGAGAGTCAGCATAACTTCCTTGCAGATGGCTATGTTCGAAACTTCTTTATTTTCGATATGGAGGGATCGCGCCATTCCTTGCTCGCACTCTTCGCTTCCGACTCTTCGTAGTGAACCCAGCTTTCATCGCCAGTAACAATTTTTTGAAAAGAAACAACTTCTGCTTTAAAGCACTGCAAAGCATCGACAAGCATCGATGCGTCGCTGTTTCAATTCGGGAGTAAGCTACCGTGGCATCCACCTTGCACATACTTTGCGATACTATAGAACATCCTTGATAATGTTGTGAGCTGAATTTTGGCTGATGTCAAGATGTGCAGCAATGCTGCTCACAGAACTGCTACAATCGACTCTGGGGTTACTACTTGGTGTGCCTAACCCGGTCGTGAACATTCTGTCACAGAAGTCACACCTATGTGAGACCGCCAACTCCACTCATACACTTGCTGGACTGACCAGCATGCATCACCATACTGGACCTTCATTCGATGATGAATTTCAATAGAGTTCTTCCCTTCACTGATTAATCAAAAACGGATATCAGAAAGCTGCTCCTTTTTCGGGCTAGTCAAAAGTGGAGCGGCATCTTTAAAATAAACTTATTACGTCACCGTGTTCAACTGCACCGTGATTTCACATATTTAACCCTCTTTACATCCTTGACAACAATATTGACAGGTTACAAGACAGTGTGGTCCTCTCAGTGCTGGAGGTCCCGGGTTCAAGTCCTGGTGAGGCCCGAGATTTGTTCACGTGGACTTCTAGTAACAAAATGTCCCCTGGTCGTTGGGTAGTGAGATCGGACGCCCGTGTGTATTGTTGCGCACGTAACAATTCCCTTGGCAGTTGGAAATCCGAAAAGAGTAGCCTAACGGCGCTGCCCGGGCAAAATGTCGAGTTAAAAATCTACCGAATTTATTTCAGGATCCTCGCTTGTGCTACGCAGTTCTTGCACTGAGCTGAGATTCTCCGACTCAGGCTTGAGTTAGGAGTAGAATGGAGCACTTATGGCCTGCACCCCTGTGGCGTAATTTTGATCCGTCGGCTAAACTAAAACTAAACTAAGATCCGTGGTCCTCTCATTTGGCACGAACAACGAGCTTGTATTCTTAAAATATAATGTTCAATGATAATTGGTAACCACTGCCCACGAGGCACTCACACGTGACCATTTGTCTCTTCCTTCTCTAGGATGATCCAAAATTCAGTCCTAACTTTGGCACTGTTGACTGTGCCAAGGAATCAGATCTGTGTGCCAAAGAAGGCGCCCAATCGTATCCGTTTTTCAAGGCTTACTCAGGAGGCTCCCTGCTCACTGCCTACCAAGATGAGTGGCCGCCACGTGCTCTACTATAAGGCTGAACTATTGCTGAACTATGGCTGAACTATGGCTGAACTATGGCTGAACTATGGATGAGCTCTGGATATAGCAGCTGCAGTGTATTGTTTGACAGCCGGGCATAATAGAGGCTACACAAAGTTACCTATTTATAGTTGGCTAAACCCCGTGTGTTAGATGTATACATTTTTATGTTTATACTTGATCGAACCCCGTGTGTTAGTTGTATACATTTTTATGTTTATACTTGATCGAACCCTGTGTGTTAGATGTATACATTTTTATGTTTATACTTGATCGAACCCCGTGTGTTAGTTGTATACATTTTTATGTTTATACTTGATCGAACCCCGTGTGTTAGTTGTATACATTTTTATGTTTATACTTGATCGAACCCTGTGTGTTAGCCGTAAGATTGTGCCAGTGTATGCTACACGGCTCTGAACACCATGAGTTATATGCACTCATTACTCGGTGTGTCCTGTATTGGTCACGACTGTTCCACGGAAGCAGCACGTGTGCCCTGTAATCTTCTCGACTGTTCCACGGAAGCAGGAGGTATGGTGCATCAGCCACCTACAACCAGAGATAGACTGTCAAACAACCAGTGAACGACTCCAAAACAGCTGTAACCAGAAATCTTGAGTAGGCAATCCGGCTGAATAAACCTGATACCAATACTCAATACTCACCAGGTTTTGTTCTACAGCCGTTTTATACTGCTCTTTCACTCGTATGTAGTTCTTTGTTGTACTGCCGTGATCTATTGCTCTTCTACTCTATGTCGCTCATTGTTGTATTGCCGTGATCTATTGCCCTTCTACTCTATATCGTTCATTGTTGTATTGCCGTGATCTATTGCTCTTCTACTCTATGTCGCTCATTGTTGTACTGCCGTGATCTATTGCCCTTCTACTCTATGTCGCTCATTGTTGTACTGCCGTGATCTATTGCCCTTCTACTCTATGTCGCTCATTGTTGTATAGCCGTGATCTATTGCTCTTCTACTCTATGTCGCTCATTGTTGTACTGCCGTGATCTATTGCCCTTCTACTCTATGTCGCTCATTGTTGTACTGCCGTGATCTATTGCCCTTCTACTCTATGTCGCTCATTGTTGTACTGCCGTGATCTATTGCCCTTCTACTCTATATCGCTCACTGTTGTACTGCCGTGATCTATTACTCTTCTACTCTATTCTATGTCGTTCATTGTTGTACTGCCGTGATCTATTGTTCTTCTACTCTGTGTCTTTCATTGTTGTACTTCCATGATCTATTGCTCTTCTACTCTATATCATTCATTGTTGTACTGCCATGATCTATTGCTCTTCTACTCTGTGTCATTCATTGTTGTATAGCCGTGATCTATTGCCCTTCTACTCTATGTCGTTCACTGTTGTACTGTCGTGATCTATTTCCCTTCTACTCTATGTCGTTCATTTTTGTACTTCCATGATCTATTGCTCTGCCATTCGTATGTAGTTCTATGTTTAAACTATGCAAAAACTAATGGTCGGCATTTGGTGCAGGAGAGCCTGGCGTATGATAACACTACATCTAGCTTAAGAATGGAGGTGGAGGCGGTCAGTGCAGCTTTCCGCTGGATAGAAAACACGATACATACATACATTGTGATTGTAACTGACTCAGAAAGCATGCTGAGAAGGGTGAGAACAGGCAAGCTTCGTGCAGAGTGGCTTGCTTCGCTTCGGAGGTCACGGGTAGTAAGCATCACCTGGATCTTTTCTCCTGGGCATACCGGTGTGCTGTGGAATGAACAGGCGGACAGATTGGCTGGCTCGGCAAAACTTGCTGGAGTATTGATGCATGACAAGGCAGACGTGGTTGCGGCCTTGTGGGAGCACGTGTACACCTCGGAGGAGCAGATGGATCACCATAGTCTGGCAAGAATGCGACAGCGAGGGGTGACGAGGGGATCTGGCCGACGATCGACGCTCAGAGGAAAGGCGAGACGGACATATAATCAGATTGCTACTGGAACTATTAGTGTTGGAACTCTTCGCTGGCTGCTGAGGATGGGGACGGGGCGTTTATGGGAATGTCCCGAATGCTGTGATCACGGTTCCTAAATCAATCAATCAATCAATCAATCAATCTATGTTTAAATGGCGTGATCTATTGCTCTTCTACTCTATTTCGTTCATTGTTGTAATGCCGTAATCTATTGCTCTTCTACTCTGTGTCGTTCATTGTTGTACTGCCGTGATCTATTGCTCTTCTACTCTATGTCGTTCATTGTTGTACTGCCGTGATCTATTGCACTTCTACTCTGTGTCGTTCATTGTTGTACTGCCGTGATCTATTGCACTTCTACTCTGTGTCGTTCATTGTTGTATTGCCGTGATCTATTGCACTTCTACTCTGTGTCGTTCATTGTTGTATTGCCGTGATCTATTGCACTTCTACTCTGTGTCGTTCATTGTTGTAATGCCGTGATCTATTGCACTTCTACTCTGTGTCGTTCATTGTTGTAATGCCGTAATCTATTGCTCTTCTACTCTGTGTCGTTCATTGTTGTACTGCCGTGATCTATTGCACTTCTACTCTGTGTCGTTCATTGTTGTATTGCCGTGATCTATTGCACTTCTACTCTGTGTCGTTCATTGTTGTATTGCCGTGATCTATTGCACTTCTACTCTGTGTCGCTCATTGTTGTATTGCCGTGATCTATTGCACTTCTACTCTGTGTCGTTCATTGTTGTATTGCCGTGATCTATTGCACTTCTACTCTGTGTCGTTCATTGTTGTATTGCCGTGATCTATTGCACTTCTACTCTGTGTCGCTCATTGTTGTATTGCCGTGATCTATTGCACTTCTACTCTATGTCGTTCATTGTTGTACTGCCGTGATCTATTGCACTTCTACTCTATGTCGTTCATTGTTGTACTGCCGTGATCTATTGCACTTCTACTCTATGTCGTTCATTGTTGTACTGCCGTGATCTATTGCACTTCTACTCTATGTCGTTCATTGTTGTACTGCCGTGATCTATTGCACTTCTACTCTGTGTCGTTCATTGTTGTACTGCCGTTACCTATTGCCCTTTTTTTCTTAAACAGATAACTAACCTAACTGGTGTCTGGTCGTTAGTCCATCATAGGTGATGAAACAGATAACTAAAAAACTGGTGTCTAATCGTTCATCATTCATAGGTGATGAAATAGATAATTAATACAGCTGGTGTCTGATCATTCGTCCACCACAGGTGATGAAACAGATAATTAACACAGCTGGTATCTGATCATTCGTCCACCACAGGTGATGAAACAGATAATTAACACAGCTGGTGTCTGATCATTCGTCCACCACAGGTGATGAAACAGATAACTAATGCATAATGCAACTGGTGTCTCATCATTCGTCCACGACAGGTGATGAAGTTTACTCCTTTTGTTATCCATTCTGAGGTGCTGATGGTAGTTTGTGGGCCCTGAGACGACTTGTAAATGCGGAGATGACATGAACGTCCGAGATGACTTGTAAGTCCGGAGATAACTTGTACGTCCAGAGATGACGTGTAAGTCCGGAGATAACGTTTAAATCCGGAAGTGACTTGTAAGTCCGGAGGTGACTTGTAAGTCTCGAGATGACTTGAAAGTCCGGAGGTGACTTGTACGTCTGAAGATGACTTGTAAGTCTGGAGATGATTTGTAAGTCCGGAGATGACGTGTAAGTCCGGATGTGACTTTTAAGTTTGGAGATGACTTGTAAGTCCTGAGGTGACTTGTAAGTCTGGAGATGACTTGAAAGTCCGGAGGTGACTTGTACGTCTGAAGATGACTTGTAAGTCTGGAGATGACTTGTAGGTCCGGAGGTGACTTGTAAGTTTGGAGGTGACTTATAAGTCTGGAGATGACTTGAAAGTACGGAGGTGACTTGTACGTCTGAAGGTGACTTGTAAGTCTGGAGATGACGTGTAAGTCCTGAGATGACTTGTAAATCCGGAGATGATTATGGTCCGATATGGAGGTGTAGGTGTGGTATTGACGGTATGTAGGTGTAGGTGTGATATTGACGGTATGTAGGTGTAGGTGTGGTATTGACGGTATGTAGGTGTGGTATTGACGGTATGTAGGTGTAGGTGTGGTATTGACGGTATGTAGGTGTAGTATTGACGGTGTATAGGTGTGGTATTGACGGTATGTAGGTGTGGTATTGACGGAATAGGTGTGGCATTGACGGTATGTAGGTGTGGCATTGACGGTATGTAGGTGTGGTATTGACGGTATGTAGATGTGGTATTGACGGTATGTAGGTTGGGTATTGACAGTATGTAGGTGTAGTATTGACGGTATGTATGTGTAGGTGTGGTATTGACGGTATGAAGGTGTAGGTGCGGTATTGACGATATGTAGGTGTGGTATTGACGGTTCGTAGGTGTGGTATTGACGGTATGTTCTTGTGGTATTGACGTATGTAGGTGTGTTATTGATGATATGTAGGTGTAGGTGTTGTATTGTCGGTATGTTGGTGTGGTATTGCCTTTATGTGGGTGTGGTATTGATGGTATGTAGGTGTGGTATTGACAGTATGTAGGTGTGGTTTTGACGGTATGTATGTGTAGGAATAGTATTGACGGTATGTCGGTGTAGGTGTGGTATTTACGGTATGCAGATGTAGTATTGACGGTATGTAGTAGTGGTATTGACGGTATGTAGGTGTGGTATTGATGGTATGTATGTGTGGTATTGACGGTGTGTAGGTGTGGTATTGACGGTATTTAGGTGTAGGTGTGGTATTGACGTAGATGTAGGTTTGGTATTGACGGTATGTAGGTGTGGTATTGACGGTATGTATGTGTGGTATTGACGGTATGTATGTGTAGGTGTGGTATTGACGGTATGTAGATGTACGTGTGGTATTGACGATATGTAAGTGCGGTATTGACGGTATGTAGGTGTAGGTGTGTATTGACGGTATGCAGGTGTGGTATTGTCGGTATGTAGGTGTGATATTGACTGTATGTCGGTGTCGGTGTGGTATTGACGGTATGTAGGTGTAGGTGCGGTATTGACAATATGTAGGTGTGGTATTGACGGTTCGTAGGTGTGGTATTGACGGTATTTTCTTGTGGTATTGACGTATGTAGGTGTGTTATTGATGATATGTAGGTGTAGGTGTTGTATTGTCGGTATGTTGGTGTGGTATTGCCTTTATGTGGGTGTGGTATTGATGGTATGTAGGTGTGGTATTGACAGTATGTAGGTGTGGTTTTGACGGTATGTATGTGTAGGGGTAGTATTGACGGTATGTAGGTGTAGGTGTGGTATTTACGGTATGCAGATGTAGTATTGACGGTATGTAGTTGTGGTATTGACGGTATGTAGGTGTGGTATTGATGGTATGTATGTGTGGTATTGACGGTGTTTAGGTGTGGTATTGACGGTATTTAGGTGTAGGTGTGGTATTGAAGTAGATGTAGGTTTGGTATTGACGGTATGTAGGTGTGGTATTGACGGTATGTATGTGTGGTATTGACGATATGTATGTGTAGGTGTGGTATTAACGGTATGTAGATGTACGTGTGGTATTGACGATATGTAAGTGCGGTATTGACGGTATGTAGGTGTAGGTGTGTATTGACGGTATGCAGGTGTGGTGTTGTCGGTATATAGGTGTGGTATTGATGGTATGTAGTTGTAGGTGTGGTATAACGGTATATAGGTGTAGGTGTGGTACTGACGGTATTTAGGTGTAAGTGTGGTATTGACGTAGGTGTAGGTTTGGTATTGACGGTATGTAGGTGTGGTATTGGCGGTATGTAGGTGTGGTATTGACGGTATGCATGTGTAGGTGTAGTATTGACGGTATGTAGGTGTAGGTGTGGTATTGACGATATGTAAGTGTGGTATTGACGGTATGTAGGTGTAGGTGTGTATTGACGGTATGCAGGTGTGGTGTTGTCGGTATATAGGTGTGGTATTGATGGTATGTAGTTGTAGGTGTGGTATAACGGTATATAGGTGTAGGTGTGGTACTGACGGTATTTAGGTGTAAGTGTGGTATTGACGTAGGTGTAGGTTTGGTATTGACGGTATGTAGGTGTGGTATTGACGGTATGTAGGTGTGGTATTGACGGTATGCATGTGTAGGTGTAGTATTGACGGTATGTAGGTGTAGGTGTGGTATTGACGATATGTAAGTGCGGTATTGACGGTATATAGGTTTAGGTGTGGTATTGACGGTATGCAGGTGTGGTATTGACGGTATGTAAGTGAGGTATTGACGGTATGTAGGTGTAGGTGTGTATTGACGGTATGCAGGTGTGGTATTGTCGGTATGTAGGTGTGATATTGACTGTATGTCGGTGTCGGTGTGGTATTGACGGTATGTAGGTGTAGGTGTGGTATTGACGGTATGTAGATGTGGTATAGACGGTGTGTAGGTGTGGTATTGACGGTATGTAGGTCGGGTATTGACGATATAGGTGTGGTATTGACGGTATATAGGTGTGGTATTGACGGTGTGTATGTGTGGTATTGACGGTATGTATGTGTGGTATTGACGGTGTGTATGTGTGGTATTGACGGTATGTTCTTGTGGTATTGACGGTATGTAGGTGTGTTATTGATGATATGTAGGTGTAGGTGTGGTATTGTCGGTATGTTGGTGTGGTATTGCCTTTATGTGGGTGTGGTATTGACAGTATGTAGGTGTGGTTTTGACGGTATGTATGTGTAGGGGTGGTATTGACGGTATGTAGGTTTAGGTGTGGTATCGACGGTATGTCGGTGTAGGTGTGGTATTTACGGTATGTAGATGTGGTATTGACGGTATGTAGGTGTGGTATTGACGGTATATAGGTGTGGTATTGATGGTATGTAGTTGTAGGTGTGGTATAACGGTATGTAGGTGTAGGTGTGGTATTGACGATATGTAAGTGCGGTATTGGCGGTATGTAGGTGTAGGTGTGGTATTGACGGTATGCAGGTGTGTTATTGACGGTATGTAAGTGCGGTATTGACGGTATATAGGTGTAGGTGTGTATTGACGGTATGCAGGTGTAATATTGTCTGTATGTAGGTGTGGTATTGACTGTATGCAGGTGTGGTATTGACGGTATGTAGGTGTGATATTGACGGTATGTCAGTGTAGGTGTGGTATTGACGGTATGTAGGTGTAGGTGTGGTATTGACAGTATGTAGGTGTGGTATTGACGGTGTGTCGGTGAGGTATTGACGGTATGTAGGTGTGGTATTGACGGTATAGGTGTGCTATTGATGGTATGTAGGTGTGGTATTGACGGTGTGTAGGTGTGGAATTGACGGTATGTAGGTATGGTATAGACGGTATAGGTGTGGTATTGACGGTATGTAGGTGTGGTATTGACGGTAAGTAGGTGTGGTATTGACGGTATGTAGATGTGGTATTGACGGTATGTAGATGTGGTATTGACGGTAGGTAGGTGTGGTATTGACGGTATGTAGTTGTAGGTGTGGTATTGACGGTATGTCGATGTAGGTGTGGTAGTGACGATATGTAGGTGTAGGTGTTATATTGACGGTATGTAGGTGTGGTATTGACGGTATGTAGGTGTGGTATTCACGGTATGTAGTTGTAGGTGTGGTATTTACGGTATGTCGATGTAGGTGTTGTATTGATGTTATGTAGATGTAGATGTGGTATTGACGGGATGTCGATGTAGGTGTGGTATTGACGGTATGTAGGAGTGGTATTGACGGCATGTAGGTGTGGTATTGACGGTATGTAGTTGTATGTGTGGTATTGACGGTATGTAGATGTAGGTGTGGTATTGACGGTATGTAGTTGTGGTATTGATGGCGTGTAGGTGTGGTATTGACGGTATGTAGGTGTGGTATTGACGGTATGTAGGTGTGATATTGACGGCATGTAGGTGTGGTATTGACGGCATATAGGTGTGGTATTGACGTTATGTCGATGTAGGTGTGGTATTGACGGTATGTAGATGTAGGTGTGGTATTGACGGTATGTAGGTGTGGTATTGACTGCATGTAGCTGTAGGTGTGGTATTGACGGTATGTAGTTGTAGGTGTGGTATTGACGGTATGTAGTTGTATTTGTGGTATTGACGGTATTTCGATGTAGGTGTGGTATTGACGGTATGTAGTTGTAGGTGTGGTATTGACGGTATGTAGTTGTAGGTGTGGTATTGACGGTATGTAGTTGTAGGTGTGGTATTGACGGTATGTAGCTGTAGGTGTGGTATTGACGGTTTGTAGTTGTAGGTGTGGTCTTGACGGTATGTCGATGTAGGTGTGGTCTTGACGGTATGTCGATGTAGGTGTGGTATTGACGGTATGTCGATGTAGGTGTGGTATTGACGGTATGTCGATGTGGGTGTGGTATTGACGGTATGACGATGTAGGTGTGATATTGACGGTATGTCTGTGTAGGTGTGGTATTGACGGTATGTAGGTGTAGGTGTGGTATTGACGGTATATAGGTGTGGTATTGACGGTGTGTAGGTGAGGTATTGACGGTATGTAGGTGTGGTATTGACGGTATAGTTGTGCTATTGACGGTATGTAGGTATTTTTATTGACGGTGTGTAGGTGTGGAATTGAAGGTATGTAGGTGTGGCATTGACGGTATAGGTGTGGTATTTACGGTATGTAGGTGTGGTATTGACGGTAAGTAGCTGTGGTATTGACGGTATGTAGTTGTAGGTGTGGTATTGACGGTATGTCGATGTAGGTGTGGTATTGACGATATGTAGGTGTAGGTGTGGTATTGACCGTATGTAGGTGTGGTATTCACGGTATGTAGTTGTATGCGTGGTATTTACAGTATGTCGATGTAGATGTGGTATTGACGTTATGTAGATGTAGGTGTGGTATTAACGGGATGTCGATGTAGGTGTGGTATTGACGGCATGTAGGTGTGGTATTGATGGTATGTAGTTGTAGTTGTGGTATTGACGGTATGTAGATGTAGGTGTGGTATTGACGGTATGTAGGTGTGGTTTTGACGGCTTGTAGGTGTGGTATTGACGGTATGTAGGTGTGGTATTGACGGTATGTAGGTGTTGTATTGACGGCATGTAG
Source organism: Cepaea nemoralis (assembly GCA_014155875.1). Lineage (NCBI taxonomy): Eukaryota > Metazoa > Mollusca > Gastropoda > Stylommatophora > Helicidae > Cepaea > Cepaea nemoralis. The sequence goes on from JACEFZ010012499.1 coordinate 361,210, forward strand.
GTGTGGTATTGATGGCATATAGGTGTGGTATTGACGGTATGTCGATGTAGGTGTGGTATTGACGGTATGTCGATGTAGGTGTGGTATTTAACGGTATGTCGATTTAGGTGTGGTATTGACGGTATGTAGTTGTAGGTGTGGTATTGACGGTATGTAGTTGTAGGTGTGGTATTGACGGCATGTAGTTGTAGGTGTGGTATTGACGGTATGTAGTTGTAGGTGTGGTATTGACGGTATGTCGATGTAGGTGTGGTATTGACGGTATGTCGATGTAGGTGTGGTATTGACGGTATGTCGATGTAGGTGTGGTATTGACGGTGTGTCGATGTAGGTGTGGAATTGACGGTATGTCGATGTAGGTGTGGTATTGACGGTATGTAGGTGTAGGTGTGGTATTGACGGTATGTAGGTGTAGGTGTGGTATTGACGGTATGTAGGTGTGGTATTGACGGTGTGTAGGTGAGGTATTGACGGTATGTAATTGTGGTATTGACGGTATATGTGTGCTAATGACGGTATGTAGGTGTGGTATTGACGGTGTGTAGGTGTGGAATTGACGGTATGTAGGTGTGGTATTGACGGTATAGGTGTGGTATTGACGGTATGTAGGTGTGGTATTGACGGTAAGTAGCTGTGGTATTGACGGTATGTAGATGTGGTATTGACGGTATGTAGATGTGGTATTGACGGTAGGTAGGTGTGGTATTGACGGTATGTAGTTGTAGGTGTGGTATTGACGTTATGTCGATGTAGGTGTGGTATTGACGATATGTAGGTGTAGGTGTGGTATTGACGGTATGTAGGTGTGGTATTGACGGTATGTAGGTGTGGTATTCACGGTATGTAGTTGTAGGTGTGATATTTACGGTATGTCGATGTAGGTGTGGTATTGACGTTATGTAGATGTAGGTGTGGTATTGACGATAAGATTCAGACGATACTTGCCACCTGTGACTTCCGAAACGAAGCAAGCCACTGCAATAAGCTTGCATGTCCTCACCCTATTCAGCATCCTTTCTGAGTCAGTTACAATAACGATGTGTTTGTTTATCGTTTTCTCCATCCAGCGGAAAGCTGCACTGACTGCCTCCACCTCAATTCTTAAGCTATATGTTGTGATATCATATGCCAGGCTCTCCTGCACCAAACGTCGACCATTAACCTTTGCCAAGAACCCTCAGGCACTTCTATTACCTTTCAACACTGAACCATCTGTGTAGATAATCTGTGGAGAGTCATGAACGCCTACGCCAGCAGGCATGACACTTGATGATGATGATAACAGTATATTTTTCATAAAGCACCCCTCTTCTCGCTGCCACAATAATTCAAGCCCCATGGAAACCGAATAAGATGGCACACTAGAGTGATGTGTATGCTGTCATGAAACTGGCACGGATGGTCGTGTATCCACGCCCAAGCTAGTCAGATATGGACAGCACAGTGTGTCAGGTATGAAGTGTATTGCTTGCACACAGTGAGCACCAAATCACACCATTCGCACCAACTACATGACTCTCATGCTATGCAACATCAGTGACGTCATCCTTCAAGATGTCCACAGGCCACAGCCGGCCTCCCCAACCCTGCAGTTCCATCCACAGGTTCTAGCCATGAACATTTAAATATGGGTAGTTTACTGTTCCTTCACATCAGTTGCAGTTTCCTGTTCTAGAATATCGAGCTTGTGGGTAAGTCTGCATCATAGTTGACTGTGATCTAAATCATCGGTAGAGTCATGGCGTCTCAGCGATCATCTTCAGCTACTGTCCAATCTGATAGGGACGATTCTGTGTTCACATACTCACCTCCATCATGGGCACACAAAGAATGGGAACAGTACTACAACTACCCAAGTTTATCCCAACCCCCAGCTCCAGGACATAGAATGGGCGAATCACACTTTGCAACTCTGTCACACCCGTCGTTAGGACTGAAAAGACATCGTCCTCCGACACCTGAAGAAACACCTCGGGAACCGCACTTAGAAAATGCTCACTCGCGTGACAGTGATACTCGCCAGTCTCACACCTCTACAGTACCATCACCAGCAGGTCATCCCTGGCAAAGAAGTGCAAGAGCAGACACAACAACTCCACCTTCATTGGCATCAATCAATTCCCTCATTGGAAACAGTGGACAAGCTCCGCCCACTCCCAGCATATTGTCATCACTTGGCAACGAGGGACCAGGCTATTGCACGTCTACACCTGACTTGTCATCTCCCATTGGTACTTCCTTTTTGTTTCCACAGCAGGTATCCCTTCCAGGCGGATCACCCCTGAGAGACAGCAGTCAGCAGTCTGAGTTTGGAGACTTCTAATTACCTCATCAGGGTGGCAAAGCTGCTGCCCTTCCACCGCTACCACATACTCAACGAGCAAGACGGGAAGCACTCTCTGAGCCAAGAACACAACCTTTTACTCAACATCCATCTGGTGGTTCGATTAGAAGGAACATAAGTGAAAGCCCCCCCCCCCCCTCTTCCTACAGTTCCATCTCACCCAATTATCCAGGTTGTACACCAGACATATCGCCATCACCACCACTCGGAGGCACTAGAGGGAAATTTACCTTCTCCTGGAATGATTCGTTATCACCCAGCTCTTCACAGCTGTGAATTAGTAAATCCAACCAGACATGGGACGATATCATTCTTTCTTCCAATTTCAAACTACTACTAAACCGTCCCACAAGGGTTACTGACACATCCTCAACTATAATTGATCATATATATGCTACTTGTCCAGATACTATTATTAAATGTTCTGTTCCTGTTAGTACGATTAGTGACCGTTACCCAGTATGTTGTAGATGGTAAAAAATTGGGTTCAAATCTCTTACAAATAAATATTTAAGTATCAAATTTAGAAAAAAAAGGCATTCAACCAAAATTTATTTTTGCAAGACTTAAGAAAAGCAGCCCTTGATCACGTTTACCAACTTCATGACCCGGATGATGATTAGCTTTCTGGACGAAGACAGTCTACAATGTGTTTGATAAACACGTGCCAATCAAAGAAGTTCGAGTCAAAAAATCAACATAAATCCCCATGGGTCACTACTGAAGGTCTGGAAATCATGAGAGAGCGAGATACAGCACACAAAAATAAAGACTTCATCAAATACCGTAGACTAAGGAATAAAGTTAAATATGAAATTCGAAGGATTAAAAAAAAAAGATCATTATAACAATTTTATTGTAGATAATTCAAACAGTACAAATATATGGAAGGCTATTAACTTGCTAACCAATAAGAAACGCCCTGCAGAATCAGCAATACCAAATTCTATAACATGCGATGAATTCAGTTGGTTCTTTCAATCAGAAATAGAGAATCTAAAGTCTTCAATAACAGACTCATCGTGCAATTTAAATTCACTAGCATCTTTCTGTGAGGAGAAGTGCACCAGAAATATTCCAGCTGAGATTCCCTTAATATCTGTTGCAGAAGTTTATAAATATCTCTTAAACCTCAAAGCAACAAATTCACACGGCCTAGATTCACTAATTTGGCTTTGTTAAAAAGGAAGCGCTTTCGAAGTGATAGATGTCTTAGATGACTATAAAATTATTACTTTCAACTTGCTTTATGCCAGAAACTAGGGCACTCTTCCGACAGACGGGTCTAAATAGTTCTGCAGTGAATAATTTTCTATAACTAACACTAACCCTAACCCTAACCCTAATCACTTATTCACTGCAGAACTATTTAGACCCGTCTGTCGGAAGAGTGCCGAAACTAGACGTATAGTGCGGTTTTGTAGAGAACATAGTCGTTTCAAATTGGATTTAGGGCGACCATCCCAAACTGTGGAACAATTATCGAGATATAGCATGTATAGAATATTTTTCGTGTGCTTTCGTCCGGGTAGTGCTGTATTTTAGAAAGCTGATAAACCTTTTGTGCTATTTTCTTCTACCACTGATTCAATCTAATGCAATGAACAGCAAGCGCCTACATTTGTTACATGTACCAAAGCCTAGATTGGACCTATACAAAACATGTTTCGCCTATTCTGGTGCTCACTTATGGAATGATCTTCCTCCAGATATGAAAACCCCAATGAGTCCTTACACATTTAACCGAAAACTCTTTCAATACTTAATCCATACCGATTGTGATGTCGATTCCTAAATCAATCAATCAATCAATCCATACCGAATATATGCCACCATAATTCATCTGCTGATATAATTGTTCATTATAATTGTTTAACTATAACTGTTCACTATATATGTGTGTGCGTGTGAGAAAGAGAGAGAGAGAGAGAGAGAGAGAGAGAGAGAGAGAGAGAGAGAGAGAGAGAGAGAGAGGGTGTCAGAGAGAGTGGGAGAGTGAATGTGTGTATGTGCGCACGTGCATAAGGGTGTGTGGGAGAGAGTGATTGAGCGAGAAATGGTGAGGGAATTTGTCAGTGCATGCATGCGTACGTGTATGTGTGAGAGTGAGAGAGGGAGTGTGTGTGTGCGTGAGTTTCTGCGTATGTGTATGTGTGAGAGAGTGTGATTGAGTGTGTGAGTGTGTGTATGAAGGATTGTGTGAGAGAGAGTGAGTGAGTGAATGAGTGAATGAGTGAGAGAGTGTTAGAGTGTGTGTGTGTGTGTGTGTGTGTGTGTGTGTGTGTGTGTGTGTGTGTGTTTATGTGCTTGAGAGAGATAGAATAAAAGAGAGAGTGAGTGAGTGCGCAAGGATAAGAGAGAGTGAGTGAAACATTGAGTGATAGCGTGAGGGTGTGTGTCTGTCTGTGTGTGAGTGAGAAAGAGAGAGAGAGAGAGAGTAAGAGAGTGAGAGATAGAGTGAATGAAGATGGAGAGAGTGAATGAATGAGGGAAATAGTGAGTGAGAGAGAGAATGAGCGAGCGAGAGAGAGAGAGAGTGAAACAGTGGGAGAGTGGATGTGTTAGTGTGTATGTGTGTGCGCGCGCATGCGTGTGAGTGTGTGTGTATGGAAAGAAGAGAGAGAGAGAGAGAGAGAGAGAGAGAGAGAGAGAGAGAGAGAGAGAGTTGAGCGCACGCATGTCATGTAACACGCGTGTCATGTAACACGCTAATCCATATGTTTGTGTATTCTCATCTGTCATATTATCAGTTGAATGTCATTTGATTTCATCATGTGTAATATAAACTTATGTATATTACTGTAGTTTGAGTGAGAGAGTCAGTGAGTGTGAATGAGGGACAGAGTGAGTGAGTGTGAGAGTGAATGTGTGTGTGTGTGTGTGTGTGTGTGTGTGTGTGCTGTCTCTGTGTGTATCTCTGTGTGTGGGAGCATCACTATTTTTTACGCCACACACTGTATATGTACACATTTTTCTCCATGTTTTACATTTTTGTGAGACTGCTCACGACAATCGTCAGTGTATGTGTGTGAGTAAAGTGTGGGAGTTTGTTCATATTAGTTTCAATGATCACGCGAGGCATTATGTATGTGTCTAGATGTGGGGATGTGTGAGTGTGTGTGGGGGGATGTGTGTGAGTGTGGGGATGTGTGTGGGGGATGTGTGGGTGGGGGTATGCGTTTGGATGGATTGGGGTGTGTGGGTGTTGGTGGGTAGTGAGATTTGTGGGTGTTGGTGGGTGGGGGTATGTGTGGGTGGATGTGTCGGGGTGTAAGTAGGGGGTGTGGGGGATGTGTGTATGAGTGGGGGATGGTTGCGGGGGATGTGTGTATGGGTGGGGGATATATGTGGCTGGGTGAGTATGTGTGGATGGTTAGGGGGAAGTATGTGTGGGTGGCAGGGTGTGTGGGTAGGAGATGTGTGTGGGTGGATTGTGGAAGTAAGGGTGGGAGGGGAGAAGTGTATGGAGTGTGGGTTAGGGATATGTGGGTGGTGTGTGGGTCGGGGATGTGTGTGTGGTGTGTGGATGGGTGTAGGTTTGTGGTGGGTGGTTGGGGGATAGTGTGTGGTGGATGTGGGGGATGTGTGTGATGGGTGCGGAGAATGTGTGTATGGGTTGGGGATATGTGCGGGTGTGTAGAGTATGTGTGGGTGTTGGAGGATCTGTGGGTGGGTGTGTGAGTGGCTGAAGAATGTATAGGTGGGTGAGGGATGTGTGTGTGTCGGAGCGGGATGTGTGAGTGGGTGGAGGATGTGTGTGGGTGGGGGTATGTGTGATCGAGAGATGTTTGGTTAGGGGTGGGCGGTTGCGGGGTGTGTGGGTGCGTAGTGGAGGATGTGTGGGTGAGTGAGTGTGTGTGTCTGTTGGTGGATGGGTGGGGGATGTGTGTGTATGTGGGTGGGGAGATGTGTGTGGTGTGTTGGTTGGGGATATGTGTGTGGATGTGTGGGTGGGATGTGTGCGTGGGTGGGGGATTTGTGTGGTGTGGGGTATGTGCATGGTGGGTGAGTGAGGCTATCTGTGTGGAGTGTGGATGGGGCATATGTGTGTGGTGTGTGGGTGGGGATATTGTGTGGTATGTGGGTGACGGATATGTGTGTGGTGTGTAGGTGTGGGATGTGTGGGTGGGGGATACCTGTGTGTGGTGTGTGGGTGGGGAATATTGGGTGGGTGGGGGATGTGTGTGGTACGGGTGGGGGATATGTGTGTGGTGGGGGATGTGAGTTAGTGCATGTGTGGGTGGGTGTGGATGTATGTGTGGGTGGTGGGCTGAGTGTGAGTGGATTGGGGATATATAGGTTTGTAGGGAGATGTGTGTTTGTGGGTAGGGAGATGTCTGTTGGTGGGGATGTGTGTGTATGGGTTGGGGATATGTGAGTGGGTGCGATGATGTGTGGGTTGGTGGGGGATGTGTGTGTGGGTGGGGAATGTGTGGTCGATGTAGGTGTGGTTGGGAGATAGGTGGTTGGGGTGTGGGTGGGTGGGTAGAGGATGTGTGAGTGGGGGATGGGTGTGTGGGTTAGGATGTGTATGTGGGTGGGTGCGGGATGTGTGGGTTGGTGGGGGTTGTATGTGTGGGTGGCGAGTGTGTGTGGGTTGGGGGAACGGATGAGGGCAATGTGTTTGGATGGGGGATTGTGGGAGTTGGATGGCTCGGTTAGGGTATTATGTGTCTCTGGGTGTGTGTGTGGGTGTGGGGTGATGTGTGGGTGGGTGGGAGATGTGCCTCATAACATGGTAATGTGCATTGTTTATGTTTAGAACATTCATTTTGACAATGTTTTTTTTTCCTATGTAAATGTATAATGCACCATTGATGAACGAAAGATGAGTGATTGGAAGAGCCGAATGTAAGACGGGCCTGCGTGCCCAATTTTTCACCCTTTTAAAATAAAGTTGATTTGATTTTTGATTTGTCAACAGAATCACCCTCTCCTCTTTGCCCCGCATTTCCGAGGGACGCCATCACACGAAGATCAACGAGACGGCGAATACCCCCCATGAACAGATCAGGCCTTGGTGACGCCGAGTTTTGGCGGCACATTAAATCTGACGATGCCACTTGTTCATCGGATACACGTGGTGACGATGCAAATATTCCGTTTTCCAAAGCAGGGAAGTTTAAACCAGGGAAGTTTAAAGGAGGGAAGTTTCAGAAGAAGATGTCAAAGATGTCGTATGGTTTACAGTCTATCAGTGAGTCACCAGAATTCAGATCAGGCCCACGGGCCCCGCCCACTAGGTCTACCGACACAGTGAGCACCTTAACAGGCAAGACGTACCAGAATTTCATCAGGCTGCAGAAACAGGCTCTTATCTTGTTCTACAGCAGTATCACGAGTGGTCCCGTGACACCGGACGTCTTCAAAGTCTACTCTCTTGGGGTAAAATATATGTGTGTGAGTGTTGGTGTTCATGCATGAACAGCTTTAAGTGAAACTGATAGACCAGGCCTTGATATATGTGCACAAATATATAACACTCAATCAATCAATCAATCAATCATGTGCCATGCCGGAAAGCGTGACTCGCCATTTCACTCGATCACCAGCGTCGTGGATCAGCTCTGCGTTCCTGTCTCGTCCATGCCATGTGGCCAAGCCATCCAGGTATTTACTTCTCTGCGTTCCTCTTGTTCTTTTCCTCTCAATCTCGCCAGTTGTCACCAAGTTCTCTAATTTGTTTCTTTTCATAACGTGACCAAAAAAATGCTGACTGTCTGTCCATGGTATTCTTTGCATTTTTCTCAGAAACAACATTTAAACAGCCACCATATGTTTTTCAGCTTGACTGCTCATTGTTCACGCTTCACATTCATATAAAAATACAGGTTCTATGTAGCACATCAACACACACTCTTTTTCTAGTAGCAATTAACATCTTTTTATTGGTCAGTATGTTTTTCATCTTGCAAAAGGCTACCTTCGCCATGGCGATTCTTGTTCTAATCTCTTCAAGACATCTTCCATCAGATGTTATGTCTGTTGCGAGATAGTTGAGATAATTGTTTTGAGATAATTGTACCGATTCACTTGTTTAAGACACAGATTACGGTCGTTACTAGGATGAAAGATACTTCGTCCTAGTGAAGACCATAATCCGTATCTTCTTTCAGTTCAAACCTAACCCTAATTGTTCACTGTGTGCAACAACCGCATCTACTAAATGCTGCAATTATTGCTCATTGTCTACAATCAGTACTGTATCATCTGCATATCTAATATTATTGATGTTTCGTCCCCCAATGATGATTCATTTCATATCTTCTATATTTCTGAAAATATTTTCAATGTACAGAAAAAACAACAATCTGGAAACATTACAAAACAATGCCATATTCCTCACTAACAACAGAGAACTGATCAATACCGATCTATTAACAGTCTGCTTGCAATTACACATGGGCATACTCCTCTAACACACGAATAAATCTGAGCTAACAGCTAGCTAACTTATTGCGCCACGATGATTGATCACAATGTATGAAACTTTAGATTCATATCTTCAAGTCAGGGGTTCAAGCTGGATTTAGTCAAGGAAGAGGAACAAGGAATCACATACTCAACGTGCGTTTAATAATAGAGAAGTGCAGATAATTTTATATAAACCTATTTTCATGTTTTGTGGATTATTTAAAGGCATTTGACTGTGTACAACATCAGAAACTTTGGGAAATCATGAGGAATATGGGTTTTCCATCACATGTAGGACAACTCCTAAAAATGCGCTATCTTGACCAACATGCAGCGGTTAGAATAGATGGCGAGACATCAAATTGGTTTAACATCAAGTAAGGAGTTCGTCAGGGCTGTGTGCTATCACCCTTTTTGTTTAACCTTTACGCCGAACATATAATGAGAAATGTCAGAGATAACCAGGGAGCAATATTATGCCCTAAATATCTGTGGTCATGAAATACCAGAGATTCGATATGCTGATGATACAGTATTACTATCCACATCACAGACTGGTTTAGAAAACTTAATAACCTCAAACAAATGAAATAGTGAAAATTACAACTTATATCTTAACATAGCAAAAACAAAGATAATGCATACAGATAAATCTACTATGGAGAAAGAAATATATGTTAATGAGGAAAGCTCGGAGGTGGTGGACAATTTTGAATATCTTGGGTCATTGATTACCAACAGTGGTGACACAATGAAAGAGATTAAACGACGACTATCAATTGCTCTTCAAAGACTAAAACAACTGAATAAATTATGGAGTGGGACAGATAGAACTACAACAATTAGATTTTTAAGAGCATGCATCTTTCCCATTGCAACGTACGGAACATGGGAGACCTGGACACTTACAAAACAAGCTGAAAAGCGTATAAATGATTTTGAATATTAATGTTATAGACGGGTTCTAAGAATATCTTGGGTAAAGAAAAGAACAAATGCATCCATACTTCAAGAGCTAAATATTGAAGACGATAAAACAAAGAAAATTTATATATTTTGGTCACTTGAAAAGTCATGAAAGTTTGGAGAGTACAGTAATGAATGGGTATATGCCTGGGAAGAGAGGAAGAGGAAGATTGAAGAGAAGATGGGTGTAGATTTTAGCGGGTGATCTCCAGATGGGCGTATTTTGTTGTCGAAGATTATCTTCATCAGTGATGTTGAATAAAGGAATGTATGAGAGGAAATAAAGAAGAAGGGTAGAATGTCAGACGGGCCTGCTTGCCCAATTCTTAACCCTTTGAAAATAAAGATTGTTCGTTCGTTCGTTCGTTCGTTCGTTCGTTCGTTCGTTCATTCGTTAGCTCTTATCGGACCCGGGACACCTTGCTTGCGATCGAGAAGTATTCCGGAGCGTTGTTATGAGAGCGAGGTTCTGCAAAGGTCATGCTACTGAATGAATGAATGTCAAGCTCTTTGGGAACTGGGACGTGGGGAAGTGCGGACACCTAGCCCCAGGTTTTTCAAAATAAAGTCCATCACTTGGCGCTAGTGAGCGGACTTCCATGTGTTTCTTCTGAGGTGATCTCTGTGGAACACCAAGTTCACTGTCATACTTCACTCCTCGCATCTCTTGGTGTGATATCTGTGGAGCACCAAGCTCTCTATCAGACTTCACTCCTCGCATCTCTTGAGGTGATCTTTGTGGAGCACCAAGCTCTCTATCAGACTTCACTCCTCGCATCTCTTGAGGTGATCTTTGTGGAGCACCAAGCTCTCTATCAGACTTCACTCCTCGCATCTCTTGAGTAGATCTTTGTGGAGCACCAAGCTCTCTATTAGACTTCACTCCTCGCATCTCTTGAGGTGATCTTTGTGGAGCACCAAGCTCTCTATCAGACTTCACTCCTCGCATCTCCTGGGGTGATCTCTGTTGAGCACGAAGACATCTGTCAAATGTACTTCCGCAGAGTCCAGCTGGAACACGAAGTATTGCAGCTCAACAGAAAACATTTATGGAAAACAACGGATGTTGAGGCGACAAGCCTTCATCAGCTAACAAATACACGAAAACACAACATATAAACACGGGGAATACACGGCAGTGACTACATTAACTGATTTAATGCCAACCAAATAGTGGGTTTGCCCAAGCAGAAATTGATGGCAGAAAATGGGAAGTAGCGGGTGTGTCATAGTAATGATCTAAAAATTGTTAAAATGGTAGCAAATATATTGTATTATATATCAAATTAAAGGACATTGCACAAGGAACACGTTGGCACTGCTACTGTTGCTATAAGTTAGAAATATAATAATAATATTTGCAGATGTTTTAAACAAAGAATTGAAGACAGGGGTGACAAGTATGTGAAATGTCTACATACCAAAGCGCTAATGCTCCAACGCTGTTTATAATCCAATGAAACTTACTGAATTATGATAACTACACCACTTTGCTACACAATTATCACTAGAACGGCTCCATAACACCAATAAAACACAATAAAAACATCCTGTTTTGAAGCGCATCATTGTCACATAAAATGGAAAATGTCGGAAAATCTCGAGACAGGTTTTGACCGTTTTCTGCTGATAAACACAAAATGTACGCTATTTTTTTATTTAGTTATAATTATTATTCTTTTAAATTTAATTATTTAAATACTCCTTAAATACTTTGTGATAGGCAAAGCAAACTTTAGGGGCACAAGTGTGGCCCATTAGCTAATTCGACATAATGACAAACTTTCACGGTTAGCGGCTAACCAGCTAAGATAGCCGGTTAGTTTTGTTAACAGTCATAAATAATTAATTTTAACCAAACAACCACATTTAACATGTGCTATCAGTTTAGAATCGTTCACAAAGACCTTTAAATCAGAATAACTACAATCTAACATTGTTTTAAAACTATTATCTAATGTAAATATAAGAGGCCGAAAATCAAGGTCGATGCCGTTGTCAAATAAGAAAAGTAACCAAAACTTTAACTAAGAATTTTTCCTCAATATTCATTCATTTTCGGTCTCTCGTGGCCTGTGTGTAAATGAAAAACCTTCTTCATACGAAAACCGTCATTTCGGGGCATTCAAATTAAGCATGGCATACAAACGAAACAAACAAACGAACTGCTAAGATCTTGGCAATACAGTGACCAATGGGCAAAAAAACTTGAGACTGTTTGGCAACTGAGTGACCGTTGGCATCGAATAAGGAATAATAATCTAATAATAAAAATTGACAGATAGAAAACAAAACGAAAACGTGAAACAAATATCTCGGAAAAGTGCTGAAAAGTCAATGGAAGGACATGATTCCAAATACACTAGTTCTTGGCAGCGCAATTCGTGGAAACGCTGCTAAAGAAACTCCCGATAACCATACTGGGACACCTAATCCGCAGCCAAGCCATCGGCTTCCAAATTACCGAGAGGGACTCAAATGAAAACATGAAATGATTTTTTTTATTTTATTTATTTTTTTTTGTTTGGGGGGGGGGGGGGGGGGGGTGAAAATATTCTGGAAAAAAAATAAAAGAAAACAATTGCATCATTTTCGGTGTAGACACAACTGCGTTCAATGCAAGTCCTCCAGGGCCGATGAAGTGCTTGAATTCCTGCAGAAAAAAAAAATCTCTTGGTCCCATGTGTAACCACTCATGCACCATCTTCTGTACGTCTTGATCGGACCGAAATTATTTCCTCCCAATGATCCTCTAAGTTGTTCAACCAGGTGGACATCACTTCGAGGATGGAATGGCGTATACGGGGGATGTGGTACAAACAGAAAGCGGAGGTCTTCGATTGGTTCAACCGTTGCAAGGGCAGTATGGAGTCGATCATTGTCATGTTGCACAAGGCCAACTTCACTCAGAAGTCCACGTCATTTCGATTTTATTGCGGGTCGGAGATGATTCCTGAGAAGATCTGTATACGTATAACTGGTGACAGTTTTCCCTCTTGGCATGTAGTGTTCTAAAATAACGCCTCGTTCATCCCAAAAAGAGAGTCAGCATAACCTTCCTTGCAGATGGCTGTGTTCGAAACTTCTTTATTTTCGGTATGGAGGGGTCGCGCCATTCCTTGCTCGCTCTCTTCGCTTCCGACTCTTCGTAGTGAACCCAGTTTTCAACAACAGTAATAATTTTTGAAAAGAAACAACTTCTGCTTCACACCACTGCAAACGTTCTCGACAAGCATCGATGCGTCGCTGTTTCAATTGGGGAGTAATCTACCGTGGCATCCACCTTGCACATACTTTGCGATACTGTAGCACATCCTTGATAATGTTGTGAGCTGAAATTTGACTGATGTCATGATGTGCAGCAATGCTGCTAACAGAACAGCTGCAATCGACTCTCGGGTTACTACTTGGTGTGCCTAACCCGGCCGTCAACATTCTGTCACAGAAGTCACACCGATATGAAAATGCCTACTCCACTCATACACTTGCTGGTCTGACCAGCGTGCATCACCATACTGGACCTTCATTCGCCGATGAATTTCAATAGGGTTCTGTCATAATCTCCCCATCAGATCTACCGTGTCGTCGTCAACGACCCCTGGCGAGTACGGCCAGGGGTCCACCTGTGAGCGACACTAACCACGCTGTGTCAGGAATAGCCAGTCGGTGAATGCGTGGGACATGTATTCCACGCTGGGACGCAACCCCGACTAGCGAGACTCACAGTGGTTAGCGGGCAGACGGCTTGAGAGCGTTGGACAAGACAGACGGAATGAATGGTGCTCGTATACTTGAGTGTATGAACGCGAATAGAAAGATCGCCTGTGGCAATAATAGAAGACTGTGGGCTTGTGAGTTGTACACATTGTATTGATATATCTATTGAATGTATTATTGCATCGTCATTGTAATTGTACGATGCATGTAATGGTTGTGATGAGTGAGATGTGTGAATAAAGTGTTTGAATTGTAGTTGTAGTGCGTTACGTCAAGTCATTCTGTGACCGTGTTTGTATCACACTTGTTGGTGATTACGAGCCTGTGTTATTGCTGAAAGCAAGACTCTGATAAGTGTGAACGTGGGTGCATCGTCCTTGTTGGATTATTTGAACCATAAGTGTAAACGTGAGTGCAAAGTCCTTGTTGGAATATTTGAACCATAGGTGTGAACGTAAATGTATCATCCATCTTTGATTTAGTTGTAAAATAGGATTGAACGTGTGAGTAAGCGGAAAAGGTTTGGAAAGAATGTAACATAGAATGCAAGTTGTTGAATGTGTTTAACGGACGACAGTACGACTAACAAACATACTTGACAGCACACAAACCTACAAAACTTAGTTGACAACGCATACACCACATAAACATACATGTTCTAATATTTTCTTCTTCCAAAAGCAACAGGTTTTTGTTCATCCGAAACCGTTAGCAAGTGAAGTTCATTTTTCCGGGTAGTAACGTTCAGGCAGCCATTCTCTGGTACAGTTCTCCATCGTACTCCAGAGCTCCAAAGTCACTTAAGTATTATCTTTTTTTCACATATACTTTTGTGTGTAGGCTTAGGCACAAGCTGTATTCGATATATAACAGAGTAGCCTTGCTACAGGGGAATCAAAAGTGGCGTGCAATGGGAAGATCAGTATACGCACGCTTGAGCACATCACTAAGGGGTAAGGGGAAGGTAGGGCTCGTCGTGCCATGACGAGCCACATGGAAACAAAAGCAGTTTGGGATTGATCCATCATCAGAGAAGGATGCATGTTAACATCTGGTCTGACACTTATTGATTTTGTCAACAACGTTTGTACGATGTAACTCTGATTAAACTGAATTAAGAATATTCGGCCTTGGACTAACGTTTGTCCCTGTTGATTTACTTCTACGAGCTATTGTTACAGATAAATACTGTACAAATTATTTACTAACACCATAATTAACTTTTTGTGTACATTCATTGTATTTGATATAATTCATCATGTCCACATTGAATGATTTCATCGAATCTGGTTTGAAGTTAAAGTTAACTGGTGACGAATTGACAAAATGGAGTGAGACAAAGTATGCAGAGTATATCCAACGTGAAGGCAGAGCTGCCGAAAGGGAGCTGAGACGAGCAGAACTAGAGTCTGAGTCTAGAAAATCAGACGCTGCTTTAAAACAAGCAGAGTTAACGGCCAAAACCAAACAGGCAGAAACAGACTCAGAATTAAGAAGAGCTGAGATCTCTGCCCAGAGCAAGAGAGAGGCGCTCGAAATTAATGCAAGAACGAAGAAGAACTTGAAATGCAGCTGAAAATTAAACAGCTAGAAGCTGAAACATCAGCAGAGAAAGATTCTCGAAAGTCAGAAAGACTAGAAAAAGAGAATCAGTACAAAAAGTACCAAGGGATCGTCAAAAATTTCACCACTGGCGACTGCATTGCAGCATTTACCCAGAACTTTGAAACGATAATGGAGCATTATCAGATCCCAGAGACTGAATGGAACATTATATATATTAGAAGTCTTTCTGAGGAACCTCTCAAAGTGATAGAGACCATTCCCAAAGATCATAGGAAAGATTATCAATATATTACGTCAAAAATTATGTCACATTTCCTGTTAGATGAAGCAGGCTACAGAGAACAGTTTAGCAAACTAGCTCCAAAACCAACGCAAACTTTCTCTGACTACATCTCAGTAGTACAGGATGGATTTAGCAAATGGCTTTTATCAGCCAAAGTAAACAGCTTTGATAAGTTGAAAGATCTCATTCTTAGAGATAAAATTATTTCATCTCTACCACCACCATTTTCTAAGTTTCTGAAAGAATGTGAGTGCGAGAGTGTGCAACATATAGAAAAACGAGGTTCGGCTTATTTCACAGCCAACAAACATTGTTTTACTAGTGGATTGACTGACACAGACTTTGTAGCAGCCGCTACCTATGACAGAACGAAGTCAGGTCCCTATAGTAAAAAGAAACCCTTTAAGCAATCTGCTGAGAAGTATTACCAATGCAGATATTGCCATCTGTCACATAACGAAAAGGATATGTGTGACAAACACCCTGGGTACCTAACATGGCCACTGTCGTCATGCTTGTAAAGGTAAACAAATGACCAGAAAGGCTAATGCAGCCATGTTTGATAGCTCTTCCTCAGATGAAGAAACATGTGAAAATCATCCTGTTAATTCAGCACAGGCCATTGATATATTTCATCTTAACAAATGTACCATCTGTGATCGTTTCATGAAGATGGCCTATTAACATGCGGCCACTCAATACATATTGCCATTGAAGAAGCCAATTTGGTAATAAACTCCAGAGGTAAACTTAACATCCACCAAGGATTTGTAAATGGCAAATTTGCCACTGTTTTACGGGATAGTGGATGTACTCTTATTGGTTTGAAGAGAGACTTTATTTTACCTTTAGATTATACAGGCAAACATGTTACCTGCAGACCTTTCTCAGGTAACATCGAGAAATACTCACTTGCATGGGCATATATTGACACCCCATTTCTCACAGGAAAGGTTAAATACGCAGCATTATCCAACCCGTGTTGCGACATAATCGTGGGTAACCTTCCTTAGGTAAATGATATGCCACATCACAGTTTAACTTCTTCTGTCCAATGTATTGTTGATAATACAATATCATCTTCAACTGAACATGCTGTTGAAAATGTATTATCACCTATGAATGAATGTATGTTTGCCAATTCATTAACGTCATCACATGAATGTATTGATATAAATGTAAAATCACCATGTCATGTTGTTG
This sequence comes from Cepaea nemoralis, assembly GCA_014155875.1. NCBI lineage: Eukaryota > Metazoa > Mollusca > Gastropoda > Stylommatophora > Helicidae > Cepaea > Cepaea nemoralis. Next base: position 377,703 of record JACEFZ010012499.1, read on the forward strand.
ATATTGTAAATGCAGTAACTAGATCTGCTGCCAAAGTGCAAGATCAAATTGATTAGACTGAGGCTTTGGAAATGTTAAGCCCAGTTATATTACCTCCTAAAACCATGAGGGGGAATTTCATAACAGCCCAAAAGGCCGATTTATCTTTGCACAAGTATTTTAATCTAATAGGCCAAAAGCCAAGACAAACAAAGAATGCTAGATGGCATTGTGCACTGAAAGGTGGTATCCTTACACGGTACTACACCAACGGTACCAGCACCACTGAGCAAACGGTGTTACCAACCGAACACCGCCAAAAAGCATTACATCTAGCAAATGACATACCCTTTGCAGGGCATATGGCTTATTCGAAAACTAGATCGAGATTACTTACTCAGTTCGACTGGCCTAAATTCTGTAGTGATAACAAGCAATATTGCAGAACTTGTGACATCTGCCAGAAGCTTGTCAAAAAGGGTAAACACCCGCAAGCTGAACTACAAATAACAGATCTAGCAAGTAGACCTTTTGAAAAGATCTCTGTTGATATTGTAGGTCCTCTTAACCACGTAACATCAAGAGGGAATAAGTTCATAATAACGATAATTGACCTCTGTAGCAGATGGCCTGAGGCAATTCCACTTAAGAACATAACTGCCAAGGATGTTATGGAAGTTTTCTTCCATATCTTTTCTAGAGTAGGGTTTCCTGACACCATTCTCTCAGATCGTGAGAGTCAGTTCATAGCTGCAGCCACTCAAGCCTTTACTAGAATGTTAGGGGTAAAGCAGTGCTTTAACAGCCCATACCACCCTCATTCGACGGGAAGTATAGAAAAGATGAATGGGGATCTCAAGCATATGTTATCAAAAGTTACCCAGGAACACCCTGAAGACTGGGAAACTTATTTACCTGCCATACTATTTGCATATCGCGAAGTACCTCATTCCAGTACAGGTTTCTCACCATTTGAACTTGTTTATGGAGCCAAACCACGCGGCCCATTACCTATGTACCATTCTATGTTAACTGAAAGTATAACTGTACATAAACCAGTATCATCATATGAACATGTAACATCATTGCGTGATAGGATAATGAAATCTTGTGTGTTAGCTAAAGAAGCACTGAAACAATCTGGTGCTATTTACCGACAGTATGCAAACAGAGGAAATAAGACAATAACACTGACACCTGGACAGAACGTATTACTTCTTTTGCCAAGCGACAGACATCTTTTGAGAGACTCATGGCAAGGACCATTTAAAGTACTAAGACAAATCTCGACAGTAAACTATGAGATAGCAGTAAAAGACAAACATAAAATATTTCACATCAACAGGTTAAAACCGTACTACAACAGAGACGAAGACCAACACGAGATAGCAGCAAGCACAACGATAGTAGACCACACAGACGATGACGACACCGACGAAATACCGACCCCATCACTTGACACGACAAACAATCTGCATGACATCAAGACAAATCCTAATCTGACTCAGACAACTGTTACAAGACTGCGACATGTGTACGTATGCTTGCTTGCTTGCTTGTGTTCGCTGGCTTGAGCTCCAACGCAAAGTCCTGTATGTCGGATGAAGGCATCCTGTTGTCCAACATCAGTGTGATGTCATACAGGACCTGAGGTTTGCGTGAGTATCCGTTGTCCCCTGTCTGACTTATTGGTGTGCAGACTGGTGGTTCCTCGCCGTACAGGCAGACACTCTCCGACTTCGGAGGAATCGGCGATCCTACTGACTTTAGCCAGGACCCCGAAGGGACCTGTTGCCCAGGACGCTCGACGAGGACGCGTCAATAGGTCTTGGCCAGTATATAACCCGGCCCTGGTGCCTTGGAAACACCTCTGCGTCCCATGTGTACGTATGACAAGACTTCTTCTGACAGACCATATAATAACATTAGTACAGACATTTGACCGCATCAGACAGCACGGACTGACAGTCAAACCATCGAAAGTTGACATTACCTAAAAAGAAATTTCATTTTTGGGTTATACAATTTGTAATGGCTATGTCACTACTGACGATAACATCGTGTCACGAGTTCTGAAATTGTCACTTCCGACAACAAAGAAAGAAGTGCGAAGTGTCCTAGGTCTATTGAATTATTACAGACAGTTTATACTAAACTTTGCTACTTTGACAGAATGCTTCACTAACCTACTAACAAAAGACAATCCTAACAAAATTGTACACAGTGAATGCCTAAGACCTGCATTTACAAAAGTGTTGTCTTACTTTTCTAGTAACCCCATTCTTAAATTACCAAATTTGTGTACTATTTTCAGATTGAGAACAGACGTGAGCTCCGTAGCGATTGGGGCAGTCCTTTTGCAGGAACACGATCAAAATCTCCACCCAGTGTATTACGTAAGCCGGAAATTAAAGACCAGAGAGCGATTTTGGTCGACGCCGGAAATAGAGGCGTTGGCTCTTGTTTATTCGGTTAGAAAACTATCCAGATTCCTTCTTGGAATACATTTCATAGTACAGACAGACAACAGTCCGTTAAAAATCATCACCACGGGTACGCCTACCAACCACAGCTTAGCGAGATGGTCACTATTATTGCAGGATTTCAGTTTTGAAATCAGGCATATCTCTGGCACTCAAAATACGATTGCTGACCTTCTTTCCCGATGTCCTTACGACACACCCAAAAGCCCAATGGTGCCTGAGCGCACACAACAGATGAATGAAAAATCTGCAGAGTAATATAGCGCTCAGCAACACGGCGAATTATGAAATGTATTTCAGTAACGCTGTACAGAAAGTGTGATAGGGACAACGTCCCAATGTAAATGTTATATATATATATATATATATATATATATATATATATATATATATATATATATATATATATATATATATATATATATATATATATATATATATATATATATATATATATATATATATATAAATATAATAAGTACAGTAATATTTGTGATGAATACTTGTAGTGTATGTGGCATTATTTTAAATAACTATAAATATTGTAACGAACAGTGCTACGTGATTTCAAGACTTACTTCACTTGAACTCTTCAAATATCCGTAGTACCTGCGACGCAGAGTGTTCCGACGTATGTTAATCTGTACGAGAGAGACTGTGACATCTGGTTTCTACAGAACACATTTATTCCATATTGTGAAATAAAGAGTTAATCCGGCAGCTGTGCTTATAAACTATATACTCCGTTCCAGTATATTACATCCAGACGAAGAACATTGTGTTATCTACAGCTTAACACACTAGCTGTGTATTTCCGATGTTTGTGAAATTTATCTGAAAAATAGCAGACTATAGTCCTCAGAAAGAAGTTACGATTTATATAAACTTTGTAAGCTGAAATTTTACATATACAAATTGCATGTAAGGATTTTGATAGATGTAATCTGAGAATCATAACTTGAATAACTTGTTCGCAATAGTGACATTTAGTTCGCTATTGTCAATAAGCATCAAACTATGACGCTTAGAAATTGATTTGCTAATGTAATTTATTTTCTTTGACAGCATGTTGAAATTATCCCCCATTGATTTTGTATTGTTTCAAGGGAAACAATTGAAATTAGTAACAATGTGTAACATGTATAGAAGCCATTCTCAGGTTGCCATGTTGGTGACACATCAAGATGACGTCAGCTGTGCTTGGTATTATTTACCGAAGTTGTAGACCTTCATGAGACTTTCCGACCAAATGAGGTTGAGGTCAAATGTTGGAGTAATCTTATAACGAGACGAATCGCGACCTGACATGTCGTTTTTGCAATTTTTCTTTATCTGTCGGGAGGTAGTTGCGTGTTCGCTGATAGCTACCGGACTGGCTGTGTCATATTACAACTTAAGTAAGAACCCATCGAGTGGAGTGTACTTGATGAGTGTTGCTGCATAGAAGCATTAAAGAATGTGTGTATATAACTTGCAATTATTAACAGGTTTCAAATATAAACCAAAATGTTATGTCAGATGACAATGGGTCGATTCTGACAGGTTTATGAAATAAACCAATATGTATATAGAGTACATGAAAGGCTCCCCCTTTCATGAAAAAGAGAGCGGGAGAATGTCATAATCTCCCCATCAGTTCTACAGCGTCGTCGTAAACGACGCCTGGCGAGTACGGCCAGGGGTCCACCTGTGAGCGACCCTAACCACGCTGTGTCAGGAATAGCCAGACGGTGAATTCGTGGGACATGTAGTCCACGCTGGGACGCAACCCCGACTAGCGAGACTCACAGTGGTTAGCGAGCAGACGGCTTGGGAGCGTTGGAAAAGACAGACGGAATGAATGGTGCTCGTATACTTGAGTGTATGAACGCGAATAGAGAGAACGCCTGTGGGAATAATAGAAGACTGTGCGCTTGTGAGTTGTATACATTGTATTGATATATCTATTGAATGTATTATTGCATCGTCATTGTAATTGTACGATGCATGTAATGGTTGTGATGAGTGAGATGTGTGAATAAAGTGTTTGAATTGTAGTTGTAGTGCGTCACGTCAAGTCATTCTGTGACCGTGTTTGTAGCACACTTGTTGGTGATTACGAGCCTGTGTTATTGCTGAAAGCAAGACTCTGACAGGTTCATCTGCCATAGAGTCAGTGCAAACAAGACTCACGTCAAATAAATTAGAGAAAATCCTCGACGCCAATTATGAGAGAAAACTAAGAGACGCATTAGAAACACCACAAACGTCACAGAGCGGTTACCCAAACAACGAGAGACTTATGGGGACATGAATACATGAAGGCAGTGCAATTCTGGATGGCTTTGAAACGAACTGAACTGATGGTTACTTGGCATTGTATCAGTGGCGGAATATTACTAACTGGCAGGAAAGATAGTTAGCAACATGATGCAGAATATCGCCACAAAGAAATGAACCGACGGCGAAAGGAAATAAATGTATTCTACAGAGTGGCAAGAATCGTCACAGATGGAGAGAGAGAGAAGGAGAGTAGGGGTTAGATAGTAAACACTTGAAATACCAAGGTGGGTGAACTTTATAATTATTATTAGCAGTAAATAAGACTTGCTGCGGACCTGGTATAACAGGACCAGCGGGTTCTAATAGTAATTACTAGACACATGAAATCCTTGTATGCTAAAGAAAGATTAAACGACAGTTTTGATAGACTATCGTCTCCAATCTTCTCCATTTCTGTTCACATTGCTGTTGAAGTTAATGAAGCGATCAGGGCTTACCTTGTGTTGGAGGTTACAAGTTCATAATTTATGAAACAAACCTCTCAGCAGCTAGCTTGGCACATGAGGGCTCGTATTCCGGGAATATCAACAAATCTCAGCCAGTAGCCACCATTATGCACTAGCCAAACAACAACACACCCCAAAGTCAATAATTATGTATGTGTAAATTCTGTTCTTATTCGTACGTGGAGGAATTATACTTTGTCAGCCACAACACATCCATTATACAATCAGAACACATAGACACACCGCTTGGACATGATTTTTGAAACATGTGGACACCAATGTCGACAGGTAACAGAAGATGGGCGACTTTAGCCTCACACGGACACTTCCCTCCATGAAAATCACAATGGACTTGTTGACGTCTTCACTAGATCGTAATCATTATCATGGATCGTTCCACAGTTTATCACCATACATACTGAGCAGTCAGCTTTTTATCGTCGTAGGGTCCACACCTTAACCAGTGACACCGGTGCTGTTAGTGTTAATTCGTCCGATACAGCAGGCGCGTTGCCACATTAGAATACTGAAACTATATTTCGGTGGATTACACTGACACCTCAGGTAGTGGAAATCAGCGCAGACGAGTCAAATTTCCACAGGACGTATGTTCATCATCTCAACGTACACGGACATCGGAACTGATTTACATAACGGACACTAGAGTTACACTTTATATGACATTCACTGCTTATTGCGTATCTGGACATTATATGTACTAGTTATTATTATACTTATATGGAAATGTATCTAACTCGGATGCCAATATGGATGCTATACATTATGGACTTGACCTCCACCATCTACGCTTCTCTCCACCATCATTCTTAAGGAAATCATTTTGTTGAGATGCTTATTGGACTTCGCTCACCGGATTTTCAGCAAAGTTTATCTACATCTCAACCGACACTTCTAAGCTGATGCCACGACTAGGACACTACCACGTGGATCTGCAACAGGTCATTTTGCATTACGATTGTCACACTATCAGATAGTATCACTGACAGGATGGGACATCACACACGCGACAACAGGACATGTTTCACGCTTAGCCAACATTAGTCAGTGAATTCATCTTCATACGTACGTCGTCTAGCCACCGTTGGTATCTTTAACAGTCGGATACCATACCCACGTCAACGTTTCCTTGATTTGTGACACGTCAACTCAACATAAGGCCAGTATATTTGTTAATTGTTGTGTTACTTGTTATCTAGTAGGGTGTGTTCATACGTTTTATTTTACCGAGGCCGATTTGCCGTTTCGTTGACGACGTGGGTTGTTGGTGGGCTATCGTTGTGCTAAGTAAAATAATTATATAGCATAGAGATACGTTTCGTACTTACAATCGTCAGCTCGTTACGAATTTCTTTTATAGCGATCTCACGATTTGTCGGTACTAGTGTTGTGTTGTAGTAGTCAGTTACGTTACTTATCTTCGTCTCATTAGTCAATGTTATTTTTTTTATGAGAATATATATATATATATATATATGTGTGTTTACGTGACACGTCACTTGTTTTCTCGTAACTGTTAGTTGTCAAGTGTTATTTCTTTATACGGAATATATTTTTCATACTAATTTCTTATCTTTGCATATCATAACGGCTAGGACGATATTATTCGCACTAAGTTTGCTAATTTTCTTGCATTTTTCTGTTCTTCATTATTGTTGATTTTGGAGTTGACATTTCGTTCAACATTTGCATTTTGATATAACTACTACTCTTTTCACAACATACGTGCATCTTGTCGATTCTTTGCGCTCCGCTATTTTATTTCAGCTAGATAAACTATAGCGAAGTTAGAACAACATGTCGACATTAAAAGACTTTATGAATATGGGAGAAAGGTCTGGTTTGACCTTTTCTCGAGCTTTCGACATGGGCGAAACAGGAATTGAAGGAATTTCAAGCACAGCAGCGGGAGGAAAGAACAGAAAAGTTAGCAGCGGAGAAGGATAGCAAGGATAAGGAGCTTGCATTTTAGAAAGAATTAAAAGAGAAGGAAATAGCATTGGAAAGGGAGAGAATAGCAACAGAAAGAGAGATGAAAGAAAGGGAAGTAGCATTTGAAAAAGAGAAACTAGCAGCCAAAGCACTTCTTAAAGACAAGGAACTTGAGGGTAATTTGAAGGTTAAGACGTTGGAAATGGATCGTGAAGCTGAGATAGAACGAGAAAGAATACAAGCAAAACATAATGATGCAGTTAAGAAGTACCAAGGAATGATTCATAACTTCCAACACGTTGATTCAGTTAGTTCCTGGATTACCAATTTTGAGGTGTTAGCAAAATTCTATAAAATTCCAAAACAAGACTTACCAATCTTATTCCATCGACATATTGCATTCGAATCTTTAAAGGTGATTGAGTTGATTCCCGAGAACTTGCGAACCAACTATAAATTCACGCGAGAAAGGCTACTTGCACATTTTTCTTTGAATGAGGCTGGTTTACGTACAAAATTTAGCACTAGCTCCTAAAGCGAACCAAACGTTCCTCGACTTCGTGTCTGAGAGCTTTTCTTGCTTCGACAAGTGATAAAGAGCAGCAGACGTTGGGTCTGATTTAGACCTAATACTGAGAGATAAACTTCTTTCTGCTGTACCTGAAGCTATGTCTGTATTCCTCGTAGATAATAAATGTAAGTCGCTTAGTGAGATGGAGTCAAGGGGTGAATCGTTCTATAACGCCCACCGTGACATATTTGCTGAATGCGCACAACCCGAACTTGTGATAGGTTTTAGCGCCAGAATCCAGAATCACAAAGGTAATGGTAAGTTTAAGAAATTCTCAAATAGAAGCAGAGGACCATACCAGAACACAAAAAGAGAATCCGACAGACCTAGAAAGGATCACTTCACACGATGCAACACTGTAAACTATCACACGGGTCTCAGGACATGTGTGACCAACATCCGGGGTATTCTGCATATTTGAGAGACATGACAGCAAAGAAAAGAAGTAAGTATGACTCCTACAAGAGGAGTGTTAAATGTTTTTCTTGTCGGACTTACGGGCAAACCAGTAAGTCTTGAGCTATGAGAAATACTTGGAAAAAGGCGAATGCTGCGTGTGTGTTCTCCGGTAGTAATTCTGATGACATAGAGGACACACATGCAGCTATCATTCAGAAATACAATAACAAAACAGGTAAGGAAGGTCATGATGATGATGATGATAGTCTCACATCAGATCACAAGAGACATATACACGAAGCTAATGTAGTATACACTCATTGAGGTACTCTTATGATCTACCAAGCATGGGTTAATAGATCACCAACAACCTTTTTTAGGGACACAGGATCTACTATTGCGGGTGTTGATCACAAATTGGTGAATAGAAAAGTTTACACATGTAATAGCGTTATATGCAGAACATTCGGAGGTCCCTTAGAAAAATACAAAACAACATGGGTATCAGTAAGATGTCCCTATTATAAGGCGCAAATATGTGCAGCAGAATTACCGAAACCATGTGATGGGTTAATAATTGGTAATATCCCTAATGTCATAGATTTCGTTCAAGAAGTGACCATCGAACCAAGATTTACCAATGCACTGACAAGAACCCAAATTCAAGAGACACGAGAAGAAGAAAATACACAGTTGAAAAAGGTTACATCAACTGTTACAAACACAGTATAACACAAAAGAGAGACAACACAACCTGTAAAAAAATGTTTACACCATAATACTCACACGGTAAACAAATCCAAGCACAGGAAAATGAATTCTCCATTAAATAAGTTTATTTCTGTGGGTGTAAGTGAAAAACAAAAGCAAAAAAACAAGACAACCTCATATATCAATAAATGACACCATTCAGAAACATCACAAAAAGAAAAAACAAAGTTACACACAGTAGTAACAAACAACATAGACGGTCCATTACACAATGGCTGTGGAATGTTGTAACCATATTTGTCGCCCAGATCATCGCCTTGGTTAAATCGACCTTTACACAGGTTAAATGCGTCTTTACGAAAATTCACTCACAGACAAAGAAATATATTACTTGCGCAGTTACAAACATTCACTCGCAAGTCAAGAACATTTGCACACAAACCAGTAAGAAGTTTACAAACTGGTTAAATGAAAGCAAAGAATATTACAGAAAACAAACGACACTTATCTTTGCTTACTCTATCTACTTGGCTTACTTCTGGAGCAGATTTACCAAAGATACCTCATTACAGCGTATGCGTTACACAATATACACACGAGTGAAAACTATAACATTGTTCAAGTCAACAAAGTTAAAATGTACAGATATTGGGATACATGCAGAAAAGAGACACCATATGTTTGAAAGAAAGGAAGAAATAAAGAAAAAGGAATAAAGAAGAAAAGAAAGCGTGAAAGAAAAAATGGAATGAATGAGAGTATTAATTAAATATATCATCACATTTTTCACTACAGACACATTAGTGTCTTACAAAATAAGTTGTTCCAAATTTCGCTGATATAAAGCCAAACTGTGTCAGAGTTGTTCACGCTATCTCAGTTATACTTTTACAATTCACCCACACTTCCAGTTCTCTATTTGTCATACATCTGTTGTTACCTTTATCATTAATAGAGAGCGTTGATAAATTCTTTAAATATGTACTCAGTAGAACATTCTTGTTAAATCCGAATATTCTGTTTATAATTCTGGTCTAGTTTGTTACATATTCTTAAATAATTCACTCCTCTTACAAGACTATGAATTTGATATCTGTCACATTCCAGGCAAGGACAACAATTTAGCCGATCTTCTTAGTCGACTTTAGATATGCTACACAGCAGTTTTGTTTTATTAATAGTTGTCTACGTTCAGTTATATGTTAGGTATTTGGGCCGAATAATTGGTATGGCAAATACACCCGATTGGATGACAGATTCCACAACACACAACAAATTACTAAACTTTGTCATAGTATTATTCGGTTGTATACATATGTTGTTATTTTCGTTTTTTGGCAGAGACATGATATGACATGATAGACAGCATCATGAAGCTGTTATTTTTACGCATACGTCACATACTCAGATGGTGCGATTTGGTTCTTTATGATCAACGAACTTTCGAGCATTTCGAGGATTTCGGTTGTATATGGTTTGATGACAATATCATTCTGTTTAGTACATGTCTTCTTCTTCTTTAGCGTTCCGAGCCATTGAGGTTCTTTGCTGCAAATACAATCCGTCTCCATTCGTCTCTCTGGTGGACCTTCTCTTGCCAGTCGTTGATTCCAAGTGCTTGTAGGTCTGTACATGTATTATCTCTCCACCGCCTTCTTGGTCTACCTCGGGGTCTACGATCATTTATTTCCTGAGTGTAAGCGAGTTTTGTTTCCCTATTATCTTCCATTCTTTCTATATGCCCCAGCCATTGTAGTCTATTAGCCTTCATGATACCAGTGATTAGCGGGGACTTAAACAGATCATAAATGTCTTTGTTACTTCTTCTTTTCCACTCTCCACTTTGTGTATCCCTAATGGGTCCAAAGATGCGTCTTAAAATTTTGTTCTCAAAGGTTTGTAACAAGGCTTCGTCTCCTTTCGTTGTACTCCAGGTTTCAGAGCCATACAGCACAACTGGTCTGATCAGTGTTTTGTATATTGTGATTTTGGTGTTACGAGATAGCGCCTTTGATTTTAGTAGATGTTGTAGTGCATAGTATATCTTATTTCCAGAGTTGATTCTAGCTTGTATTTCTTCCCTTATGATGTTGGAGCAGTTGAAGATTGTACCCAGGTATTTGTATGTTTCCGTTCTTTTAATGGTCATATCATCTATTTGTATGTGGCCAGAGTTTCTAGCCATTCCGTCTCTTGAAATTACCATATATTCTGTCTTATCTTGGTTGATAACCAGCCCCATCTGTTGGGCTTTTCCCTTTAAGTGAGTGTTTAGTACATGTGTTTTCTGAAATTACAAATAGTGGTGTTATATATATATATATATATATATATATATATATATATATATATATATATATATATATATATATATATATATATATATATATATATAATTCTATTGACACTGGCGAGTGATAGAAAGGTGCATTGAACATTTAGACAATTTTAAGTAAATGATGAACAATGACATGGACTATAGATTATGATATTGAACTGTGTATTAGATTAATTAAATTGTTCACAGGATTTTAATTAAGTGGTTATGTTTTGAGTTTGGAGTTCTTATAATTAATTAATTACTAGTGCTGTTAATTAGGTTATAATATTGATCGCTATCTATATATCAACATACGATATCTAGAAGTTTACGCCACATTATGAATGCGCCGCAAATAGAGAATAAGCGCCATTGCATTGCACACAAACCAATTCGTTGATAGTCAACATGTCGATACCTATAAAAGTCTCATAGCTAATACGATTGCACGATATTTACAACGGAAACCTTATATATATATATATATATATATATATATATATATATATATATATATATATATATATATATATATATATATATATATATATATATATATATATATATATATATATATATATATATATATATATATATATATATATATATCTTCTTCTTCAGCATTCCGAGCCATTGAGGTTCTTTGCTGCAAATACAATCTGTCTCCATTCGTCTCTCTGGTGGACCTTCTCTTGCCAGTCGTTGATTCCAAGTGCTTGTAGGTCTGTATGTATATTATCTCTCCACCGCCTTCTTGGTCTACCTCGGGGTCTACGGTCATTTATTTCCTGAGTGTAAGCGAGTTTTGTTTCCCTATTATCTTCCATTCTTTCTATATGCCCCAGCCATTGTAGTCTATTAGCCTTCATGATACCAGTGATTAGCGGGGACTTAAACAAATCATAAATGTCTTTGTTACTTCTTCTTTTCCACTCTCCACTTTGTGTATCCCTAATGGGTCCAAAGATGCGTCTTAAAATTTTGTTCTCAAAGGTTTGTAACAAGGCTTCGTCTCCTTTCGTTGTACTCCAGGTTTCAGAGCCATACAGCACAACTGGTCTGATCAGTGTTTTGTATATTGTGATTTTGGTGTTACGAGATAGCGCCTTTGATTTTAGTAGATGTTGTAGTGCATAGTATATCTTATTTCCAGAGTTGATTCTAGTTTGTATTTCTTCCCTTATGATGTTGGAGCAGTTGAAGATTGTACCCAGGTATTTGTATGTTTCCGTTCTTTTAATGGTCATATTATCTATTTGTATGTGGCCAGAGTTTTTAGCCATTCCGTCTCTTGAAATTACCATATATTCTGTCTTATCTTGGTTGATAACCAGCCCCATCTGTTGGGCTTTTTCCTTTAAGTGAGTCAATATTTCTAATGTCTTTTGTTCACTTTGCCCTATAATATCTATATCATCTGCATAACCAAGCAGCTTGGATGTTCCTCCAATATCACATTCCTCCTTTACCTTCCTTACAACTTTCTCTAGAGCCAGATTGAAGAGTAGCGGCGATAGTGCATCACCCTGTTTCAAGCCAGATGTTATTTGGAAGGGGTCTGATTTCCTGCCTTTATATGTTACTATATTATAAGTATCTTCCATGCATAGTTTGGTCATGTTAATTAACTTCCTTGGCGACTTGGTGCCTGTGAATCACACACGTCCCCTTACTCCGGTTATTTAGCTAGATTTAGGACGCTTGTCCTTGTTGACAAATGAGGGACTAATTTGTTATAGTTAGTTAGTACAGCCTCCCCATGGATTGTCTACACGAGGTCACCGCGGGATTGTAGACAGATGTGCGTGCCCGTCGTATAATAATATTTTTCTATTTGTGTGTGATTTTGTCTGCACTGCTATATGTCAGGTTCATTGATCGCGATTCAGAAAATGATGTCATCATTTTAAAGGGGAGGGGGGCATACTGCCATAGAGTCAGTGCAAACAAGACTGGCGTCATATAAATTAGAGAAAATCCTCGACGCCAAATATGAGAGAAAACTAAGAGACGCATTAGAAACACGACAAACGTCACAAAGCGATTACCCAACCAACGAGACACGTATGGGGACATGAATACAAGAAGGCCGTGCAATTCTGGATGGCTTTGAAACGAACTGAACTGATGGTTACTTGGCATTTAATCAGTGGCGGAATATTACTGATTGACAGGAAAGATAGTTAGCAACATGATGCAGAATATCACCACTAAGAAATGAACCGACGGCGAAAGGAAATAGCTGTATTCTACAGAGCGGCAAGAATCGTCACAGATGGAGAGAGAGAGAAGGAGAGTAGGGGTTAGATAGTAAACACTTGAAATACCAAATTGGGTGAACTTTATAATTATTATTAGCAGTAAATAAGACTTGCTATGGACCTGGTATAACAGGCCCAGCGGGTTCTAATAGTAATTACTAGACACATTAAATCCTTTGTATGCTAAAGAAAGATTAAACGGCAGATTTGATCGACTATCGTCTACGAATCCAGTCTTCTCCATTTTTGTTCACATTGCTGTTGAAGTTAATAAAGCGAGCCGAAGCTTACCTTGTGTTGGAGTTTACAAGTTAATAATTTATGAAACAATCCTCTCAGCAGCAATCTTGGCATCATCCCTTCACTGATTTTTAAAAAAAAACGGATATCAGAAAGCTGCTCCTCTTTCGTGCAAGTCAAAAGTGGGGCGGCATCTTTAAAATAAACTTATTACGTCACCGTGTTCAACTTCACCGTGATTTCACATGTTTAACCCTCTTTACATCCTAGACAACAATATTGACAGGTTACAAGACAATGTGGTCCTCTCAGTGCTGGAGGTCCCGGGTTCAAGTCCTGGTGAGGCATGAGATTTGTTCACGTGGACTTATTGTAACAAAATTTCCCCTGGTCTCTGGGTAGTGAGATCGGACGGCCGTGTGTATTGCTGCGCACGTAAAAATTCCCTTGGCAGTTGGAAATCGAAAAAGAGTAGCCTAACGGCGCTGCCCGGGCAAAATGTCGAGTTTAAAATCTATCGAACGTATTTCAGGATCCTCGCCTGTGCTTCAGAGTTCGTGCACTGAGCTGAGATTCTCCGGATTCAGGCTTCAGTTAAGAGTAGAACGGAGCACGTATGGGTTGTACCCGTGTGTCGTGTTGCTGATCCGTCGGATAAACTAAAACTAAATTAACATCCGTAGTCCTCTCATTTGGCACGAACACCGAGCATGAATTCTTAAAATATAATGTTCAATCATAATTGGTAAGCACTGGCCACGTGGCACTCACGCGTGACCATTTGTCTCTTCCTTCTTTAGATTGATCCAGGATTCAATCCAGCCTTTGCCCTTGTTGACTGTGCCAAGGAATCAGATCTGTGTGCCAATGAAGGCGTCGAATCATATCCGTTTCTCAAGTTTTACTTCGGAGGCTCCCTGGTCACTGAAATCCAAGACTTTGAATTACCTACAATGGCTGAACTAAATGGCTGAACTATGGCTGAACTATGACTAAACTATGGCTGAACTATGACTGAACTATGGATGTGGCTGCTGCAGTGTATTGTTCGACAGACGGGCATAATAGAGGCTACACAAAGTTACCTATTTATAGTTGGCTAAACCCAGTGTGTTAGGTGTATAACCCTGTTTATAGTTGACTAAACCCCGTGTGTTAGGTGTATAACCCTATTTATAGTTGACCAAACCCCGTGTGTTAGGTGTATAACCCTGTTTATAGTTGGCTAAACCCCGTGTGTTAGGTGTATAACCCTGTTTATAGTTGACTAAACCCCGTGTGTTAGGTGTATAACCCTGTTTATAGTTGACTAAACCCCGTGTGTTAGGTGTATAACCCTGTTTATAGTTGACTAAACCCCGTGTGTTAGGTGTATAACCCTGTTTATAGTTGACTAAACCCAGTGTGTTAGGTGTATAACCCTGTTTATAGTTGACTAAACCCCGTGTGTTAGGTGTATAACCCTGTTTATAGTTGACTAAACCCCGTGTGTTAGGTGTATAACCCTATTTATAGTTGACCAAACCCCGTGTGTTAGGTGTATAACCCTGTTTATAGTTGACTAAACCCCGTGTGTTAGGTGTATAACCCTGTTTATAGTTGACTAAACCCCGTGTGTTAGGTGTATAACCCTGTTTATAGTTGGCTAAACCCCGTGTGTTAGGTGTATAACCCTGTTTATAGTTGACTAAACCCCGTGTGGTAGGTGTATAACCCTGTTTATAGTTGACTAAACCCCGTGTGTTAGGTGTATAACCCTGTTTATAGTTGACTAAACCCCGTGTGTTAGGTGTATAACCCTGTTTATAGTTGACTAAACCCCGTGTGTTAGGTGTATAACCCTGTTTATAGTTGACTAAACCCCGTGTGTTAGGTGTATAACCCTATTTATAGTTGACCAAACCCGTGTGTTAGGTGTATAACCCTGTTTATAGTTGACTAAACCCCGTGTGTTAGGTGTATAACCCTGTTTATAGTTGACTAAACCCGTGTGTTAGGTGTATAACCCTGTTTATAGTTGACTAAACCCCGTGTGTTAGGTGTATAACCCTGTTTATAGTTGACCAAACCCCGTGTGTTAGGTGTATAACCCTGTTTATAGTTGACTAAACCCCGTGTGTTAGGTGTATAACCCTGTTTATAGTTGACTAAACCCCGTGTGTTAGGTGTATAACCCTGTTTATAGTTGACTAAACCCCGTGTGTTAGGTGTATAACCCTGTTTATAGTTGACCAAACCCCGTGTGTTAGGTGTATAACCCTGTTTATAGTTGACTAAACCCCGTGTGGTAGGTGTATAACCCTGTTTATAGTTGGCTAAACCCAGTGTGTTAGGTGTATAACCCTGTTTATAGTTGACTAAACCCCGTGTGTTAGGTGTATAACCCTGTTTATAGTTGACTAAACCCCGTGTGTTAGGTGTATAACCCTGTTTATAGTTGACTAAACCCAGTGTGTTAGGTGTATAACCCTGTTTATAGTTGACTAAACCCCGTGTGTTAGGTGTATAACCCTGTTTATAGTTGACTAAACCCAGTGTTTTAGGTGTATAACCCTGTTTATAGTTGACTAAACCCCGTGTGTTAGGTGTATAACCCTGTTTATAGTTGACTAAACCCAGTGTGTTAGGTGTATAACCCTGTTTATAGTTGACTAAACCCCGTGTGTTAGGTGTATAACCCTGTTTATAGTTGACTAAACCCCGTGTGTTAGGTGTATAACCCTGTTTATAGTTGACTAAACCCCGTGTGGTAGGTGTATAACCCTGTTTATAGTTGACTAAACCCCGTGTGGTAGGTGTATAACCCTGTTTATAGTTGACTAAACCCCGTGTGGTAGGTGTATAACCCTGTTTATAGTTGGCTAAACCCCGTGTGTTAGGTGTATAACCCTGTTTATAGTTGACTAAACCCCGTGTGTTAGGTGTATAACCCTGTTTATAGTTGACTGAACCCCGTGTGTTAGGTGTATAACCCTGTTTATAGTTGACTAAACCCCGTGTGTTAGGTGTATAACCCTGTTTATAGTTGACTAAACCCCGTGTGTTAGGTGTATAACCCTGTTTATAGTTGGCTAAACCCCGTGTGTTAGGTGTATAACCCTGTTTATAGTTGACTAAACCCCGTGTGGTAGGTGTATAACCCTGTTTATAGTTGACTAAACCCCGTGTGTTAGGTGTATAACCCTGTTTATAGTTGACTAAACCCCGTGTGTTAGGTGTATAACCCTGTTTATAGTTGACTAAACCCCGTGTGTTAGGTGTATAACCCTGTTTATAGTTGGCTAAACCCCGTGTGTTAGGTGTATAACCCTGTTTATAGTTGACTAAACCCCGTGTGGTAGGTGTATAACCCTGTTTATAGTTGACTAAACCCCGTGTGTTAGGTGTATAACCCTGTTTATAGTTGACTAAACCCCGTGTGGTAGGTGTATAACCCTGTTTATAGTTGGCTAAAACCCCGTGTGTTAGGTGTATAACCCTGTTTATAGTTGACTAAACCCCGTGTGTTAGGTGTATAACCCTGTTTATAGTTGGCTAAACCCCGTGTGTTAGGTGTATAACCCTGTTTATAGTTGACTAAACCCCGTGTGGTAGGTGTATAACCCTGTTTATAGTTGACTAAACCCCGTGTGTTAGGTGTATAACCCTGTTTATAGTTGACTAAACCCCGTGTGTTAGGTGTATAACCCTGTTTATAGTTGGCTAAACCCCGTGTGTTAGGTGTATAACCCTGTTTATAGTTGACTAAACCCCGTGTGTTAGGTGTATAACCCTGTTTATAGTTGGCTAAACCCCGTGTGTTAGGTGTATAACCCTGTTTATAGTTGACTAAACCCCGTGTGTTAGGTGTATAACCCTGTTTATAGTTGACTAAACCCCGTGTGTTAGGTGTATAACCCTGTTTATAGTTGACTAAACCCCGTGTGTTAGGTGTATAACCCTGTTTATAGTTGACTAAACCCCGTGTGTTAGGTGTATAACCCTGTTTATAGTTGGCTAAACCCCGTGTGTTAGGTGTATAACCCTGTTTATAGTTGACTAAACCCCGTGTGTTAGGTGTATAACCCTGTTTATAGTTGACTAAACCCCGTGTGTTAGGTGTATAACCCTGTTTATAGTTGACTAAACCCCGTGTGTTAGGTGTATAACCCTGTTTATAGTTGACTAAACCCCGTGTGTTAGGTGTATAACCCTGTTTATAGTTGGCTAAACCCCGTGTGTTAGGTGTATAACCCTGTTTATAGTTGACTAAACCCCGTGTGTTAGGTGTATAACCCTGTTTATAGTTGACTAAACCCCGTGTGTTAGGTGTATAACCCTGTTTATAGTTGACTAAACCCCGTGTGGTAGGTGTATAACCCTGTTTATAGTTGACCGAACCCTGTATTGTAGGCGTATAACTTTCTCTGTTTAAACTTGAACGTGGTGTACGTACAATTGTTGATGTTTATACTTGACCGAATCATGTGTTTGTGAAGTGTACTTGTGTCTGTTTATACTTGACCGAATCATGTGTTTGTGAAGTGTACTTGTGTCTGTTTATACTTGACCGAATCATGTGTTTGTGAAGTGTACTTGTGTCTGTTTATACTTGACCGAATCATGTGTTTGTGAAGTGTACTTGTGTCTGTTTATACTTGACCGAATCATGTGTTTGTGAAGTGTACTTGTGTCTGTTTATACTTGACCGAATCATGTGTTTGTGAAGTGTACTTGTGTCTGTTTATACTTGACCGAATCATGTGTTTGTGAAGTGTACTTGTGTCTGTTTATACTTGACCGAATCATGTGTTTGTGAAGTGTACTTGTGTCTGTTTATACTTGACCGAATCATGTGTTTTTGAAGTGTACTTGTGTCTGTTTATACTTGACCGAATCATGTGTTTGTGAAGTGTACTTGTGTCTGTTTATACTTGACCGAATCATGTGTTTGTGAAGTGTACTTGTGTCTGTTTATACTTGACCGAATCATGTGTTTGTGAAGTGTACTTGTGTCTGTTTATACTTGACCGAATCATGTGTTTTTGAACTGTACTTGTGTCTGTTTATACTTGACCGAATCATGTGTGTTAGATGTATACATTTTTATGTTTATACTTGATCGAACCCTGTGTGTTAGCCGTAAGATTGTGCCAGTGTATGCTACACGGCTCTGAACACTATGAGTTAGATACACTCGGTGTGTCCTGTATTGGTCACGACTGTTCCACGGAAGCAGCATGTATGCCCTGTAATCTTCTCGACTGTTCCACGGAAGCAGGAGGTATGGTGCAGCAGCCACCCACAACCAGAGATAGACTGTCAAACAACCAGTGAACGACTCTAAAGCAGCTGTAACCAGACATCTTGAGTAGGCCTTCCGGCTGAATAAATCTGATACCAATACTCACTGGGTTTTGTTCTTGTGACGAGTTCACCTTGGGTAGCGAGAGTGAACCACACCCTAGGTGTCTCTGGCACTCCCGTGTATTCTAGCCCCAGGGGTTGGATGAGCAGATACACCTTTTTCCTCTGTGGTTGATCTCCTATTAGTTAATTACGTCTACAAGCCCCTCCAGATTCTAGACCCCCACTAACTACCTACACCTGTGGAACAATGAACACTGAGGCATCGTCCGAGACCACACTCAATCCTTATACAAAGAGCAAGTCAACTTACATAAAGTTTATTCTACCCTTGAGAATCTAGAACTGAAATGAACATCCTGATAGAAGAATCTATTTACACAAATAGAAGATAGAGTAGAGATAGACTCAGAGATGTAGGTATCTTCATCGAGTTGAGAAGTAGATTGGATGCAGATGTCCCGTCCAGTCGGTCCGCCACTCACCCGGCTTCCTTCCAGTGAGATGACTAGAACCTTGAAGACCACTCTGTCTCTCGAGCGTGGATCCCCAACACTAGAGTCACTGCTGGACCACACTTTACTGGACCAACGACATCTCTATCACTCCCACGGAGTCACTGTTAATACACTTCTCGAACAATACCAGTTGGAAGACAATCCTCCTGGACTTGACTCCAAGTAGTCGTTACTTCGAAGAACTTAACGAATCACTGACCAAGCTAATGGTCTGTCACTCATCACACAGTCTTACTGCAGAACCGCTATGGTAGTGACCAATTTAATGGTCCCTTTATCACAGCACCGGAACATGAATGGAAAAGTGTCACGGACCAATTCAATGGTCTCCTACAGTCACACTACTTGTAGAATCCGATATGGCTACTGAAATGTTACTGAGTTCTTGGATAACACAGTTGATAATCTTGATACTGCAACAGTACATTAATAGAATCAGACATCTATTTCACGGCAACAATTCAGGTTGGACTATAATCCCATAGTCCCTTCCACCGGGTTACCTTGACACGAGTCACTACTTGGTGAAGTTCTTCTCAAGACCTGCCACTAGAGCTGTCCAAAGAACCATTCAAGTGTCTGAAGCTCAGTTACTTCTGCGTTTAGGCAGAACCCCCGTCAAACTAGACGGACCGGTGTTCCCTGTCGTTGAGCATGATTACTCAACATGCTGAACTGTTCATAGCAAAACAGAGTGTCGTCTATTTATCAGAACAATCACAAACCAACACTTCTCACACGGGCACCTTCAGGGTGGTTGTATGTCTTGAGGCAACCTTCACTCATGGTGAATCAATTTGGGTACCTGATGTGGTTGAGTCTGGCGTGATAAGTAAAGAACTGAACCCTTCGCTCTGTCACACGAAGTGGTTTCCTGCCAACAACATTATAGTTGACTGGTTCCTCAACAGGCAAACTCCTGAAAAGGAAGAGCGACCGGTGAGAGTATACTGGCCCAAACATAAGTCCACATGCATCCTACCAATAACTACTCAACTCTCAGTCATGCTACTTAGTTATGCATATAACTAAAGCATTATCTCTATATGGAGAGTAGTACAGCATGGGTTTGCAAATGTCAGCTGGCCTCACAGAACAGCCCGTCAAACAGAGCAAGAAATCAGAATGACGAGTCTGATCTTTGGTCTCACCTCTCCCTAATCATCTACCAGTCGTCGCTAACGTCAGTAGTGATACAAGGCTGTTATTATAGTTCTAAGTTAATTGAACTAAACATAGGTAAAGAGTCCCTAGACTCGGTCCTAACATCATCAATGTACATTAAGAAACATAAGCTGGATCAATATCCCATCCCTCGGGATATAGGAATAGGACATGATCACATCCACTATGTACACAAGCCTGTTTGCTGGTGGGACCACCTGCCCCTGCCCTAGCAAACTCTTCTTATCAGACTCCGCCTTAGAGTCAAGAAGCCTTCTTGAGAATACATGTTCCCCACATGTTCCAAGGGTAATCTTCCAGTTCTGTCCTCCCCAAGTGGTTTAGCCTTGGCATGGATGGAACTTCATCGTTGGCTTGGCCTACCAACACATACTTTCATAACTTGCGTTTACCTCCCCCATATTCTATATTTCCCCAGTCTCATGCAGCCTCCTTGCATCCTTCCATACTTCCAGCACCTGAGCATTCACTCGCACTAGCGCCAGTACGAAAGAGACAGGATAGCTGAGACAAGATTTCAGAACGCCCCTTTATATCGCGACGGCACGCAGTGTTATCTCGCGACGACCTATTCGGCGTTCGGACTTACTCCAGGAAGTATCACATGCCATGACCTAATATATATACACACACAATGTCCCATCATATATATATATATATAAATATAGCACCACAGCAACTTACCTTGACACAGAAATCCGCTGTTCCACACAATGAATTCACTATTAAGTTATTACACCATAGTTACATCATTCCTGGTGGCACAGAACTAAGTTCTTCCTTTACTTAGTAACTAAGCACAATTTTGTCTGAAACTCCACCTACCAACTTACCTGGTTTTATAACCGTTCTTCGGGCTTCAGCAACTGACTGAACTAATCTAGGTTTCCATCCGGCACAAGTAACTAGGTTTTATTCTAACACAGCAACCTAATAGATGTAACGATTGTCAAAACATGGTACACATATTTGGAACCCAAATCGCCTACATCACAATACGGCGTTTCTAACAGCTGTTTCGCGAGCACACGATAACCAAACACGATTCGCCATCAACTGCGTTATCGATCGGTTTGCTAATTAGTATGCAAGGACATCCGCATAGGTAATGAGGTTAGAACAATGGCGTGTGGAACACACGTACAAAGTTAAATGATTTAAACAATTATCTACCTGTATTGGACAACCAGACCTCCAGACAGCTCCGAACTGTTCAAGGGCTTCTCAGCTTCCTTGATCTAACAGTCAGCCGCATAATGGTTGAGGGGAGACGCACACAAAACGGCTCACATTCGGCCTGCGTCTATTCTGTGGCAACGACAGTAAGTGAATGACTGATTTAGCCACATTCCCGCTTCGTGCCAACTCAATGCGCACTAGAAGCGAGTGCTTCTCGAGAAAAGATACTTTCTCGGGAAAACCGTCATTCCCCGCCTAGAGTTTCTAGATCTCTCTGCACGAGAATTTAGAGCGATACCCAACATCACGGGTTACTCGAATTTCGGGGTTTCGAGAATATTCTAGATCGTAAGTCCTTCATCGGCTTCCCTCAGTCTATTCTTAGCTGGGAAAGTCCCCGATGACGCGCCAAAATAGTGCGGAATCCTGACGACCCAAGACAGATAATCGCGTTTCGTCACATAGGCCCCCACTTTAAGAGGATCGACCCCGTCGTTCCACTTCTACGCAGAAGCTGTCTATGTCGTTCGTTCTTTCTTCTTAGAGACCGGATGGCGGGTGAGGAAGTCTAACCCGTCAATATTGTATAGAATACTTTTACCACATTAGGTGGGGTGACAAGCTATTCAGTATCACGGGTGATCAACGCCTACTCCGCTACTGCGATCGGGCATCTCGCAGTGTCTTGCGGAACAGAGCTCCCGTCTCGATCTGATTTAACGATCGTTCCTGCCAGAGTTTACTGGACTTCTGCAACTCCAGCTTCCCCTTTCGAGGACCCAGCTGGATTGCAGTCGGTCGGATTGAGGGACCAAGGGTCTGTGTCTGTTCTGACACAACCCACCTCTTCCGACCACGGTTCTCAGTGTAGCTAGCACTGCGGGTGTTCCTTTGGCCGGTCATGTTCCCCCGAGCACCGGGCTGAACCGAAGAAGGTACCTGCACATACATATAGGACTGCCTATGGTGTGACAGGCTTTCCGCTACCTGACCTGAACCCCGAACCGTTCTTTCAGCGAATCTCTGCGCCCTTGGGCTGGTAGACTTATCATCGGGCTTCCCCTCATAGCGCATGAGGAGACTGGTATGGAAAGTAGTAGACTTTCCCAGGAACACCACTCCATAGTGCTTGTGGAGCCCCACTTTATCCACTAGGAATGGGCCCTGCCACCCGATTTCGAATTCGTTCCCCTCGATTGGGAGGAGTACTAGAACTCGGTCTCCAACCTCTAAGGATATCTTCGTCTTCGTCCATGTCTCAGGTGTGCATTTACGGCACTCAGGACAAGACCTAATATACCTGCGCACGTCGCCTGTCATTCCCGGCCACCAATAGTACCGGGATAGACATTTACCGGTTGTCCCTACCGTCAGATGTCCGGTTGGGGACCTGACATGTACCGTTCGTAGCAGATTAGCTCTGAAGCTCTCAGGAACCAACTTACGTTCCCTCTGCATTGTCTCTGATCCGGTCTGAATTAACGGTGACCGGGTTTCAGAGTTGAACTTACCCTGAATTAACGGGTTTTTATTTTTGGGCAACCGTTCTGAACAAGGACACTCCGTCGCATCCTTGCTCCGAGCATTACTCATTCCATCCGGGTGAGTATTTCGGAGACTTACCTTTTTGAGATCCTCTTCCTCTGTACCTCTGACCTGCCTAGACTTATGGATGCTAGGGTGTTCTGGTTCACCCAGAAACACGTACTTCCGGCCAAGAATTAGGGGATAGAGAGGATCCGGTACGACTGCCGCCTGAATGCGTCCAGTAACGTACTTGCTCCGAATCTCCACATTGGCAATCGGGCAACGTAGCGCTACAGCACTCCTACTGGCTGGCTGTATCTCTGTCATCTCCCCAGTGAGTTGCTCTGGGCCTGTCAGGTGGGATGCAATTACAGATGAAAATTGCAATCCTGTGTCGTAGACGCACAACACCTGTTGCCCATTCACTTCTACTTCCTCAACCACTGGAGGTCGCTCTGGTTCTCCATTTCCATCAACCGTCTTCACTTTCCTGCAAGGTCTATCCCTAACCTCTGCAAGACAAGCAAAGTGAAAGTCCTTGGGCTTACTCCTACACTCACTCGTATTGTGAGTGCTGGACTTGCAGAATTTGCACCATCGTTCACTCCACTTCCTCTTTGGAGAACTAGGTGGGCTATTCTTACCTTGGTTGACGTTAGAGATCTTCTCTAAAGAGTTTACCTGTTTCTTGGGTTCATCAGAACCTCTGTTCTTTTTCTTTGACTTACCTTGATCCTTATCTTTCGATCTCGGATCTGTTGGACTGGTATCCCCAGTCTCGCCATAGACTTCAACGTATCTTTCGGCTAACTTGGTGACTATATCCAATCTCTCAGCCCCATTCTCACCTAAGAAGTTTCGCAAGGGTTTGGACATTTGCATTCGCATCTGGTCTACAACCATCAACTCACGCAAACTTTCATACTCCTCTTTAAATCCGGCCAAGGCCATCCACTTAAGAAGGTATGAGTTCAATCTCACACTGTATGATGAAAACAGTTCACCAGGTTCTCGCTTCGCAGTCCGAAACTTCCTTCGGTATGAGTGCGCTGTGATCTCGAATCTCTTCAAGAGAGCCGCTTTCAGTGCCGGGTAATCATTCTGTAGACCCGGTGGCAAGCGTGCATACACCTCATAACCTTCGGCACGGAGTCCCTGGGAGAGTTTTAAACACCATTTCTGTTTGTCTAGTCCCATCGCAATAGCCATGGCTTCATACTTCTCTAAGTATTGGTCTATCCGCTCCTTCTCGGGTTCGAACGGCTGTAAAGGCCATTTCATAGCCTGATAGTCACGTCTACTGGTTGACTCTGAGCCAGGAGGTACACCTCCTCCCATAGCTCCATCAGTTACACCTGTAGCCAGCACTTGTGCCTCAAGTAGCTTCATTCGATACTCATGGTCACGTTTTTCTTTCGCGGCTTCCAACTCAAGCCGTTTCATCTCAGTATCAGCCGCTATCCTCTTTTCCTCAAGAGCCACTTTACTGGCTTCCAGTTCTCTTTCTGCTCTCCTCCTCTCTCTTTCTTCTTGGCGAAAATTTCTTTCCACCTCTTGCACATAGGATTTCAAAGCATCTCCCTCTAGACCAGACTTACGTCCAGTTTCCTGAACTTTGTCTAAGTCTAACTCTTGGGTAGACATGTTGACTATGATAGGTGGGTACTCAAGTATGTGTGGGTGAAGCAATACAATGAATCAATAATCAATAGTACTAACTAATCACCACAACACAAATGTCTGTCAGACAGTTAGGAGATAGGTAGAAGTAGTAGAATCTTATGTAGACTGAAGTAGAGGATAAAGACTAAGTCCCTATCACTATGTGAGAGGTCTACAACACACAGAGAGCTTGGAATAATCCCGGACGGGCCCCCACTCTGTATGGAGTGTGACGAGTTCACCTTGGGTAGCGAGAGTGAACCACACCCTAGGTGTCTCTGGCACTCCCGTGTATTCTAGCCCCAGGGGTTGGATGAGCAGATACACCTTTTTCCTCTGTGGTTGATCTCCTATTAGTTAATTACGTCTACAAGCCCCTCCAGATTCTAGACCCCCACTAACTACCTACACCTGTGGAACAATGAACACTGAGGCATCGTCCGAGACCACACTCAATCCTTATACAAAGAGCAAGTCAACTTACATAAAGTTTATTCTACCCTTGAGAATCTAGAACTGAAATGAACATCCTGATAGAAGAATCTATTTACACAAATAGAAGATAGAGTAGAGATAGACTCAGAGATGTAGGTATCTTCATCGAGTTGAGAAGTAGATTGGATGCAGATGTCCCGTCCAGTCGGTCCGCCACTCACCCGGCTTCCTTCCAGTGAGATGACTAGAACCTTGAAGACCACTCTGTCTCTCGAGCGTGGATCCCCAACACTAGAGTCACTGCTGGACCACACTTTACTGGACCAACGACATCTCTATCACTCCCACGGAGTCACTGTTAATACACTTCTCGAACAATACCAGTTGGAAGACAATCCTCCTGGACTTGACTCCAAGTAGTCGTTACTTCGAAGAACTTAACGAATCACTGACCAAGCTAATGGTCTGTCACTCATCACACAGTCTTACTGCAGAACCGCTATGGTAGTGACCAATTTAATGGTCCCTTTATCACAGCACCGGAACATGAATGGAAAAGTGTCACGGACCAATTCAATGGTCTCCTACAGTCACACTACTTGTAGAATCCGATATGGCTACTGAAATGTTACTGAGTTCTTGGATAACACAGTTGATAATCTTGATACTGCAACAGTACATTAATAGAATCAGACATCTCTTTCACAGCAACAATTCAGGTTGGACTATAATCCCATAGTCCCTTCCACCGGGTTACCTTGACACGAGTCACTACTTGGTGAAGTTCTTCTCAAGACCTGCCACTAGAGCTGTCCAAAGAACCATTCAAGTGTCTGAAGCTCAGTTACTTCTGCGTTTAGGCAGAACCCCCGTCAAACTAGACGGACCGGTGTTCCCTGTCGTTGAGCATGATTACTCAACATGCTGAACTGTTCATAGCAAAACAGAGTGTCGTCTATTTATCAGAACAATCACAAACCAACACTTCTCACACGGGCACCTTCAGGGTGGTTGTATGTCTTGAGGCAACCTTCACTCATGGTGAATCAATTTGGGTACCTGATGTGGTTGAGTCTGGCGTGATAAGTAAAGAACTGAACCCTTCGCTCTGTCACACGAAGTGGTTTCCTGCCAACAACATTATAGTTGACTGGTTCCTCAACAGGCAAACTCCTGAAAAGGAAGAGCGACCGGTGAGAGTATACTGGCCCAAACATAAGTCCACATGCATCCTACCAATAACTACTCAACTCTCAGTCATGCTACTTAGTTATGCATATAACTAAAGCATTATCTCTATATGGAGAGTAGTACAGCATGGGTTTGCAAATGTCAGCTGGCCTCACAGAACAGCCCGTCAAACAGAGCAAGAAATCAGAATGACGAGTCTGATCTTTGGTCTCACCTCTCCCTAATCATCTACCAGTCGTCGCTAACGTCAGTAGTGATACAAGGCTGTTATTATAGTTCTAAGTTAATTGAACTAAACATAGGTAAAGAGTCCCTAGACTCGGTCCTAACATCATCAATGTACATTAAGAAACATAAGCTGGATCAATATCCCATCCCTCGGGATATAGGAATAGGACATGATCACATCCACTATGTACACAAGCCTGTTTGCTGGTGGGACCACCTGCCCCTGCCCTAGCAAACTCTTCTTATCAGACTCCGCCTTAGAGTCAAGAAGCCTTCTTGAGAATACATGTTCCCCACATGTTCCAAGGGTAATCTTCCAGTTCTGTCCTCCCCAAGTGGTTTAGCCTTGGCATGGATGGAACTTCATCGTTGGCTTGGCCTACCAACACATACTTTCATAACTTGCGTTTACCTCCCCCATATTCTATATTTCCCCAGTCTCATGCAGCCTCCTTGCATCCTTCCATACTTCCAGCACCTGAGCATTCACTCGCACTAGCGCCAGTACGAAAGAGACAGGATAGCTGAGACAAGATTTCAGAACGCCCCTTTATATCGCGACGGCACGCAGTGTTATCTCGCGACGACCTATTCGGCGTTCGGACTTACTCCAGGAAGTATCACATGCCATGACCTAATATATATACACACACAATGTCCCATCATATATATATATATAAATATAGCACCACAGCAACTTACCTTGACACAGAAATCCGCTGTTCCACACAATGAATTCACTATTAAGTTATTACACCATAGTTACATCATTCCTGGTGGCACAGAACTAAGTTCTTCCTTTACTTAGTAACTAAGCACAATTTTGTCTGAAACTCCACCTACCAACTTACCTGGTTTTATAACCGTTCTTCGGGCTTCAGCAACTGACTGAACTAATCTAGGTTTCCATCCGGCACAAGTAACTAGGTTTTATTCTAACACAGCAACCTAATAGATGTAACGATTGTCAAAACATGGTACACATATTTGGAACCCAAATCGCCTACATCACAATACGGCGTTTCTAACAGCTGTTTCGCGAGCACACGATAACCAAACACGATTCGCCATCAACTGCGTTATCGATCGGTTTGCTAATTAGTATGCAAGGACATCCGCATAGGTAATGAGGTTAGAACAATGGCGTGTGGAACACACGTACAAAGTTAAATGATTTAAACAATTATCTACCTGTATTGGACAACCAGACCTCCAGACAGCTCCGAACTGTTCAAGGGCTTCTCAGCTTCCTTGATCTAACAGTCAGCCGCATAATGGTTGAGGGGAGACGCACACAAAACGGCTCACATTCGGCCTGCGTCTATTCTGTGGCAACGACAGTAAGTGAATGACTGATTTAGCCACATTCCCGCTTCGTGCCAACTCAATGCGCACTAGAAGCGAGTGCTTCTCGAGAAAAGATACTTTCTCGGGAAAACCGTCATTCCCCGCCTAGAGTTTCTAGATCTCTCTGCACGAGAATTTAGAGCGATACCCAACATCACGGGTTACTCGAATTTCGGGGTTTCGAGAATATTCTAGATCGTAAGTCCTTCATCGGCTTCCCTCAGTCTATTCTTAGCTGGGAAAGTCCCCGATGACGCGCCAAAATAGTGCAGAATCCTGACGACCCAAGACAGATAATCGCGTTTCGTCACAGTTCTACAGCCGTTTTATACTGCTCTTTCACTCGTAGCTCGTTCACTGTTGTACTGCGGTCATCTATTGATCTTGTACATTGTCGTTCATTGTTGTATTGCCGTGATCAATTGCTCTTGTACACTATGGCGTTCATTGTTGTACTGCCGTGATCTATTGCTCGTGTACATTATGTCGTTCATTGTTGTACTGCCGTGATCTATTGCTCGTGTACATTATGTCGTTCATTGTTGTACTGCCGTGATCTATTGCTCTTCTACTCTGTGTCGTTCATTGTTGTAATGCCGTGATCTATTGCTCTTCTACTCTATGTCGTTCATTGTTGTAATGCCGTGATCTATTGCTCTTGTACACTATGGCGTTCATTCTGGTACTGTCGTGATCTATTGCTCTTCTACTCTATGTCGTTCATTGTTGTACTGCCGTGATCTATTGCTCGTGTACATTATGTCGTTCATTGTTGTATTGCCGTGATCAATTGCTCTTGTACACTATGGCGTTCATTCTGGTACTGTCGTGATCTATTGCTCTTCTACTCTATGTCGTTCATTGTTGTACTGCCGTGATCTATTGCTCGTGTACATTATGTCGTTCATTGTTGTAATGCCGCGATCCATTGCTCTTCTACTTTATGTCGTTCATTGTTGTAATGCCGCGATCCATTGCTCTTCTACTTTATGTCGTTCATTGTTGTACTGCCGTGATCTATTGCTCGTGTACATTATGTCGTTCATTGTTGTAATGCCGCGATCCATTGCTCTTCTACTTTATGTCGTTCATTGTTGTAATGCCGCGATCTATTGCTCTTCTACTCTATGTCGTTCATTGTTGTAATGCCGCGATCTATTGCTCTTCTACTTTATGTCGTTCATTGTTGTAATGCCGCGATCCATTGCTCTTCTACTTTATGTCGTTCATTGTTGTACTGCCGCGATCTATTGCTCTTCTACTTTATGTCGTTCATTGTTGTAATGCCGCGATCCATTGCTCTTCTACTTTATGTCGTTCATTGTTGTAATGCCGCGATCCATTGCTCTTCTACTTTATGTCGTTCATTGTTGTAATGCCGCGATCCATTGCTCTTCTACTCTATGTCGTTCATTGTTGTAATGCCGCGATCTATTGCTCTTCTACTTTATGTCGTTCATTGTTGTAATGCCGCGATCCATTGCTCTTCTACTTTATGTCGTTCATTGTTGTAATGCCGCGATCCATTGCTCTTCTACTTTATGTCGTTCATTGTTGTAATGCCGCGATCCATTGCTCTTCTACTTTATGTCGTTCATTGTTGTAATGCCGCGATCCATTGCTCTTCTACTTTATGTCGTTCATTGTTGTAATGCCGCGATCCATTGCTCTTCTACTTTATGTCGTTCATTGTTGTACTGCCGTGATCTATTGCTCTTCTACTTTATGTCGTTCATTGTTGTAATGCCGCGATCCATTGCTCTTCTACTTTATGTCGTTCATTGTTGTAATGCCGCGATCCATTGCTCTTCTACTTTATGTCGTTCATTGTTGTAATGCCGCGATCCATTGCTCTTCTACTTTATGTCTTTCATTGTTGTAATGCCGCGATCCATTGCTCTTCTACTTTATGTCGTTCATTGTTGTAATGCCGCGATCCATTGCTCTTCTACTTTATGTCGTTCATTGTTGTACTGCCGTGATCTATTGCTCTTCTACTTTATGTCGTTCATTGTTGTAATGCCGCGATCCATTGCTCTTCTACTTTATGTCGTTCATTGTTGTAATGCCGCGATCCATTGCTCTTCTACTTTATGTCGTTCATTGTTGTAATGCCGCGATCTATTGCTCTTCTACTTTATGTCGTTCATTGTTGTACTGCCGCGATCTATTGCTCTTCTACTTTATGTCGTTCATTGTTGTACTGCCGCGATCTATTGCTCTTCTACTTTATGTCGTTCATTGTTGTACTGCCGTGATCTATTGCTCTTCTACTTTATGTCGTTCATTGTTGTACTGCCGTGATCTATTGCTCTTCTACTTTATGTCGTTCATTGTTGTACTGCCGCGATCTATTGCTCTTCTACTTTATGTCGTTCATTGTTGTACTGCCGTGATCTATTGCTCTTCTACTTTATGTCGTTCATTGTTGTAATGCCGCGATCCATTGCTCTTCTACTCTATGTCGTTCATTGTTGTACTGCCGTGATCTATTGCTCGTGTACATTATGTCGTTCATTGTTGTACTGCCGTGATCTATTGCTCTTCTACTCTATGTCGTTCATTGTTGTACTGCCGTGATCTATTGCTCTTCTACTCTATGTCGTTCATTGTTGTACTGCCGTGATCTATTGCTCGTGTACATTATGTCGTTCATTGTTGTACTGCCGCGATCTATTGCTCTTCTACTCTATGTCGTTCATTGTTGTAATGCCGCGATCCATTGCTCTTCTACTCTATGTCGTTCATTGTTGTACTGCCGTGATCTATTGCTCTTCTACTCTATGTCGTTCATTGTTGTACTGCCGTGATCTATTGCTCGTGTACATTATGTCGTTCATTGTTGTACTGCCGTGATCTATTGCTCTTCTACTCTATATCGTTCACTGATGTACTGCCGCGATCCATTGCTCTTCTACTTTATGTCGTTCATTGTTGTAATGCCGCGATCCATTGCTCTTCTACTCTATGTCGTTCATTGTTGTACTGCCGCGATCCATTGCTCTTCTACTCTATGTCGTTCATTGTTGTAATGCCGCGATCCATTGCTCTTCTACTTTATGTCGTTCATTGTTGTACTGCCGCGATCCATTGCTCTTCTACTCTATGTCGTTCATTGTTGTACTGCCGCGATCTATTGCTCTTCTACTCTATGTCGTTCATTGTTGTAATGCCGCGATCCATTGCTCTTCTACTCTATGTCGTTCATTGTTGTAATGCCGCGATCCATTGCTCTTCTACTCTATGTCGTTCATTGTTGTACTGCCGCGATCCATTGCTCTTCTACTCTATGTCGTTCATTGTTGTACTGCCGCGATCTATTGCTCTTCTACTCTATGTCGTTCATTGTTGTAATGCCGCGATCCATTGCTCTTCTACTCTATGTCGTTCATTGTTGTACTGCCGTGATCTATTGCTCGTGTACATTATGTCGTTCATTGTTGTAATGCCGCGATCCATTGCTCTTCTACTCTATGTCGTTCATTGTTGTACTGCCGTGATCTATTGCTCGTGTACATTATGTCGTTCATTGTTGTAATGCCGCGATCCATTGCTCTTCTACTCTATGTCGTTCATTGTTGTACTGCCGTGATCTATTGCTCGTGTACATTATATCGTTCATTGTTGTACTGCCGTGATCTATTGCTCGTGTACATTATGTCGTTCATTGTTGTACTGCCGTGATCTATTGCTCTTCTACTCTATGTCATGCACTGTTGTACAAGAAGATTGCAATGCAAAATGCAAAGGTCGGAGAAACGGTGAAGTCACACTTGGATACGGCCTTGGATAGAGAGAGAGAGAGAGAGAGAGAGAGAGAGAGAGAGAGAGAGAGAGAGAGAGAGATGGAGAGAGAGGGAGAGAGAGAGAGAGGGGGGAGGGGAGAGAGAGAGAGGGCGAGAGTGACCGAAGGAACACACGAACGAATTTCATCTCCCTGGCCGAGAGGTTAGCAGCGTTTCCGTTAACCCTGAATACTCTCTTGGTTGACGTGAGCGCATGAGAATTAGAAGTGGTTCGAGTCGCGCCAGTGACTATAGAGAGTATGGAGCCGGTCGCTCAGAAAGTCGTGGCGTGCTGATGAGCGTAATCTAGCCTAAGAATCAACATACAGCTGAAGGATGCTGGTGTTGACCGCAATATCCTGAAACAGGATGGAAACGCGGGGAAATATATATATATATATATATATATATATATATATATATATATATATATATATATATATATATATATATATATATATATATATATATATCTTCGATATATATCTTCGATAGGAAGAAAAAGAAAACGCAAAGACACTCAGGGGGCAACCGATACAATACCCAGATAGAATCTATGACTGTGAGCCGTTAAGGTCTGTTGCGTGTTTATGCTTGTGGCCGCGGTTTGCAATCGCATTTTCCTCATGTTGGACTGGTAGTACATGGTTCCGTCGCTCTGCTACTGAGTGAGTGCGTGGGCGACACCGTGAGCTGTGAAATTCACGTAGAATGCTTTTACATCTGTCCTGTACAGTCAACTGCATGCTAGGAACAATGGCTACCAGCGGTTACTGAATTGACTGTTTTGCCCTTTCGGTTCAGGAGTGCATTTTTCGGGAGACTCCTGGGAGTCAGCGCTGAAGCTGCGGAGTTCGTGCTTTGTTCGACACTTTCGGTTGGTCGCCCTGCGGTAAAAGACCGAGCCATGTGAGAAAACCTGAGTCAATGAGGTCTTTCTGGTGACTGCCGAGCCCATCGACGTTGAACTGTGGTATTCGTGGATGAATTTTGTGTTGACATTCTGATGGCGGCATTATGCACAGTGTACCTGTGCGGGCTGTTGGATTGCCGAGACTCCTGTCTATTCCACGTTTCACATTGGACAGTGGGGAGTATTTTGTGTGATTTTCGCTGGCACGGGAATAGAGCATAATGGGGACGACCCATTGCCGTGAAGTTGGAACCTCGACTAACTAACTAACAACTAACTAACTAACTAACTAACTAACTAACTAACTGACTGACTGACTGACTGACTGACTGACTGACTGACTGACTGACTGACTCACTGACTGACTGACTGACTGACTGACTGACTGACTGACTGACTGACTGACTGACTGACTGACTGACTGACTGACTGACTGACTGACTGACTGACTGACTGACTGACTGACTGACTGACTATGACTGTGAGACCGGATTCAGGAACTATATAGATGACGGAGAGATCATCCCATGGCTGCCCACGGAGGAAGAATGCGAAAAGAAACATAAACTCTTTATCGAAAATGAAAACATGCGCCAGAAGGAGGAAAATGACAACATCCAAATACTCCTACGAACAATACACACAAAAATGAGGCAAAAAACCAAATAAAAGGTCCTTATAAGGACTGCACCCAGCATAGCCAGACGAGCCAGGAACCTACACCAACAAAGGAAATCACAGTAGGAGACTGGCACAAAGGATAGCCGCCGACCAAACCCCCCCCCCCCCCCACCAGTTGACGTCACAGACACAAACCAACATAACCAGTCCGAGATAAGACTCACTCGTAAGAGCGCACAAGACAAGAGTTAGGGTGAATGAACCCACAAAAACCACAGACCTCAACAATAACCACAGCTGAAAGAAGCAGGTTGAACGAAGCCGAATTTAGAATTTTTGTTTTTAAAGCAAGCAACACACACACACACACACACACACACACACACACACACACACACACACACACACACAGAGACACACACACACACACACACACACATAATAGTAAGAGACTATCCCTACACGGTGTCCTCCTGTCCCCCCTACTAGCGCATTTCGCGGTCAACTATTAGCCACTGAACGCTGATGCGTATTTGGGGTTTGGGGAGGGGGGGGGGGGGGAGAGAGAGAGAATCTGAACCCATAAGGACTTGTCCGGAGTACATGGGTGATTCCCCAAACAGATAACTAACACAACTGGTGTCTGGTCGTTAGTCCATCATAGGTGATTAAACAGATAACTAAACAACTGGTGTCTAATCGTTCATTATTCATAGGTGATGAAAGAGATAACTAACACAGCTGGTGTCTGATCATTCGTCCACCACAGGTGATGAAACAGATAACTAACGCATAATTCAACTGGTGTCTGATCATTTGTCCACCACAGGCGATGAAACAGATAACTAACGCATAATTCAACTGGTGTCTGATCATTTGTCCACCACAGGCGATGAAGTGTACTCCTTTTGTTATCCATTCTGAGGTAGTTTGTGGGCCCTGAGATGATTTGTAAGACGGGAGATGACTTGTAAGTCCGGAGATGACGTGTAAGTCCGGAGATAACGTGTAAGTCCCGAAGTGACTTGCATGCCCGGAGGTGACTTGTAAATCTGGAGATGACTTTTAAGTCCGAAGGCGATTTTTAAGTCTGGAGACGATTTGACAGCCCGGAGGTGACTTGTACGTCTGAAGATGATTTATAAGTCTGGAGATGACTTGTAAGTCTGGAGGTGACTTATAAGTCCGGAGATGACGTGTAAGTCCGGAAATGACATGTAAATCCGAATATAACTTGTAAGTCCGATAAGGACCCTGAAATATCTTGAACAAAGAGGGTACGAAATATCCTCCCCATATGAAGGCCCATTTATTCAAGTGTTTCCAGCCTGCCTCCACTGGTCCGCCTGTCTGGATGTCTCGCATGTCACTGCGCCTATCCGGGGGGGGGGGGGATATCATGCTAATGATTCGGTCTTGTGCCACGGCTTCCAGTGTGTCAGGGCTAATGTCGAAGACATTAAGAGTTCTTGCGTTTTGTTTGTCCTCCCTGAAAACTTCTGCCCTTCCTTTTATCTCATGATCAACGATTATTATTGGGAGCCGTTTATGTAGGGATCCAACAATTAGTACATAGAAACATACCGACTAGCTGAGACGATGTACGGAGCAGGGGGTGCCCAGAGGTAATCATGCTACCTGTAGCTTCTCCATTTGCCCACTAAACCTCCCAGGAACAGGACTATTCTCTCGTCAGCGATTTCGTGTCTCCGCAAATTAGTTTAACTAGATATTGACTCATGTGAAGCACATGTAAGAGTGATGTTGACGGCATGGAGTTGTAGGAGTGGTATCGAGGGTATGCAGGTGTAGTCGAGGTAATGCCGTGTGCAGGTATCGGCGTGGTATTCACAGTATACAGGTGTAGGTGTGATATTCAAGGTATGCATGTGTAGGTGTGGTATTGACGTTATGTAGGTGTGGTATTGACGGTATGTAAGTGTGATATTGACGGTATGTAGGTGTGGTATTGACGGTCTGTAGTGGTAGGTGTGGTATTGATGGTATGCAGGTGTAGGTGTGTTATTGACGGTATACAGGTGTGGTATTGACGGTATGTAGGTGTTGTTTTGACGGTATGTAGGTGTGGTATTGACGGTATGTAGGTGTTGGTGTGTTATTGACGGTATACAGGTGTGGTATTGACGGTATGTAGTGGTAGGTGTGGTATGGACGGTATGCAGGTGTAGGTGTGTTATTGACGGTATGTAGTGGTAGGTGTGGTATTGACGGTATGTAGTGGTAGGTGTGGTATTGACGGTATGTAGTGGTAGGTGTGGTATTGACGGTATGTAGTGGTAGGTGTGGTATTGACGGTATGTAGTGGTAGGTGTGGTATTGACGGTATGTAGTGGTAGGTGTGGTATTGACGGTATGCAGGTGTAGGTGTGTTATTGACGGTATACAGGTGTGGTATTGACGGTATGTAGTGGTAGGTGTGGTATTGACGGTATGCAGGTGTAGGTGTGTTATTGACGGTATACAGGTGTGGTATTGACGGTATGTAGTGGTAGGTGGGGTTTTGACGGTATGCAGGTGTAGGTGTGTTATTGACGGTATACAGGTGTGGTATTGACGGTATGTAATGGTAGGTGTGGTATTGATGGTATGCAGGTGTAGGTGTGTTATTGACGGTATATAGGTGTGGTATTGACGGTATGTAGGTGTTGTTTTGACGGTATGTAGGTGTAGGTGTGGTATTGACGGTATGTAGGTGTAGGTGTGGTATTGACGGTATACAGGTGTGGTATTGACGGTATACAGGTGTGGTATTGACGGTATGTAGGTGTAGGTGTGGTATTGATGGTATGTAGGTGTAGGTGTGGTATTGACGGTATATAGGTGTGGTATTGACGGTATGTAGGTGTTGTTTTGACGGTATGTAGGTGTAGGTGTGGTATTGACGGTATGTAGGTGTAGGTTTGGTATTGACGGTATGTATGTGTAGGTGTGTTATTGACGGTATGTAGGTGTGGTATTGACGGCATGTAGGTGTAGGTGTGGTATTGACGGTATGTAGATGTGGTATTGACGGTATGTAGGTGTAGGTGTGTTATTAACGGTATGTAGGTGTGGTATTGACGGTATGTTGTTGTGGTATTGACGGTATATAGGTGTGGTATTGACGGTATGTAGGTGTGGTATTGACGTTATGTAGGTGTGGTAATGACGGTATGTAGTTGTGGTATTGACGGTATGTAGGTGTGATATTGACGGTATGTAGGTGTGGTAGTGACGGTATGTAGGTGTAGGTGTTGTATTGATGGTATGTAGGTGTAGGTGTGTTTTTTACGGTATGTAGGTGTGGTATTGTCGGTATGTAGGTGTGGAAGAGACGGTATGTAGGTGTTGTATTGACGGTATGTAGGTGTGGGTGTGGTATTGACGGTATGTAGGTGTAGGTGTGTTATTGACGGTATGTAGGTGTGGTATTTACGGTATGTAGGTGTAGGTGTGGTATTGACGGCATGTTGGTGTGGTATTGACGGTATGTAGGTTTAGGTGTGTTATTGACAGTATGTAGGTGTGGTATTTACGGTATGTAGGTGTAGGTGTGTTATTGACGGTATGTAGGTGTGGTATTGACGGTATGTACGTGTAGGTGTGGTATTGACGGTATTTAGGTGTGGTATTGACGGTATGTAGGTGTAGTTGTGGTATTGAAGGTATGTAGGTGTGGTTTTGACGGTATGTAGGTGAGGTATTGACGTTATGTAGGTCTGTTATTGACGGTATGTAGGTGTGGTATTGACGGTAAGTAGGTGTAGGTGTGATATTGACGGTATGTAGGTGTGGTATTGACGGTATGTAGGTGTGGTATTGATGGTATGTAGGTGCAGGTGTGATATTGACGGTATGTAGGTGCAGGTGTGATATTGACGGTATGTAGGTGTGGTATTGACGGTACGTAGGTGTGGGTGTGGTATTGACGGTATGTAGGTGTAGGTGTGTTATTGACGGTATGTAGGTGTGGTATTGACTGTATGTCAGCGTGTCACAAATAGGGATAGGAAGACTCGGGCTCAGAGAGGCAGTGTAGTGCGATCACAGATACGACAGAACTCTAAGTTCGATTATCTTCGTTATAGTTTATTACAAGATGTGTCGTCTGGCGAATAATCGTCTCGCACAATGGTTATAATATTACATGCACATTATACACAGCATCAAAAGAACTATACACAACATCATCTGTCTATCGTTAATAACTCAAAGATTCTAAGCTAAGTCTATCTATGTGTCTCCCTCTCGAAGCTAGACCCTCTCCCGTCAATGTCCAGTGGCCGTCTGCCCTCTCCAGTCAATGTCTAGTGGCCGTCTCCCCTCTCCCGTCAATGTCCAGTGGCCGTCTGCCCTCTCCCGTCAATGTCCAGTGGCCGTCTCCCCTCTCCCGTCAATGCCCAGTGGCCGTCTGCCCTCTCGACTCTTGTCGGGTGGACACGGAGTTCTTGCACCTTCGTGCAGCTCGGGGGTTTCACCCTTTCACACTTCTGGCGGGTTCCTCCTGGGCGTACTGCGTAGTTGGACGTCTGACTTATTGCTCTCGAATGTTCGAGCATGTTCGAGTCGCTGCTATTCTCTCCCCTGTTGTTGTGTTCCTTCCCAATCGGTATTACGTCCCTTCTTTAATTAAGTGAGACCTTGACATTGTCCACCGTTCCCCCTCCTATGGGTTTGGCCTTTCTAATTAGTTGGAACTAATTCTGTCAACGAATCATGGGACTAAGTCTATAGTTTGGGATAGTAATTTAGTAGATGGTAGCTCCGTTATCTGTATACTGGCACTAGCACTGATGTACGTACAGTACTGCTATTTAGGGTGGTTGCTTAAGAGTCTAATTCTCTTCCTATTCTTAAATTAAGCTATCCCAACCGAAGTTCCCTGACGACTAAGATTGTGAACTTGCGTTCTCCAAATGCGCCCTTCTCAGACATCCAAACATGATGTCCTGGACAATGGGCTCTTATTACAGAGTCTCATCACGGCAGATTGCCTTGGCCCTTTTAAGAATATCTGCAAGCCATTGCCCCTTAATGTGTACCTGTATACACTTTAGTTCATAGTGCATAATATACCAATACTTTCTTTTTATCCACTAATTGCTTATGTCCGTGTTATCTTGTTAGTGTCTGCTAATGTCCATTTGATGTCCTATAAAAGTGTATGTGCGTTTTTGTTTTTTTTTTGAGTGTTGAGAATGTGTATTTTAATTGTTATGTTTAGTGTGTATGCTACATGTGTGTTGTTGCTGTTTCTGGTGTTAGGATGTTTCTAAGTGTCACGATATTTTTTTTTTTTAAACTTTTATTTCATACAAAGCAATGTATATTTGCAAGTTGTAGTGTGTGTTTCTTTTGTTTGTGTATATTACAGAGCGTTGCCGTTTGTTAGTGTTAAGTGTAACATTGTGAATAAAACAAATACATACATATATACAGTTATGATAATATGACATTTAGCAGTTAGGTCTTAGTCAGATATGACTGAGCTACCGTATGACAGTAGACGGTACTACCTGCTTTCTGTCAGCGCCGAATGTTTGGCGGCGCTTACCAAACCCGACACCCCACATTGTGCCAACAGCTTCGGACGGAAGAGCGCAATTGGGAGGGTACTAGCCTTATCCTGGTGCAAGGAAATGCAACCCAAAGACAAAATAAGTCATGGCAGGGCAGACCAGGCCCTAGGCCTTGGTTGGCAGCTGGTCTAGGATCGAAGCTCCGACAGGCTGACATTTAGAGCATTGTTTTGCTGATTCGGTAGCTTCTGCTGCTTGTCTTGTTCCAGATGTATAGGTGTTAACTTTCCTCTGGAGTGAACTAGGCAGGCCGAGAGAGGGATCATGCTGCATGGGCAACACATGGCTTCTTTATTTTAACCCAGGCTTTCTGCTATGGGGAGGCAATAAAGCTTACTGCCAAAACAAAAGTCCTCGTCTACCAAGCCTGTGTCCTTAGTACTCTTCTTTATGGCAGTGAAACCTGGACAACTTACTCACGCCAAGAGAAACGTTTAAATAGCTTTCATATGCGGTGTCTGCGAAGAATACTTGGTATTAATTGGCAAGACAAAATCACAAATACTGAAGTATTGGAAAGATCAGGTTGTGTGACGGTGTATTCTATGCTCAGTCTTTGTAGACTTAGATGGATAGGACACGTTAGGTGGATGGATGATGGTAGAATACCAAAGGACATCATTTTTGGTGAATTGCAGACGGGTAGGAGATCTCAGGGTCGGCCTCTACTACGATACAAAGATGTGTGTAAGCGGGACATGATTGATACAGGCATTGATAATGCACATTGGGAGCAAGTCGCCGCTGAACGTTTTGCATGGAGGGCAACTATCAGAAATGGAATAAAGGCAAAGGAGAAAATGATTGCAGATAAAGCACACACAGAGCGTGAGAGACGTAAGATGGTGCAAAATGGTGGAAATGACCATGTTTTCACATGCACCTACTGTGGGCAAACATTTGCAGCAAGAATTGGCCTTACCAGCCACACTCGCCACCGCCATGGATCGTAGTTATTAAACCTTTTTGAAGCACAATGTACCAAACTATCGTCTGTGATGACGGAAAGGTGCCAATGAAATATGACATTTATGGCATAATGCATGTAGATACACATTCCTTGCATATGCTTCACTTCCACTTCCGCAAGCGGAATGCATGAAACACCTGTCCATCTCTCCCTCTCCCCTCTCTCTCTCTCCCTCTCCTCTCTCCCTCTCTCTCTCTCTCTCTCTCTCTCACACACACACACACACACACACACACACACAATCTCGTGCTTTCTGGGGACCACAGTACATTAAATGCCCCGCACTTGGACAATAAACTTTAAACTATCATTTGCATTAAAATGTGATTTCTTTGTAATTTCTGGGTCTCTTAGCTACCGAGGAGAAGGTCGTTGGTGTTGTTGCCTGATGACAATTTACAGGGTGACTCTCTAGTCCAAGATACCTTTTGTTTGGGGGACAAGAATTAGGGATTTGCTACTTGCAGTTAGCTGTATCCAGGGAGATAATTGGTCTAAAGTTGTGACAGTGTCTGGGTTTCATATACAATGGGAAGGACTTAAAACCTGGCCACTAAAAGCCACCTTAGGTTACTGGGTACTTAAAGGGCTCATTCAAATTGTTTATACATGGTGGTGCATATTTTTCTTTTGAAACATATCATTACCATATAACATCATTTTAATACTTGAGATACCGCCTTGGTTTAAAGGTTGCTACACGCACGCACGCGCGCGCGCGCACGCACACACACACACACAAAACACATACATACACACTCATATACATGCGCGTGCAAATTCATGCACCAAACACACACACACGCACACACACCTGCATCCACACACAGACGCATACATATGTTAATGTCAACGGCACAGACACCCATGCACAATATATTTCATGTTGCACATTCAAATATAATATAGGGAAAATTAATAATAATAGTAGCAGTAATAATAATAGTATTATTAATAATAATAATATAATTGTAAGATTATTAATATCATCAATAAACACATTTACAGTTGTAGTATCCTTTGTTTAAAACAAGTTATTTGTTTCTTCTGTAATATGTGCTGTCTTCAGTCAAATCTTTTAAGAGATTTGCGCTTGTGGGGCTACGATTAGAATGTTTGCGACTTTTTGTTGATAAATGTGTTTGACAATTTCTTTGTTGATTGTTATGTAATTGTATAGTGCTTTGTTTCTTAATATCCATACAAGATTTCTGTACTCTGCCAATAGAACAAGTAGCTTCGTGTGGATGTCTTGTGTGGAGTAAGGAATGGAATTTATCATGATTGCTTTGTAAACATCTGTTCTTTGTTTCATATGAGTGATTAGGATGTTTTGTAGGAGATTTCTTGTTGGCATGATTGTGTTGCATTCGTAATAGATGTGCTCTTCTGATTCTTGGATGTTCCGTCTACAAAGCTGACACTGTAGTATTTGTTTAGTTATTTTTGCTGTTCTCTCTGTTGCTAGGGTCATGCTGTAAACAAGCCTATATGTAATTTTCTTTGCTTTTGGAGTAATCTGCTTCTTGTGAATATTAGAGAAAATTTCGGTATAATCTTTTATGAAATATCTATATCCTCTTTTAATTCTGAGATGTACCGAAGTTGCTTGTAATTTAACTAAATGCCTGTAGATTGTATGTGTTTTCTTGTATAATAATTTTTCGTGTTCTTTAATTGCTGAAATACATGTTTTGTAGAACGTTGGGAGAGTGCCAAAGTAATGTGAGGATGTATTCCTAATAGGTGTTAAATAAGATAGCCTAATCCCAATGTAATAGTGTGCTAAAGGTTGTTTTTCTGGGTGTTGTAGGATTTCACCTACGTGTTTGTTCCTAAGTGCTTGTATTTTGGTTGTTATGTCTTGGAGGGCGATACCTCCATCTTTCACTGTCCTGATTTACCTGATATGTGTAATTCATGACCTGGATTTTCGAGCAATGATTCTTAGATTGATTCTATGAATTCTCTTATAATCTATCTAAACATGTATAAAAATTTTGTGACTAGTGTTACATTCTACATCAGACGAGAACAAATTATAATTTAATAGTGGCGCGTACGATTTGCACGCATTGTACATCATTCCTTCATTTATTACATTCACGCTCCCGTGTATACGTCTTTCATTCAATAATTTTATCGTTTCAAAATTACAAATGAAGTTAAGGTAAAGGTTGTCGCCCTTAGAAAAATTGGCGATAGTAGAAAAATTTTAACGTGAATATTTGGTACTAGTGTACCGACAATAACAGGATGGTTTATGATTTCATTTGAATTGGTTGCAAAAATTCATAGTTTGAACGATTTTTTATCAAAATATACAAGTCTAACTGTGAAAGAAAAAAATACATGAAAATGGACATAGTTGTAAAATTAATAAAGAAATATTTTACATAATTAACTAATTAATTAACTAACTACTTAGATGATCCTGGTGGTGTCGTTCCTTGATGAAGAGTGTAGATGGTGTCGTCGCGTTAGTGTGATAGTCTTAATAATCGTTCTATTACCAGTGAAATGTCGTTGGCAGAATGTCCAAAGTTTTGTTTCCATGCATTTGGATGATATAGTAAGGTTTTTGGTGATCTCATCTCACTGTTAGTGATGGTTGGCAATGTCACAACTGTTTGTAGGTTATAAATGACTGGTGATTGTCTCGGTACTGAGTGATTACTTTTTCGAAGTCGTTCATTTCACAAATAATTTAATAGTGTAGTATATGCTGTACGTGATTGGTTACAATATTCTGATGAGTGTGGAAATTTGCTGTCTGATAGGCGCCCTTATAAAATCGTATCACAGTTTTTAATATGGCGTACTGGTTGTTGTGTTACTCAGCTGGTGTATTTGGTAGCCTCGTTAGCAAATCAGGAATCAAATTTTTGGAGCCCTTGATATGTTGGATCTCATAACTAAAGTCTTGGAGAATCAATGACCAGCGGGCGATTCTGTTATTCTTTGGCTTACCGTCTTTTATCACCAGCAGTGGTGAGTTATCCGTCTGGATTATGAAGTGGGTGCCTCTGAGGTATTTCTGTAATTTCAGCACACAATAGATCAGACTCAATCCCTCAAGTTCTGCTGTTGAGTATCTCGTTTCAGCTGCTTTAAATTTACCGCTGACGTAAACGATAGGATGATCTACTCCATTGTGACAAGACCGCCGGGGCTTGGACTGGTTTGCCACGATAGATATTATCCCCAGCCTTTGCTCCAACCACCTCAATATTACTCTACATCTACCAGGCCCCACACAAGCCGGGACAGCTGGACCTCCCATCCCTCACCTAGGGTTCCCTACCCCAAGGGGGCCCGGACAAGACACCAGTCATATCACTGCACAAAGTCATAGCTAAGAGAACAAAATTTAATTATGAAATTAGTCAACCACAACACAGAGAAGGATGG
This sequence comes from Cepaea nemoralis, assembly GCA_014155875.1. Taxonomy (NCBI): domain Eukaryota; kingdom Metazoa; phylum Mollusca; class Gastropoda; order Stylommatophora; family Helicidae; genus Cepaea; species Cepaea nemoralis. The sequence goes on from JACEFZ010012499.1 coordinate 421,282, forward strand.
CTGAAAGCCAGACTAGAAGATACTATGTACAAGATCAGATATGCAGATGAGTATTCTTCATCATGGAGGCGGAACGATAGCTCGTGCGGTTGTCCAGTCGTGGTAGCGACTCACCCAGGCTCCTCCAGTGGACCGGAACTCCAAGGTCTGCTGCCTCTCCAAAGTTCCCTCTTCACACAGAGAACCAATCACGGGCTGATCAAGCGCAGTACCACTGCCTGACTGACACTGCACCGATGAACAAGGAATCCTTCCTTGCTGTCGTACTATTTCACCCGTCACACTCCTGATGAAGTCTGGGCCGACCCTAGAATATTAGCGGTCTCCCACTTGCAGAAAAAGTACATGTAGCACCGTATCAAAATACACAAGAGCCTGGTCACTCTTCTATCTCATAAGTGACCCACACACTGATATGTCACCTACAAAATGAGCGGTTGCTCCACATGAACACAAAACGTCACTGGCAAAGTCTATCAGGTGACTAAACACTTCACCTTATTTCCATGTCCTTGGATCAATAGATCTTCACACAGTCTCATGTAACTACCCTTATCGATGGGTATCAATCACAACCTAACATACACTGTCAACAGTTCACCACGTTGGAATGAGGTAGCTCCCTACCTTAACAAACATGTCCCTCTGGTGTTCCCACCACTTATGTAATCAATGTCTTAGGTCACGGACCACGTGTTGGCTTCATAAAGGTAAACCAATGTAGATTTACTATTCAAGCACAAAATTATACACGGTGTCCCATGACAACCCAGCCGGGCCGGAAGCATAGCACACAGGCCAGGGTGACCGGTAACAATGATCACTTGGCTCAACTTGAAAGTTCACGACCTTGCAATCACCAAGGTTTACACTGAGTTTGAATTTCACCAGTGCTTCACTGGCTAGAATCACCAGACGTTTCAGTGTTGGATCCTCTCTGGATCGGATGACACTCGTCGGACTCTTGGCGGAGGTCCTAACCTAGACCTACCGACATGTTCAGCACTCAGCTCCTTCCAACATTGATCTCGCAGAATCAGAAGACCACTCCCAGTATGGCCTCAATTAACTTCTTGATAGGCACTGGAATGAGTGGGCCCATAGAGCTCATGGTGAAGCTCTTGAATCTTCTTCAGTATAGCAATAACAGATCCTGAAACACGGAGAGGTTGGTGTGAGTACTCAACTACAACAAAGACTAACAGCATCTCCACCATGTCACCTGCCTCTCAGTCATTCCTCATGTATACCAACATGAGTATGAAATCATCACATCATAGATCTACTAGTAATCATAATGTATAGGCATAATTGATGTTAGAGAAAGCAATAGCCCACCTGTTCAGTCAAGTAACACTTCTGGGCTACAAATAACCCCTAGCACCAGAGTCGACTGTATGACTCTGTCAAAGCATCTTCCGCCTGGTGCCAGTCCAATCCGGTTTCATCTTCCATCATCAATCAACATATACACCTACTTCCCTTTCAGTGTAGTGATTACTTTATCGAGAAGGTGTCCAGCCGGAAATCTCCTTCCTGACAGACTCATCAATTCACCAATCCCTTATCCCATGGACTGATCAATTACACACATTAATAACTATATGACCATAATAAATTATACTCCTGATAATTCATTACTATAGTATTAACCAAGGAGAACTCATGAATTGTTACACTTAAATAACAAACTCATATCACAGCCATAGTGTCAGTTCTGGGATCCCTGTCCCAGATCCTGAGTTGCCCTTTTATTCACTGACTATCTTCCAGGTCAGTCATACCTGTGCCGGTCGAGCACAGCTTTGGTGGCCATCCACCATTACACTTTCCCACAGCTACTGTGGGTCCCGTGTACCTTGTCCCGTGACGACTTAAGTCACGTCATCCAATGTAGCAAGCCTCCAGACTCTCCACTACCAAACTCTGGCTCCACCTTTTTTTTTGGGGGGGGGGGGGTTATTCCCCTCACCTACTACTACTTCACGGCAGTACTCCCAGTACTCCATGAACAGAGTCAGGTTTCCAGAAGAGTAGAATATTAGAGACAGAAACGGGTTAGGTTCAAATCCTAGATTTATCTAGACACAACGGCCTCGAATTACGGAGTGCCGCATCACCCTCGATCGGGTATGTTCAACCATCGGATATGCACGATCGCTTTGGGTCGGACCTGTAACCTAACGGGTTGGGCGTACCGGCCTACCTCCCAGTCGGCTGCCTAGACAAACGTAAGATGGAACACGCACGGTCATTCTAGCGGACGGACATGAAAACAAGCAGTAACAATAGTATCATAAATACTTCCTATCAACTGTTATACTATCGATGCAACACCATTCTGCTTACGCGGAATAACTACTGCTATCTTCACACAGCAAATACACCACAGCCGATCTCACCTTGATTCCTCGAAAAATCACCACCACTGATAGAACAACTAAGTTACAATTCTAATGTCACGAAGCACATTACACATCTATAATAATAAGATCTACCTTATTATTTACAGCGTCTAGCATGTCGATGTAATGACTGACAAACTTCCTGCCTTGCATGCGTAATTAATAAACCAAACAAACAACTGCTACACACGTTGTAAAGAACCGGGATCTCCCTAGCACAACGCAGTAATAATCTACATATCACTGTCCCTGCAACTCATTTGTAAACAATCAGTTAACAAATATATCTATCTAAACACATGGGATTTTCACCAGTCCTCGAAAGCACATAGTTCGGCCTATTTTATTTACACACTTCTCGCTGTGGAATAAGGCTTGTTCCGTCAGGTAACACATTACGTCGCCGATCGATAAAGGCTAATTAAATATGCAGACAGCCAGCTGTAAATTGTAACTGCTACGCGACTACTCATTTCCGACGGCAATTAATTCGTTCGGGGAGGTCGGCACGGCATAAAGACAACAGTTAAACAATAGAATAAGTATTCAACTAACCTGTGATTTAACAATCACAAACTCGACTGCAGATGTCCGCTCTGGCCGCGCACATTGACATCAAAATTACAGCAGCCCTGTGACTGTGATCTGTCTTACGCTGAGGTCTGGCTGGCAACTGATCACGACTAACTCAGTGCGCCTTCAACTTGCCTACACGGGCCGCGTGAATTCCATGATCCATGGAGAAAACCAGAGTCACGATAAGTTCTACCAACCCATGCTGCATGAAGCACTCGTGAACCTAGAGATCTCGACCACGTACGCACTTGGGGAAACATTCTAGATTTCTCTACAAATAACTAGTATAGCGCCGCCACGCACTACTTCAGATGGGAAATCCCCTATTAATTTATATTAAATTCAAGGGAGACCAACGCATCACACTCCCTTCAAAGGGACATTATGCAGAGATCTGCCGATCTGTAGGCGTTTCGTCACATAGGCCCCCACTTAAAATGGTCGACCCGGTCGAACTCAGTAGACAAAGATCGGTCTGAACTCTGAACCTCTACTCTATCAGGATTGGATTTCCAGGAAAGGACGTTCCATAACGTTCACTTTCCCTGGGGAGATCTACCAGACTGGTATGGATGCTGGCTCACCAACCACCGCCTCAAACATACGTTATCTCCAGCGATTAGGCCCGAAACGTAACGGCCTGGTGATTGGCTTACAGGATCTGTCCTCTACACTGGACTGTTCCCGCATCCACCTGGTGTAGGCCATCGGTTACTTTACTGAAGGTTCGTTCGTCCCTTCCGACAATAGGATTTTTCCTATCCCGACTCGGCATCACCCTCGTGGACTGTTTGCGGATGTCGACCAAAATGAATGGTCGCTTACTCCAGGTTCGTCTGGAGTACCCTTGCTCCTGCCTTCTCTCCCGCGAGTAAGGACAGTAAGCCTGTCGGCGTATCGAGTCACCCGACGATCCCGTCGTGCCAGATGTGACTTCGCCTGTCCGACCTCGATTCCCAGTGTGCTTAACACCATGGGCCTCTTCCCGATGGAGCCTGTTCGCCCTATCTACGGTTGAACGCTCAGGAGACCGCAGACCCTCCCCACAGGATGTACTGCGTAGGACTGAGTCTTCCTCGCCATCGTCTGGACCCAGAACCGAATCTAGCGCGATGGTAGTCGCACTACCTTGTGGAGAAACTACCTCGGACCTCTCCAAATTCTGAAGGAGAGTACAACGGAACTTACGCAATTCCCCGCGGACCTTCACCTCATACGTGGATCGGGACATTATCCATTCCACAGGAAAAGGGCCCTGCCATCCGAGTTCGAATTCCGCCCCCTCGATTGGGAGAAGCGCGAGAACCCTATCTCCAATCTGCAGAGATAAACCGTTTCTGGTCCTGTGCTTTGGTGCTGCCAGACAACACGTTGGGCACGACCGGATATATCTCCGCACGTCGCCTGTCATTCCAGGCCAGTGGTAGTGGCTGGAAAGACACTGGACTGTTGTCCCCACATCCTTATGTCCGGTTAAGGATAAGGTATGCACTCTATGTATCAAGCGGGATCTGTAGTCAGTAGGGACTACCATCTGACCGTACTGGCTATCCCCTTGCCCGGCTCTACGATAAAGCAACCGGTTTTCTACATAGAACTGACCCGGAGTTGGCGGGTCAGAACTTTGGGACACCTCCAGTAAGTAAGGACGCAAGGTCTGGTCCCTACTTTGAGCACTGCTCACTAACCTCGCAAGAGAATGCTCTATCACTTTACCACACTGCCTTTCTCCATCCTTAACCCTGGCCTGCCTAGCGCTCACTAGACAATGTTCCCTGGGGTCCCCCAGGAATACATGTGGACGACCGAGGATCAAAGGGTAAATAGGATCAGGCAGCACAGCCGCCTTGATGCTACCTGTAACATGCTTGCACCGAATGTCAATCCGAGCAATCGGCAAGTTTATAGCTACGGAGCTCTTCATGGCCAGCTGGAATTCTCTTGTCTCCCCGGTGAGCTGCCCTGGGCTCACAAGGTGGGATGAGATTACAGCTTCACACTGCAATCCGGTATCGTATAGACCAGTGGTTCTAAACCAGGGGGGGGGGAATTTCAGGGTTTCCAGGAGGGCATGAAGACCATTTCAAGATCGTGTTAATACAAGAACCGATTACTTGACATAGGTTTTCCCTTCATACTTTACAGTTATGTATGTCTCGTCCTTCTAAAATTCATTTTATAAAGTAAGTAGACCCACAAATCATGTTTTATGTGGATGTCTAGACTTGTTTTAGTATATGCTATTACATTTGCCTTCCACTTTTACGTATACTGTGTAGGGGTGAGGGGATTTTTAGATAGGAGTATAGACATTCCACCTGCTTCCCATTCACCTCTATCGTTTCGACCACAGGTGATTTCTCAGACTTTGGTTTCTCCCGACCCTTAGGTGTGGTCTCGCTAGGTCTACCCCTATTAGAGGCGAGACACGCAAAGTGCAAGTCCTTTTGCTTCCTCAGACAATCTACAGTATTATGGGAAGGAGACTTACAGTACTTACACCACCTCTTACTCCACTTCCGTTTTGGGGAGGTGGGAGGGCTTTGCTTATCAGGTTTCTTACCAAAGTCTTTTACCACAGGATCTGCTACATTGGATGATTCTTTGGGACCTTTGGTCTTGGGCTTCTGATTAAGCCCCTTTTGCCTTTTCTGTGAATCAGTCTGACTGGAATCCCCAGTCTCACCATAGACTTCCACATACCTTTCAGCTAACTTATTTACTATGTCTAGCCTTTCCGCCCCATTTTCCCCCAAGAAATTCCTTAAAGGCTTGGACATCTGCATTTTCATTTGATCCACCACCATCAACTCTCTCAGACTCTCGTAATCCTCTTTGAAATTGGCCAACGCCATCCATTTCAACAGGTATGAGTTCAGCCTCACACTATAGGCCGAGAACATCTCACTGGTTCTCTCTTGGAAGTTCTGAACCTCCGCCTGTAAGCATGGGCTGTCATTTCGAATCATTTCAACAGAGCCGATTTCAGGGTTGGATAATCATTTTCCATCCCTGGGGGAAGACGCGCATACACTTCGTACGCGGTGCCACGGAGTCCTTGTGAAAGCTTAAGATTCCAACGCTCAGGCTCTAAACCCATAGCTTTACACATTGCCTCGAACTTCTCTAAGAATTGATCTATCTTCTCTTGGTCCGGTTCAAATGGTGGAAATGGCCATTTCATAGCATGGTAAGCTGGTCTGATGGCTGCTGATGAGCTAGGTAAAGCTACTCCACCTACTGCTCCCTCAGAATCACCAACAGATTTAGCCTCTACCTCAAGTTGCTTCATACGGAACTCATGTTCCATTTCCAATTTCCTAGCATCTAATTTCTTAGACACTAGGTCAGCTGCAAGTTTTTGTGTCTGTTGGTCTGCCACCAACCTTTGCTCTTCAAGTGCTAACTTTCGAGCCTCAAGCTCAATTTCTGACTTTCTTCGCTCCCTCTCTTCTGCTCTGAAGTTTCTCTCTACATCCAGTACATAGGCTTTGAACTCCTGACCGTCCAATCCCATCTCAGTTGCACATGCCCGCACCTTAGCTAAATCTAAAGTACGAGTAGCCATGCTTAGTGTAACTTAGTATCAGTATAGATATGCAATACCCAATCACAATGCTAACTGTACTCCAACCAACACTGTAACTATGTATCTATACTAACAACTAAATGTCTGTCCACGTCGAAGAGAAAGGTATCAGTAGCCCTACTCGTCAAGTAGACAATAGGTATAGGACAGATGACACTATAACCTATTCCTACGAGATGTCAGAACAACGAGAAGATCCCTGACGAGCCCCCACTCTATCTTGTGACAAGACCGCCGGGACTGGTTTGCCACGATAGATATTATCCCCAGCCTTTGCTCCAACCACCTCAATAGCACTCTACATCTACCAGGCCCCACACAAGCCGGGACAGCTGGACCTGCCCTCCCTCACCTAGGGTTCCCTACCCCAAGGGGGCTCGGACAAGACACCAGTCATATCACTGCACAAAGTCATAGCTAAGAGAACAAAAATTTAATTCTGAACTAAGTCAACCACAACACAGAGAAGGATGGCAGAAAGCCAGACTAGAAGATACTATGTACAAGATCAGATATGCAGATGAGTATTCTTCATCATGGAGGCGGACGATAGCTCGTGCGGTTGTCCAGTCGTGGTAGCGACTCACCCAGGCTCCTCCAGAGGACCGGAACTCCAAGGTCTGCTGCCTCTCCAAAGTTCCCTCTTCACACAGAGAACCAATCACGGGCTGATCAAGCGCAGTACCACTGCCTGACTGACACTGCACCGATGAACAAGGATCCTTCCTTGCTGTCGTACTATTTCACTCGTCACACTCCTGATGAAGTCTGGGCCGACCCTAGAATATTAGCGGTCTCCCACTTGGAGAAAAAGTACATGTAGCACCGTATCAAAATACACAAGAGCCTGGTCACTCTTCTATCTCATAAGTGACCCTCACACTGATATGTCACCTACAACATGAGCGGTTGCTCCACATGAACACAAAACGTCACTGGCAAAGTCTATCAGGTGACTAAACACTTCACCTTATTTCCATGTCCTTGGATCAATAGATCTTTACACAGTATCATGTAACTACCCTGATCGATGGGTATCAAGCACAGCCTAACATACACTGTCAACAGTTCACCACGTTGGAATGAGGTAGCTCCCTACCTTAACAAACATGTCCCTCTGGTGTTCCCACCACTTATGTAATCAATGTCTTAGGTCACTGGACCACGTGTTGGCTTCATAAAGGTAAACCAATGTAGATTTACTATCAAGCACAAAATTATACACGGTGTCCCATGACAACCCAGCTTGGCCGGAAGCATAGCACACAGGCCATGGTGACCGGTAACAATGATCACTTTGCTCAACTTGAAAGTTCACGACCTTGCAATCACCAAGGTTTACACTGAGTTGGAATTTCACCAGTGCTTCACTGGCTAGAATCACCAGACGTTTCAGTGTTGGATCCTCTCGGGATCGGATGCCACTCGTCGGACTCTTGGCGGAGGTCCTAACCTAGACCTACCGACATATTCAGCACTCAGCTCCTTCCAACATTGATCTCGCAAAATCAGAAGATCACTCCCAGTATGGCTTCAATCAACTTCTTGATAGGCACTGGAATGAGTGGGCCCATAGAGCTCATGGTGAAGCTCTTGAATCTTCTTCAGTATAGCAATAACAGATCCTGAAAGCACGGAGAGGTTGGTGTGAGTACTCAACTACAACAAAGACTAACAGCATCTCCACCATGTCACCTGCCTCTCAGACATTCCTCATGTCTACCAACATGAGTATGAGATCATCACATCATAGATCTACTAGTAACCATAATGTATAGGCATAATGATGTTAGAGAAAGCACTAGCACACCTGTTCAGTCAAGTAACACTTCTGGGCTACAAATAACCCCTAGCACCAGAGTCGACTGTATGACTCTGTCAAAGCATCTTCCGCCTGGTGCCAGTCCAATCCTGTTTCATCTACCATCATCAATCAACATATACACCTACTTCCCTTTCAGTGTAGTGATTACTTTATCGAGAAGGTGTCCAGCCGGACATCTCCTTCCTGACAGACTCATCAATTCACCAATCCTTAACCCATGGACTGATCAATTACACACATTAATAACTATATGACCATAATAAATTATACTCCTGATAATTCATTACTATAGTATTAACCAAGGAGAACTCATGAATTGTTACACTTAAATAACAAACTCATATCACAGCCATAGTGTCAGTTCTGGGATCCCTGTCCCAGATCCTGAGTTGCCCTTTTATTCACTGACTATCTTCCAGGTCAGTCATACCTGTGCCGGTCGAGCACAGCTTTGGTGGCCACCCACCATTACACTTTCCCACAGCTACTGTGGGTCCCGTGTACCTTGTCCCGTGACGACCTAAGTCACGTCATCCAATGTAGCAAGCCTCCAGACTCTCCACTACCACACTCTGGCTCCACCTTTTTTTTTTGGGGGGGGGGGGTTATTCCCCTCATATACTACTACTTCACGGCAGTACTCCAGTACTCATGCACCGAGTCAGGGTTCCAGAAGAGTAGAATATTAGAGACAGAAACGGTTAGGTTCAACTCCTCGATCTATCTAGACCTAACGGCCTCGAATTACGGAGTGCCCGCATCACCCTCGATCGGGTATGTTCAACCATCGGATATGCACGATCGCTTTGGGTCGGACCTGTACCTAACGGGTTGGGCGTACCGGCCTACCTCCCAGTCGGCTGCCTAGACAAACGTAAGATGGAACACGCACGGTCATTCTAGCGGACGGACTATGAAAACAAGCAGTAACAATAGTATCCTAAATACTTCCTATCAACTGTTATCCTATCGATGCAACACCATTCTGCTTACGCGGAATAACACTGCTATCTTCACACAGCAAATACACCACAGCCGATCTCACCTTGATTCCTCGAAAAATCACCACCACTGATAGAACAACTAAGTTACAATTCTAATGTCACGAAGCACATTACACATCTATAATAATAAGATCTACCTTATTATTTACAGCGTCTAGCATATCGCTGTAATGACTGACAAACTTCCTGCCTTGCATGCGTAATTAATAAACCAAACATGTAACTACTACACACTTTGTAAAGAACCGGGATCTCCCTAGCACAACGCAGTAATAATATACATATCACTGTCCCTGCAACTTATTTGTAAACAATCAGTTAACAAATATATCTATCTAAACACATGGGATTTTCACCAGTCCTCGAAAGCACATAGTTCGGCCTATTTTATTTACACACCACTCGCTGTGGAATAAGGCTTGTTCCGTCAGGTAACACATTACGTCGCCGATAGATAAAGGCTAATTAAATATGCAGACAGCCTGCTGTAAATTGTAACGCTACGCGACTACTCATTTCCGACGGCAATTAATTCGCTCGGGGAGGTCGGCACGGCATAAAGACACCAGTTAAACAATAGAATAAGTATTCAACTAACCTGTGATTTAACAATCACAAACTTGACTGCAGATGTCCGCTCTGGCCGCGCACATTGACATCATAATTACAGCAGCCCTGTGGCTGTGATCTGTCTTACGCTGAGGTCCGGCTGGCGACTGATCACGACTAACTCAGTGCGCCTTCAACTTGCCTACAAGGGCCGCGTGAATTCCATGATCCATGGAGTAAACCAGAGTCACGATAAGTTCTCCCAACCCGTGCTGCATGAAGCACTCGTGAACCTAGAGATCTAGACCACGTACGCACTTGGGGGAACATTCTAGATTTCTCTATAAATAACTAGTCTAGCGCCGCAACGCACTACTTCAGATGGGAAATCCCCTATTAATTGATATTAAATTCAAGGTAGACCAACGCATCGCACTCCCTTCGCACTCTTCCTTTTGCAGAGATCTGCCGATCTGTAGGCGTTTCGTCAGCGTACTGGTTGTTGTGTTACTCAGTTGGTGTATTTGGTAGACTCGTTAGCAAACCAGGAATCAAATTATTGGAGCCCTTGATATGTTGGATCTCATAACTAAAGTCTTGGAGAATCAATGAATAGAGGGCGATTCTGTTATTCTTTGGCTTACCGTCTTTTATCACCAGCAGTGGTGAGTTATCCGTCTGGATTATGAAGTGGGTGCCTCTGAGGTATTTCTGTAATTTCAGCACACAATAGATCAGACTCAATCCCTCAAGTTCTGCTGTTGAGTATCTCGTTTCAGCTGCTTTTAATTTACCGCTGACGTAAACGATAGGATGATCTACTCCATTATGATTCTGCATGAGACATCCGCCTATAGCGATAGTACTGGAGTCTGCTTTTAGGATAAACTGAAAATGTATATCAGGAAGTCGGAGGATAGGTGGATTTGAGAACATGGTTTTCAATTTACAAATTGCATCTTCTAAACCGATACTCTTACAGATGCAACTATTGCCAAATGTTGTAATTAAATACAGAATACCATTAATAGAAATTGTCAAAATGGGTATGAATTTTCCGTAGAATAAATTAACAATTTTACACCAATAATAATGAATAAACATGATGGTGGTATTTGCACTTTCAGTATTAAATAATGTTGGCTGATTCATCAGCAAGGTTATCATTATCATAGAAAGTTCATTTGCACAGAGGATTGCGGTTAAGGAAAAACTTTGAAGTATAAGCAGTGTTGTTGTTAGTCTAGTTAAGCACAGAAGCATTACGAGTATTTTACACCATGTTGACTCTGGTGTTTTCGGGTGTTTAGATTTATCTGAAGTGTCGTGTTTTTTAGAGGAGGTTTTGTTGTCACTGTCAGTGTTATTGGTGGGTGGTAACTCTGTGTTGATCTTATCAGTTGTTTTACTGCTGTTGCGTGTTGAAAAGATGTTTTTGTTGCTGTTGATGCGATGGTCGTGTTTGTTGATATGTGGGAATAGGGTATGTGGTTCGTATGTTAAGTAGGTTGTTTACATTGTTTTATTTGTATGCTGTTTGTAGGTGCAGGTGTTGTATTGACGATATGTCGGTGTAGGTGTGAAATTGAGGGTATGTAAGTGTGGTATTGACGGTATGTATGGTTAGGTGTGGTATTTATGGTATGTAGGTGTGGTATTGACGGTATGTAGGTGTGGTATTGACGGTATTTAGGTGTGTTATTCACGGTGTTTAGGTGCGGTATTGACGGTATGTAGGTGCGGTATTGACGGTATGTAGATGCGTTATTGACGGTATGACGGAGTAGGTGTGGTATTGACGGAATGTATGTGTAGGTCTTGTATTGACGGTATGTAAGTGTGGTATTGACGGCATGTAGGTGTGGTTTTTTTTTATTGAAGGCATGATGGTGTGGTATTGATGGTATGTAGGTGGGATATTGACGGTATGTAGGTGTGGTATTGACGGTATGTAGGTATAGGTGTGGCATTGACGATACGTAAGTTTAGGTTTGGTAATGACGGTATGTAGGTGTGGTATTGACGGTATGTTGGTGTGGTATTGACTTTATGTAGGTGTGGTATTGACGGTATATAGGCGTAAGTTTGGCGTTAACAGTATATCAGTGTAGGTGTAAAATTGAGGGTATGTGAGTGTTGTATTGACGGAATGTAGGTGTTGTATTTACGGTATGTATGTGTGGTATTGACGGTATGTAGGTGTAGGTGTGATATTGACGGTATGTAGGTGTGGGTGTGGTATTGACAGTATGTAGGTGAAGTTGTGGTATTCACTGTATGTAGGGTTAGGTGTGGTATTGATGGTACGTAGGTGTGGTATTGACGGTATGGAGATGTAGGTGTTGTATTGACGGTATGACGGTGTAGGTGTGGATTTGAGGGTATGTAGGTGTAGTATTGACGGTATGTAGGGTTAGGTGTGGTATTGATGATATTTAGGTGTAGTATTGACGGTTTGTAGGTGTAGGTGTGGTATTGACGGTATGTAGATGTGGTATTGGCGGTATGTCGGTGTAGGTGTTGTATTGACGGTATGTAGGTGTAGGTGTTGTATTGACGGTACGTAAGTGTCGTTTTGACTGTATGTAGGTGTAGGTCTGTTATTGACTGTATGTAGGTGTGGTATTGACGGTATGTAGGTGTGGTATTGACGGTATGTAGGTGTAGTATTGACGGTATGTAGATGTGGTATTGACGGTATGTAGGTGTGGTATTGACGGTATGTATGTGTGGTATTGACGGTATTTAAGTGTGGTATTGACGGTATGTAGGTGTGGTATCGACGGTATGTAGGTATGGTATTGACGGTATGTATGTGTAGATATGTTATTGACGGTATGTAAGTGTTGATGTGGTATTGACGGTATGCAGGTGTGGTATTGACTGCATGTAGGTGCAGATGTTGTATTGACGGTATGAACGTGTGGTTTTGACGGTATATAGTTGTAGGTGTGGTTTTGACGGTATGTAGTTGTAGATGTGGTATTGACGGTATGTAGGTGTAGGTTTTGTATTGACGGTATGTAAGTGTCGTTTTGACTGTATGTATGTGTAGGTCTGTTATTGACGGTATGTAGGTGTGATATTGACGTTATGTAGGTGTGGTATTGACGGTATGTAGGTGTGGTATTGACGGTATGCAGGTGTGGTATTGACGGTATGTATATGTGGTTATGCAGGGGTGGTATTGACTGCATGTAGGTGCAGGTGTTGTATTGACGGTATTAAGGTGTGGTTTTGACGGTATATAGTTGTAGGTGTGGTATTGACGGTATGTAGTTGTAGATGTGGTATTGACGGTATGTAGGTGTAGGTGTGGTATTGACGGTATTTCGGTGTGGTATTGACGGTATGTACGTGTAGGTGTGATATTGACGGTATGTAGGTGTGGTATTGCCGGTATGTAGTTGTAGGTTTGGTATTGATGGTATGTATATGCTTTATTGACGGTATATCGACGTAGATGTTTTATTGACGGTATGTATATGTGCTATTGACGGTATGTTGGTGTAGGTGTGGTATTGACGGAATGTATGTGTAGGTTTTGTATTGACGGTATGTAAGTGTGGTATTGACGGCATGTAAGTGTAGTTTTTTTATTGACTGCATGTAGGTGTGGTATTGATGGTATGTAGGTGTGGTATTGACGGTATGTAGGTGTGGTATTAACTGTATGTAGGTGTGGTATTGACGGTATATAGGCGTAAGTTTGGCATTAACAGTATATCACCGTAGGTTTAAAATTGAGGGTATGTGATTGTTGTATTGATGGAATGTAGGTGTGGTATTTACGGTATGTATGTGTGGCATTGACGGTATGTAGGTGTAGGTGTGATATTGACGGTATGTAGGTGTGGGTGTGGTATTGTCAGTATGTAGGTGAAGATGTGGTATTGACTGTATGTAGGGTAAGGTATGGTATTGATGGTACGTAAGTGTGGTATTGACGGCATGGAGATGTAGGTGTTGTATTGACGGTATGACGGTGTAGGTGTGGATTTGAGGGTATGCAGGTGTAGTATTGACGGTATGTAGGGTTAGGTGTGTTATTGATGGTATTTAGGTGTAGTATTGACGGTTTGTAGGTGTAGGTGTGGTATTGACGGTATGTAGATGTGGTATTGACGGTATGTCGGTGTAAGTGTTGTATTGACGGTATGTAGGTGTAGGTTTTGTATTGACGGTATGTAAGTGTCGTTTTGACGGTATGTAGGTGTAGGTCTGTTATTGACGGTATGTAGGTGTGGTATTGACGGTATGTAGGTGTGGTATTGACGGTATGTAGGTGTGGTATTGACGGTATGTAGGTGTGGTATTGACGGTATGTATGTTTGGTATTGAAGGTATTTAAGTGTGGTATTGACGGTATGTAGGTGTGGTGTTGACGGTATGTAGGTCTAGGTGTGGCATTGACGGTATATAGGTTTAGGTTTGGTGTTGACGGTATGTAGGTGTGGTATTGACGGTATGTTGGTGTGGTATTGACTTTATGTAGGTGTGTTATAGACGGTATGTAGGTGTGGTATCGACGGTATGTAGGTATGGTATTGACGGTATGTATGTGTAGATGTGTTATTGACGGTATAAGTGTAGATGTGGTATTGACGGTATGCAGGTGTGGTATTGTCGGTATGTAGGTGTGGTATTGACGGTATGTAGGTGTGGTATTGACGGTATGCATGTGTAGTATTGACGGTATTTAAGTGTGGTATTGACGGTATGTAGGTGTGGTGTTGTCGGTATATAGGTGTAGGTGTGGCATTGACGGTATGTAGTTTTAGGTTTGGTATTGACGGTATGCAAGTGCTTTATCGACGGTATGTAGGTGTGGTATTGACGGTATGTATGTGTAGATGTGTTATTGACGGTATGTAAGTGTAGATGTGATATTGACGGTATGCAGGTGTGGTATTGACTGCATGTAGGTGTAGGTGTTGTATTGACGGTATGAAGGTGTGGTTTTGACGGTATATAGTTGTAGGTTTGGTATTGACGGTATGTAGTTGTAGATTTGGTATTTACGGTATGTAGGTGTAGGTGTGGTATTGACGGTATTTCGGTGTGGTTTTGACGGTATGTAGGTGTAGGTGTTATATTGACGGTATGTAGGTGTAGGTGTTATATTGACGGTATGTAGGTGTGGTATTGACGGTATGTAGTTGTAGGTTTGGTATTGATGGTATGTAGGTGTGATATTGACGGTATGTAGGTTTAGGTGCGATATTGACAGTATGTCGTTGTAGGTGTGGTATTGACGGAATGTAGGTGTGGTATTGACGGTATGTAGGTGTAGGAGTGGTATTGACGGTATTTAGGTGTTGTATTGACTGTATGTAGGTGCCACAAAATGCCAGGCCTATTAGACGAGGAGATGCTCGATTTGCCATTATCACACCTATATCTCGTCCTACAGCGACTTTTCCATTCAAAGGGGAATAATCCTAGTAATTTTTTACCCATAAGGAAGGGGAGGTCTATGTCCTTGTTTTCAGGAAGGTTTGAGAGATATTTGTACAGGAACTCTTGTTCTGGCCGCGCAGTCTCAGTAACCTGGCTAGGAATCTTAGGAACTCATTGTTGATTTGGCCCAGCTGGCGAGAGGCTCTGTGTGGCTGCAGTTTTATATGAAGAAATGGTGTCCAGTTTCAAATTACAGTTTAAAGACCGTAGACATTAAGTCCCTAAGTTGGACCAGGTCCCATACTTTGAACTGCATCACCAAATGAAAGGTAAGAGTGCTACCATTCTTAAATCGTTTGGTGTCGGAACCGGGATCACCCGAGGTTGCATATTGCATGAAGCGATGTTCGCCCTGAGGTTAAAGGTGAGCCTGCAATTTTCCCCAACAAGCAGTCTTGTTGACATGACTCGATTTCGTGCCTGTTTCGAACAGTCTGAACTGACGTGAAAGTACAGGTATTGAACGCCTAGTCTCGCACGCCAAAAATGGTTGGGGGGGGGGGGGAGAATTGGGATTGGCCTCAGTGTTAGCACTGTGAGTGCACTCCTAGACCGCCTTCGAACTCCGGCGTAGTCTACAAAACCAGAAGTCGATGAGGGCGTAACTAGAGGGTATCGTGTGAGATATCGGGCGAATCGGTCAGACACGACGAATCTCGTGGGAATGTCCCCTATCAAATCGGAGGTCATTTGAAAGATTCCGCGTGTTTCGAAGTTCGCATCTTTTTGTGGGGCGATTACTGGTTTTTCTTTGCTTTCCTCATACAATGTATGTACTAAGTCTCCTTCACGGACTATCATCCTAATCTATAGTGGGTTCCTGTGAGGAGGACAAAAGGGAGGGGAAAGAAAGGAATGATGGGGCAGACATGTTCTGATGGTTACAGGGGTGATAAACTGGGGAGAGAAGGACTACCTGGGAAGAGCTGGAGTGGGGTTTGCCAACGGCCCTCCTTCAGGGCCATCTTGCCTATGGGCACTGTAGAGCCTCTAACCCTGTATGTCATTAGAAGGCTTTCCTTGGGGAACTATGACGCAGATACTCATGACCAATTAACATGTGTTCACTCTATCCCCAGTCAAGGGAAACAGATGCTCTATTCGGCTGCTTGTCTGACCCCAGACCCTATTCTTCCTCTGGCCTGTAATTGAACCACAACCTCCTTTAGGGAGGTGATTCCCTGTCTCAGTACTGTGACGCAGTGTATCCCCATATGGTAGGTCATGGTCATGCGATTTTCACAGAGGGTTGTCTTTGTCACTTTGCAAGATTCTACCTTCCTGAGAGGAGTGATGGACGGTCATGTAAATCATAGTCCTGTGCCAGCGTCAGCAGTCTGGACAAACCAGCCAACTTGAGGTGATCCTAATGCCCATCACCCGGTCAGTCGTCTATACCCTAAGAGTAGTTTCAGGATGAGTTATCCTCTAGGTTAAGACGAAGTCTTCTGGGCAAGTATGGTATTCATGTGATCTTCCAGCTGTACCACTGATTACCTACGCGACTGCCACTCAACTTTATGTGATATCAGGCAACAATTGGTTCACTCAAATTATGTTCTTGATCGTGAATCTTGCCCTAGACCTTAGGCTATCGTGAATCTAACCATAGACCTTAGGCTATCGTGAATCTAGCCATAGACCTTAGGCTATCATGAATCTAATCATAGACAGTGTTCTATTGGAAATATAGCCATTGACATTGTGATTCTGTGAACATTAACGTAGGAGTTGTGCTACTATAGATATAGATAGTTTAGTTGGTGCCATTGTTGGTGGAGACATGAACGTTGGCATACCTTGGGGTAGCCGACAGAACTTGGTGTATTAGCCCAACTAACATTAGAGAATTAAGTCATACCTGTTATGGAGGCATCTACCTGGTCGGATGTGGATGGAAACTCTGAGTATCGTTCAGACACAGGCTCTAGTGTCCTGGAGTCATTACCCTGACTTGCTGGCAACTCGGAGGAGGTGATATCTAGTCGAATACTGAGGACCTGCAGCGAGAAGCTAAGTGACTTCCCATATTATGTGGTGCTCTAGCATGTGTACAATGATGGCATCCTTCATGTGGCAGCCTCAGCTAACTATGTCTTGTAGCGATTTATCTCACCCCAGACAGATCTGCACTACATCAATATTATCTTCACTCTTTTGTACAATAATGTTGTTTGTTTGTAGATACCAGAGTTGCGTCATATGTTCAGGACGATGTTTGAAAGGGTAACGTCCCTTGGTCGGTTGTGAGAGAGATAGGTATCTAGAGACTAGCGGGGTCGTAGACTGAAATTGTCCCTGTCCAAGATCTAAAGACATCTCGAGGTGTGTGTGTGTATATATATATATATATATATATATATATATATATATATATATATATATATATATATATATATATATATATATATATATATAAGTGTGATTGCCTGTTCCCTTCACCCCAGGGAAGCTGTGACAGTAGGTGTGGTATTGACGTTATGTAGGTGTAGTATTGACGGTATATAGATGTAGGTGTGGTATTAACTGCATGTAGGTGTAGGTGTATTGACGGTATGCAGGTGTAGGTGTGGTATTGTGTTGTAGTGTTGGAAGGAGTAACAAAACGCCAACTGCATAAAACGTTGTTTATTTGTCAAGGTTTACAAGCCGCGTCCTTTCAGCTGGTTTCTTAGATGTTAACTGCCTATAACAACATAATACGTCACGATTGAGCATCTCCCACCCCTTTCAGTCTCAATGCTCAATCGTGCTGTATCGGAGTTTTCCAATAGACCCCAATTATACCTACACTGTTACACCTCCCCATGTTACTTAAAGAATTTTCCTTTTAAAGGAAAAATCTTTACTCCTAATCCCCATACTCTATTCCCTACTTGTCTTTTAACCTTCGCCAATACATCTTTTACTCTTCTCCCAGTGCTATGGTCTGTCTATAACCTCCCCATATACTTCTTCTTCGCTTTTTATTTATATAATACTACGGTTAATCCAAGCAGTCCTTCTTTCTTTTTCTATTTCCCCAACATTTTATAGTTATCTACTACGTAATTCTTCATTTCTGGTTCTTTCTGGTTATCTGTATCAAATATACATATCACAAGAACAGCTCATAAATTCTGTGTCAAAAATTATGATCTTATACAATTCCTCATTCTTTCAAACCCCAGGACGTACAAAAACAATGTAGTTAGAAAAAGTAAAGAAGTGGTGCGCACCAAATAAAGAACATGAAGAATGAATACACGACATGACCACATGGACATATAGTAAATGTACACTTAAGACATTCACCCTTTACCTCCCTTGCCAATAAAAAAAATTTTTTGTAAAATAATTTTTTAAAACACCTTTAAGAAATATATTATTGTTCGTTATAAAACAATTTGGCATAAGTTTTCATAAACCTTTTATATTTCACATTGACATTGCCAACCACAATTCCGTTCCTCTTCCGTTATCTCACCTTTTACCATGAGCCCATGTTCATATTTTATGAACACCTTAAATATAATTAAAGCTGGTATTTCACAGCACCTATATCTTTCCCCCGTACAACCCATCCTGTTATTTTATAAATAAAGTGGCGTGTGTGCAGACCCTGGATACGTCTATCCATTCGTGCATACACGTTCACCAACACGTTTCCCACTAGTTAATGAATGCATAGTTTCCCCTTACCTTATATCAGTGGACAAATTAGTTTTTATCAACTCTTTTCTTAACGAAAAACCTTTAGCAAAACCTCCTTCATTTGAAACTTAAACTTACTTAACTAACTTTACAAGCATTTAACTCAATATACCAAATCATTCATGTAATCGAAACAAAATGAACACAACCTCCAAATTAATCTAGAAGAAAAAAAACACATTGACATAACATGCATGTTATCAAATCAGAATGAAATATCCTATTCTACCTATCACTATTGGACACTTTTACGGACCAACAGTTCTTGTCAACTCAAATGCTATGAACACAATCACCCTACTCTAAACCAATTACTCAAACAATAACAATCATTTTTCAAGACCAAATCAAGAAAACAAAATGAGGCATTACAACTTAGGCTCAATAAAACAACCAACCAATATCCCTCATCCTCCAGTAGCAACTCAAGCATAAAAACATTTCCTATATGACTCATAATTCACAAAACTTAGATTTCATAAATACCGTCCTCAATACAATTATAACTCTCTTAAAATTTCTACGTACATTGGCCTACCAGTATTAGGCTCTCATAAATGACGCATATCCAGTATTTATATGACCGAGAAGACTAAACATCCTATCTATATATCTGTTAACTACAGATCAATTATGAACATACCTGTTCTATCTACACAAACAAATCAGTAATCCAGAATTATCTATTTATTATCTCTTAACAGCACATAGTATCCTGAATAAGCTCTTAAGTAAACACTGTAACCTATATCCAACATTAACTCAATGTAGCCATCCTCTACTTATCAACGTACTTGTGATCTGTCCTGTCTATTATTATTATAACTTGTTAACCCCTATCTTTAAACACGGCACTTCTAACATCAATAAAAAAATATATTCACCCACTGTACTAATATCTCAAGACCACTTTTTCCACCGTTTCGTATACTTCTTTAAACATCACTTACAATTTTAAATCTTGTTATCTACAGTACTTTCGATTTATCTATCTCTTACGTTTCCATTTCCTCAACAACTCTAAGTTTCTCTGAATAAGTGCTAACTCTATATCAACATCTTCTTCTTCGTACAACCTACTAGTCTCCTTCATACTACTACTTGACTCTGACTTTTCATCCATTTCTTCTTCTTCGTCTGTATGTCTCTCTTTAGCTGCCGCTAATTTCTTCCGTTCAACATCCCACCTAATTTGTCGATCACTCTTTCTTAAGGATCTTTCTAGTATAGGTATATCGTCTCCGCTTGTTGAACCATCTCTAATTCTCCTCTGTCTTTTTACTTCTTTATCTCTTTGACTGTCCATTCTTCTTTTTGTTGCTTGCCTAGTATATTTAAATGGAGCATCTGTGTCTTCTTCCATACTATCATAATGAGTTTCATTTGGCCCTTCTTCTTCCATTCTTTTCGGAATTGTCTGTTCTTGTTCTTCGTAACTTGGACTTGCTAACAACTGATTTTGTTCTGGTTCTTTTCTAAGATCTGGGGTTACTGTAGCTCTTCTAAGATCTGGGGTTACTGTAACAACTTGTTCATCCAAAAATTTTGCATCCGAATAACTATTATTATTATAATTATTATTTTCTATCTCATTTTCATCTCTTCTTAAGTGTTCAACATGTGCCCTTGCTATGTGTGCTGTGACCTGGTTCTTTATAACATACGATACATTACCTAGTTTTTCCAAAACGTAATAACCTGGAATCCAACGAGAATCAAACTTAGAGTTTCTTCTATGCTTTTTGTAATAAACTCTATCACCTACTTTAAACTCCTGTAATTTTGTATTTACATTTTTGTACTTTTTCTGTCTTTCCCTAGCTTTTATTATATTATTTCTTAATCTCATATGTGCTTTATGCATTTCTTGTATTATGACCTCTTGAAAATCTTCACCCATATATTTCCGTCTAGGTTTTAATAAATTATCTATAGGTAATATTGGTTCTCTCCCGTGTATTAAATAAAATGGCGAAAAACCCGTGCTCTCATTTTGATTTGTACGAATAGCGCTAAGAGCAGGTCCCAAAAATAGATCCCAATCTTTTTCATGTTCATCAATAATCTTTGCCACAATGTTGTATAACGTCTGATGTTGACGCTCGTTTTTCGCATTTGACGAAGGTCTATAAAATGAGGTCTTTATATGTCTTATGTTTAAATCTTTTAATAACTTTTCGAATTTTTTATTTACAAATTCTCTACCATTATCTGTAAGTATACTTTGTGGGCAACTAAACCTTGGTACGAACTCCTGTAAAAAAATATTAATGACAGTATCCGCGCTCTTATCTGGAATTGCATAAACCTCTGGCCAAAGACTGTAGATGTCTACTATATGAATTAAATATACATTTCCTGACAATGTTCTGGGGTGTGGACCTGATATGTCTAAACTAATCTTTTGCATTGGAAAGTGAGGAATATCTGTGTCCTGTAATGGAGACTTTATTGTTTTCATGTTTCTTAATCTGCACTTTTCACACGTATCTACATATTTGCATGCAGATTTAAATAAGTTTGGCCAATAATATTTACTTGTAAGTGCTTTCACTAGTTTGTCTCTACCGAGATGTCCATTTTCATCGTGATATGCTTTTAAAAGTTCATTTTCCAAATGCTTTGGAATATATTTCCTTAGTTGTTCGTTCTTTTCACACATATAATATAACTGTCCATCCTCTTGTAAGAGCAAATAATTCCTTTTATATTTGTTATCTTCTGTTTCTCGTAACTTTTCCTTTATTTGTATGATTCTTGGGTCTAAATCCTGCTCTTCTTTCATATTGAATTGTGCTAACTGTAGATCTTCTTCTCTATGTTCAGACTCTTGATCTGATGGTAAGCTATCAAATTCTCCCCTATTTATTATAGCAGAATCCAGAATATTTACCTGCCAATTCCTGTCGTCTATCTCTGGTTCGGCTGCCTCCTCTTCTGTATCCTCTGATGACTGTGTATATGGAATTCTAGACAAAAGATCGGCGCATGTGTTTATCTTACCCGGTATGTACTCAATTTTCGCGTCGTACCCCTGTAGATTCAATGCCCATGTCTGTATTTTCCTGTTCTGCACTGGAGCTTCTAAAAAAGACTTTAAAGGCATGTGGTCAGTTCTAATAACAAAACTTGCGTTATGTAAATAGTAATTAAGTTTTTGAAGAGCGTAATGAATCGCGTAAGCCTCCTTCTCGATAGTACTCCATTTTTTTTGTGATTTACTAAGCTTATGAGACAAGAAGTAGATAGGTCTTTCATTTTTAACCCCTGGTATTCCAGATTCTTTTCCTTCATATGGTTGTACTAAACATGCTCCTACTGCACTGTCTGAAGCATCTGTGTATAGTATTAACTGTTTGTTTAAGTCTGGATGCGTCAATAGTGGTACTAGTGTTAAGCTGTTTTTTAAATAGTCGAAGGCTTTTTGACACTCATCATCCCACTTAAACCTGGCGTACTTGGCTGTTAAATTTGTAATTGGTTCAGCTATCCTTGAAAATGCCGGAATAAACCGTCTATAATACGCACATGTTCCTATAAAAGCACGTACTTCCTTAACGTTTGTTGGTGCAGGTAATTCTTTAATAATCTTTATTTTGTTCTGGTCTGGTTTAATACCCTCTCTATTTATAATATACCCTAAATATTTTGTTTCTGTTTTCAAAAATTGGCACTTACTAAGCTTCAACTTCACATCATGCTTTCTTAACCTGTCAAACACTAGTCTAATATGTTTCAAATGATCTTCCACATCTCCCTTGGTATAGATCAATACATCATCAATATAAGCAAGAGCGAACCTTTGCATACCCTCTAGAACTTCATTTATTAAGAACATATAGTGTGAGGGCGCCGTCTTGACTCCAAAAGGCATTCGTAAGAATTCGTACGAGCCCATGTGGGTACAAAAGGCACTTTTCCGTTGCGCGTCCTCCGACATCGGAATACACCAAAATCCTGACCTTGCGTCTAACGTTGTGAAATATGTAGAGCCATTAAGTAGCCCCAAAATATCATCAATTACTGGCAGTGGGTATGCTACATTCTTGGTGATTTTGTTCAACGCCCTGTAGTCACAACAGAAACGACTCGAACCATCAGGCTTGGCCACTATGACGACCGGAGATGACCATTCTGACTTCGACCTTTTTATTATTCCTGCTTTCAGCATCTCCTCTATTGCCTTTTCCATTATTTCTCTGTTTCTTAATGGAGTTCTGTATGGTTTTAGACTTATTGGTGGATGATCTCCCGTGTCTATCTCCATCGTAACTGTCCGCGTCTTACCCAATTCCAAATCATTAACCGCAAACACATCTTGATTTTGCTTTATAAACTGTTCTAACACTTCCTTATTTTCCGGCGAAGCTTTTAACTGTGACAGCAATTCTTGTTCCCTTGTTATTTTGTCTAGTGAATGTATATGGACTTTATTTTCTCCGAATGGATGGATCAATTCATTCATTCCGATTTTCCCTCTTCTTCCGCATCCGCGTCTGTCACTTCTCCTTTCACTAGAAGTTTCCAAATAACTTGTTCCCGACACTTCTGTTCTATTCGTTGCCAATATTTCACTAATGTTATGATCTAACTTTGCTATCACACATCCTCTGTATAACTTAATTTCTCTCCCTGTGTTGTTGATAACCATTACTGGAAAGGTTAAGTGTTTATCCAACTTCATTACTCCATCTGGAACCTCCAAACCAGGCTCATCAATTATTTCTTCTTGTAACTCAGTGATTCTGACTGTGTTTCCTTCCACATAATATGGGTTTCTCTTCAGCTTCGCTTGTATTAAATTAACCGACTGTGGTTTTAATGTCGTTGTCATTTTGACCCTAACTAGTGCTGCTATATGCATATCCTCTTCCATATCTATATATACGTCTCTGAATTTTAACTTATGTAAATCATAAAAAAGTCTTATCCCATTCTTTATCAAAAAATCTCTTCCTATCAGCATATTTCTATTTAAACCCCTCACTACATGAAAAAGGTGTCTTATGTTTATCCCCCCTAACTTAAAATTGATCATTGTTTGTCCAACTACTTGTAAATTCTGTCCAGTAACAGAGTGTAAATTATTACTACACTTAAATATTCTACAATTTCTTACTATTTTATATAAAAAACTTTCTTTTACTACACTAACTTGAGCTCCCGAATCTATTAATGTACGAACTCTATACTTTCCTATTTCTAATATACACGAGCTATAATCTGTTTTTTCTTCTATAAATTTCTTGACTTCATCCAGTTGAAAATATTCTCTGTTCGACCTATTATACTTGTTATTAACATACTCTCTAACACTTGGGACCCTATTATTTACCCTCCTATCATCGGTCCTGTCTAATAGGTTGGGCGCCAGTTTTCCTGTGTTCTTGTACCTGTAAAGTTCCTGTGTCGATCAACAACATTCCTACTCACCCTATTATTATCATGTCTACCCTGTGTATTTGACTGTATACGCCTGTTATTACAAAAACGAGAAACATGTCCCCGTTGACCACAAACCCAACAGACAATGTTTGTGTTATTTGTGTTTCTTACTGCCTCACTTGTAGGGTATCTCATATTTCTTCTTTCAACATAATCGCTCCTATTTCTACCTTGTAAGGTTTGTATACCGCCTCTCCTATTCCATCCGAATCTTGTTTGTCCTATCTCCATGGGTTCCTCAATTCTGTCGTCTCTATTACTTCCCACTTCTCGTCCTGTTCTTAATCTAAACCTTCGTCTCAAATTTTCCTCTTGCACCGCAATATCCACCGCTTGTGATAACCTCTCAGGGTTATCCCTCATCAGCTTAAGTTTCAAACCATCAGATTTGATGCCATCCACAAAAATCCCTACCAACATCCTTTCCACCTCCTCCCCTCGCACATTCTGTCCTAAGAATGCCTCTTCAGCCAGGTTAATCAACCTATCGCTAAACAACTGTACCGTTTCTCCATTATTTTGTTTAGCCTGCCTCAATACCGAAAATGCATGTTGCGGATCCGTTATCTCTGCGTATTTCCTGGCGAGATCTTCTTTGAATTGTTCCCATGTCTCATCTACTCTAGCCTCTAACTTCCTCCTTATATGATCTGAGACCGGTTCTGTTGCCGTCTGATAAGCTAGTCTCATTTTCTCTTCTTCCGTTGCTGAAATTAGGTATGCATACTTTTCAATAGAAGTAACCCATTTCTTAAAGTCTTTGGCCTGACCACTAAACTTCAAAATTTCTGTTGCCATTCCCTGTTGGTTGATTACCAAATTCAATTTACCTACCGCTGTTCCAACCCCCGTCAGCACCTGTGCAAGGTTGTCTGGTTCCGTCATGCTGAAAATACTGCAAGAAAGCAAGCAAAGAACAAAAAAAAAATACACAATTTCAAATTATTTGCTTCTAAAATCTGGTTAATTAATTACCTTATTTATGAATCACCTAAATTTACTAATTTACAACACATAATTCCCCCAGTTCATAAACTGTTCCATTAGTTATTTAGTTCCAGAATCGCACAAATTTCCCTTGGTTAATCCCTAAAGAGCACAAGTTGTAATCAGCATCAATATTCTGTCAACGTAGAGGGAGGAAAAACCCTGTCTTCAATAAGTCCTGTTTGAAACCAAAAAGTTCGCTATAAATCCTCATACCTGTTTCTAATAATATAATAATGTTTTAGACTCTGCTCTAACCAAGAACTTATGGCACATCACCGGAGTTACACAGTTACCTTCTTTTATTAGCTGATGGATCTAGTTCCACTAACCAGAGTTCGCATCAAGTGAAACCTAGTCTCGAGTTCAAGTGGCGGAGTCCAGAAGCTCAGGTGGCGGAGTTCTCTTCCCTCAGGTAAATTTTGTAGCTGCCAGATACTCTTCCTGGTTGGGTCACGTCTCATGGGATGCCTGGATAGATTTCAACCCCTGGTTGGGTCACGTCTCATGGGATGCCTGGATAGATTTCAACCCCTGGTTGGGTCCCTTCCTTGATTCTGAGTGAAGTACATCATCGGCGTCTTGATAGGGGTCGTAGTAATGACGTGGCCCCAAAAATTTATCACAGTTAACCGAAGCCCAGTGATATTTATGTGTTCAAAAAACCCAATCACGAAATTACAAGGCTTTGTCCATTATTACTTGAGCCTAGAAGAGTTCTTGACTTATTTTTCTTCTTTTGTCTGACAGGTTCAGCTTGAAATTCTGGTTTTCTCAAAGTTCTAGGACAGGATGGCTCTTCTCAAAAAAACGATAAGTTTCATGCAACGGCTATGAGAAGCCCCTTGTTATTGATAACTTTCAGTGGCTGGCGCTTTAAAATAGAAGCCCTTTCTTTTGAAACTCCAGAGTTCAGATCTCGGCTCCGGAAAACCTTGAAGGCTGAAGTTCAGTTAACGGCCATTATCAATTCGGCCACGGCTCCAGAAAAGCCTCTTGATAAAATTATCTTCTGAGTTTCATCGTACTTCGCGTAGTTAGCCGGACGACTCGATTCAAAATCCTGGACTTACGGCTCCATAATTTCTCCTGTTGTAGTGTTGGAAGGAGTAACAAAACGCCAACTGCATAAAACGTTGTTTATTTGTCAAGGTTTACAAGCCGCGTCCTTTCAGCTGGTTTCTTAGATGTTAACTGCCTATAACAACATAATACGTCACGATTGAGCATCTCCCACCCCTTTCAGTCTCAATGCTCAATCGTGCTGTATCGGAGTTTTCCAATAGACCCCAATTATACCTACACTGTTACAATTGGCAGTATGCATATGTAGGTGTGGCATTGCCGGTATGCAAGTGTAGGTATGGTATAGATGGTATGCAAGCTTATTCGTAAAAATGTATATCACGTCTCGGTGGGCACGGGACACTATCTGCTTAGTATGTGGCTGCTGTATTCATTCGTCTGAGATCATTAGTGCATATGTCATGCCTTCAAGCCAAGGCAAACCTGAGATGGG
The DNA here is from genome assembly GCA_014155875.1 of Cepaea nemoralis. NCBI lineage: Eukaryota > Metazoa > Mollusca > Gastropoda > Stylommatophora > Helicidae > Cepaea > Cepaea nemoralis. The sequence continues at coordinate 448,334 of JACEFZ010012499.1, forward strand.
ATCAGTGTTCTTGTCCTGATATTGTCCCGTGGCTAGTATTAATATGGCTGTCTTCCCGTTGCTCTTTATCCATCAATATTACAGATACCACTAAGTTTTTAGTCTATTTTACTATGTAGCATGCGCTTAAAAGACATGACTGCTTACTCTAATGTCCCTAACCAATGTCCGAACTTTATTTGTTTCTTAAAGAATTTTGTTATGTGATTTTCGTGTCCGTCAATGGCATGTTTTATTTTGTTGTCCATTTGACTCAGTAACCACATTTTTCACTGCCATTAAATATTTTTCATCTTGCCATCTTTGTTTGAAGTACCATATAACAGTACTAGGAGAAATGATGCTGGATGGATTGAGACGCTTGTAGGTAGGTATATCATCAGCAGAGTAGATCCAGAAAATCAAAGACCGAGATCTGTGATTGATTGACTGATTGATTGATTGATTGATTGATTGATTGATTTAGGAACCGACATCACAGCATTTAAGGCATTCCCATAAGCGCTCCGCCCCCATCCTCAGAAGCCAGCGAAGAGTTCCAACTCCAATAGTACCAGTAGCAATCTGATTACCACCAAAAAATGGTTATGGTGTCAGGTCTTAGTCAGATATAACTGAGCTACCATATGACAGTAGACGGTAATACCTGCTTTTTGTTAGCGCCGAACGGTGGGCGGCGCTTACCAAACTCGACACCCCACATTGTGCCAAAAGCTTCGGGAGGAAGAGCGCAATCGGGAGGGTACACGCCCTACCCTGGTGCGAGGAAATGCAACCTACAGACAAAATGTGTCAGGTATGAAGTGTTTTGCTTGCACACAGTGAGCACCAGATCACACCATTCGCACCAACTACATGACTCTCATGCCATGCAACATCAGTGACGTCATCCTTCAAGATGTCCACAGGCCATCGCCGGCCTCCCCAACCCTGCAGTTCCATCCACAGGTTCTAGCCATGAACATTTAAATATGGGTAGTTTACTGTTCATTCACATCAGTTGCAGTTTCCTATTCTAGAATATCCGGCTTGTGGGTAAGTGCTGCATCATACTTGACTGTGATCTAAATCATCGGTAGAGTCATGGCGTCTCAGCGATCATCTTCAGTCACTCTCCAATCTGATAGGGACGATTCTGTGTTCACATACTCACCTCCATCATGGGCACACAAAGAATGGGAACAGTACTACAACTACCCAAGTTTATCCCAACACCCAGCTCCAGGACATGGAATGGGCGAATCGCACTTTGCAACTCTGTCACACCCGTCGTTAGGATTGAAAAGACAACGTCCTCCGACACCTGAAGACACACCTCGGGAACCGCACTTAGAAAATGCTCACTCGCGTGACAGTGATACAAGCCAGTCTCACACCTCTACAGCACGATCACCAGCAGGTCATCCCTGGCAAAGAAGTGCAATAGAAGAAACAACAACTCCGCCTTCATTGGCATCAATCAATTCCCTCATTGGAAACAGTGGACAAGCGCCGCACACTCCCAGCATATTGTCATCACTTGGCAACGACGGACCAGGCTATTGCACGTCTACACCTGGCTTGTCATCTCCTATTGGTACTTCCTTTTTGTTTCCACAGCAGGTATCCCTTCCAGGCGAATCACCCCTGAGATACAGTAGTCAGCAGTCTCCCGGCTCCACAAAGAGATCATCATCATCTCCATTTAGTGAAGAGGAAAGTTATGGCTCGCCGCGGTGTTCACCAACAGTTCGATACCACGTGGACTCGGCCACTATGTTTGGAGACTTCGAATCACCTCATCAGGGAGGCAAAGCTGCTGCCCTTCCACCGCGACCACCTACTAAACGAGCAAGACGAGAAGTACTCCCTGAGCCAAGAACACCACCCTTTACTCAACATCCCTCTGGTGATTCGTTCAGAAGCAACATAAGTGAAAGCCCCCCCTTTTCCTACAGTTCCATCTCACCCGACTATCCAGGTTTTACACCAGACACATCGCCATCACCACCACTCGGAGGCACTAGAGGGAAATTTACCTTCTCGCCGAGAGATTCGTTATCACCCAGCTCTTCACAGCTGTCACCAGAACTAGTCTCCCCTCCTGTTACCACATTTCCCAAGGACATCACACGAAAAACAATTAGTGAGCGAAAACGTTTCATGAGGGAGTCCATTCCCGATTTGTTACCACCCACCTCTCCACAGCTGCCATCAGAACCATTCTCCCCTCTTGGCTCCGCATTTTCGAGGTGCGACTTCAAACAAAAAACAATAAGTGAGCGAAAACGTCTCATGAGGGAGTCCATTCCCGATTGGTTACCACCCAGCTCTTCACAGCTGCCACCAGAACCATTCTCCCCTCCTGGTCCCGCATTTCCAAGGTACGACACCGCACGAAAAGCAATAAGACAGCTCACACCAATTACGGAGGAGTCCTTTACCGATTCATTATCACCCAGCTCTCCACAGCTGTCACCAGAACTATTCTCCTCTCCTGTTACCACATTTCCAAAGGACTTCACACGAAAATCAATAAGTGAGCGAAAACGTTTCATAAGGGAGTCCTTGCCCGATTTGTTATCACCCAGGTCTCCACAGCTGCCACAAGAATCATTCAACCTTCCTGGTCCCGCATATCCAAGGTACGACACCGCACGAAAAGCAGTAAGACGGCTCACACCTATTTCACCAGATCTATTCTCCCCTTCTGATACCACATTTCCTGAGGACTTCACACGAAAAACAATAAGTGAGCGAAAACGTTTCATTAGGGAGTCCATTCCCGATTCGTTACCACCCAGCTCTTCACAGCTGCCACCAGAACTATTCTCCCCTCCTGGTCCCGCATTTCCAAATTATGACACCGCACGGAAAGCAATAAAACGGCTCACACCAATTACGGAGGAGTCCTTTACCGATTCGTTTTCACCCCGCTCTTCACAGGGGTCACCAGAATCACCCTCCCCTCTTGGCCCCGCATATTCGAGGTGCGACATTACACGAAAAACAATAAGTGAGCGAAAACCTCTCAAGGTGGAGGAAATGCTTGGTGACGCCGAATTTTGGCAGCACATTAAATCTGACGATGTCACTTGTTCGGCGGATACACGTGGTGATGATGCAAATATTCCGTTTTCCAAAGCAGGGAAGTTTAAAGCAGGGAAGTTTCGGCATAAGATGTCCAAGATGTCGTCTGGTTTACAGTCCATCAGTGAGTCACCAGAACTCAGACCAGGCATACGGGCCCCGCCCACTAAGTCTACCGACACAGTGAGCAGTTTAACAGGCAAGACGTACCAGAATTTCATCAAGCAGCAGAAAATGGCTGTAATCATGTTCTACAGCAGTGCCACAGGTGGTCCGGTGACACCGAACGCCTTCAGTAGCTACTCTATTACGGTAAAATATGTGTGTATGAGTGTTTGTGTTCATGTAAGAACCGCTGTAAGTGAGACTGATACACCAGGCCTTGATATATGTCCACAAATATATAACACTAGAACAATATAACTTCAGCCTCCACAGCAGCGAGGTTTCGCTAGACGGTGATGCTGTCATCTACACAGATGGGTCGGTCGTCCGACATATGAGAAGCTCTTGGGCCTTTACGGCTCGGGCTGGAGGGAGAATTGTGAAGGAGGACTCTGGTGTTTTCACTGAAACCACAAGTAGCCTGACTATGGAAGTCATGGCAGTAAGTAAAGCAATAACATGGCTAGAGACAGACATTCACTAGGGCATGTTTCCTTAGCGACTCAATGATCATGATAAAGAGGATAGAAGTGGGGTGGATCCGAAGAGAATGGTTGCTGTCTCTGGAGCGGTCTCGGCTGGCAAAGATTAATTTCATCTTCGTACCAGGGCATGCGGAAGTACAAGGAAATGAGCGGGCTGACAAGCTCGCAGGTGTGACTAATGTGGAGGGCGGACGTGCCATAGACCAGGCTGACATTCTGAATGCTCTACGAGAAGTAAGACTTTTGCGTGAACCAAGTGATGACTGTGAATCTACAACCGTGGCCAGACTGCGAGAACAACAAATTTAAAGACGTGTGGCCAAACAAGATCACTACGCAGGAAGCCAAAGAAGATTGATAAACCAACACAGAACTAGTGTCGTTAGCCGCTACAAGCTGCGGGATGTGCTGAGGAGGGGATCCGAGCACTTATGGACTGAATGGTTCCATGTACAATGAGGATGATCTGTCGACTAACTAACTAACTAACTAACTAACTAACTAACTAACGAACGAAGGAACGAAGGAACGAACGAACGAACGAACGAACTAACTAACTAACTAACTAACTAACTAACTGACTAACTGACTAACTGACTAACTAAATAACAAACTGACTAACTGACTAATTGACTAACTGACTAACTGACTAACTAACTGACTAACTAACTGACTAATTGACTAACTGACTAACTGACTAAGTAACTGACTAACTAACTGACTAATTGACTAATTGACTAATTGACTAACTGACTAACTGACTAACTGACTAACTGACTAACTAACTAACTGACTAACTGACTAACTGACTAACTGACTAACTAAATAACAAACTGACTAACTGACTAACTGACTAACTGACTAACTAACTGACTAACTGACTAACTGACTAACTGACTAACTAACTGACTAACTGACTAACTGACTAACTGACTAACTAACTAACTAACTAACGAACGAACTAACGAACTACCGAAATAACGAACTAACGAACTAACTAACAAACTAACTGACTAACTAACTGACTAACTAACTAACTGACTAACTAACTGACTAACTAATTGACTACCTAACTAACTGACTAACTGGCTAACTGACTAACTGACTAACTAAATAACAAACTGACTAACTGATTAACTGACTAACTGACTAACTAACTAACTGACTAACTAACTAACTAACTGACTAACTGGCTAACTGACTAACTGACTAACTAACTAACTAACTAACTAACTAACTGACTAACTGACTAACTGACTAACTAACTAACTAACTGGCTAACTGACTAACTGACTAACTAAATAACTAACTGACTAACTGACTAACTAACTAACTAACTGACTAACTAACTAACTAACTAACTAACTGACTAACTGGCTAACTGACTAACTGACTAACTAAATAACAAACTGACTAACTGATTAACTGAATAACTGACTAACTGACTAACTAACTAACTGACTAACTGACTGACTAACTAACTGACTAACTGACTAACTAACTGACTAACTGACTAACTGACTAACTGACTAACTGACTAACTAACTGACTAACTAACTAACTGACTAACTGACTAACTGACTAACTGACTAACTAACTGACTAACTGACTAACTAACTAACTGACTAACTGACTAACTAACTAACTAACTGACTAACTAACTGACTGACTAACTAACTAACTAACTAACTGACTAACTAACTAACTAACTAACTGACTAACTGACTAACTAACGAACTAACTGACTAACTAACTAACTAACTAACTAACTGACTAACTAACTAACTAACTAACTAACTGACTAACTAACTAACTAACTAACTGACTAACTGAATAACTAACTGACTAACTGACTAACTAACTAACTGACTAACTACCTGACTAACTGACTGACTAACTAACTGACTAACTGACTAACTAACTAACTGACTAACTGACTAACTAACTAACTGACTAACTGACTAACTAACTAAATAACTAACTGACTAACTAACTAACTGACTAACTGACTAACTAACTGACTAACTGACTAACTAACTAACTACCTGACTAACTGACTAACTGACTAACTGACTAACTAAATAACAAACTGACTGACTGACTAACTGACTAACTGACTAACTAACTGACTAACTAACTGACTAACTAACTGACTAACTGACTAACTGACTAACTAACTGACTAACTGACTAACTGACTAACTGACTAACTGACTAACTAACTGACTAACTGACTAACTGACTAACTGACTAACTTACTAACTAACTAACTAACGAACGAACTAACGAACTAACGAAATAACGAACTAACTAACTAACTAACTAACTAACTAACTGACTAACTAACTGACTAACTAACTAACTGACTAACTAACTGATAAACTAATTGACTAACTAACTGACTAACTAACTGACTAACTAACTAACTAACTAACTAACTGACGGACTGACTGACTGACTGATTGACTGACTGACTAACTAACTAACTAAATAACAAACTTACTGGGACGCAGAGGTGTTTCCAAGGCACCAGGGCCGGGTTATATACTGGCCAAGACCTATTGACGCGTCCTCGTCGAGCGTCCTGGGCAACAGGTCCCTTCGGGGTCCTGGCTAAAGTCAGTAGGATCGCCGATTCCTCCGAAGTCGGAGAGTGTCTGCCTGTACGGCGAGGAACCACCAGTCTGCACACCAATAAGCCAGACATGGGACAACGGATACTCACGCAAACCTCAGGTCCTGTATGACATCACACTGATTTTGGACAACAGGATGTCTTCATCCGACATACAGGACTTCGCGTTGGAGCTCAAGCCAACGAACACAAGCAAGCAAGCAAGCAACAAACTTACTAACTAACTAACTAAATAACAAAGTAACTAACAGGTTAACACTTATGAGAAAGAGACAAACATCATTCTTTAGGCATGTGATTAGTCTAGACGCATTGGTAAACATCGTGACAACAGGAAAGGTCAATGGAGAAAAAGACTAAGCAATGTGATACTGGGTGGAGTAAGACGGTGACATGAGGGAATATCTTCAGCAGATGTATACGTTTCGCAGGAAACGAGATTTGTGGAGACATGAACGCCTACACTTGTCCGCCATGCACAGGATAATAATGGTGATATGTGTCAGTGTAGCTGCCTCGTTCAACAAAGTAAGACGGTCAGATGAACATGCACAGGATAATAATGGTGATATGTGTCAGTGTAGCTGCCTCGTTCAACAAAGTAAGACGGTCAGATAAAGATCCCGAACAGGGAAAGGGAATTGGTAGCTAGTGCGGTACTGCGGTACAGAGCCTGAGTTTAATTGAGCTGAGTTGAGTTAAGAACCGACATGAAGGCACTTGGGAAATTGAGCTGAGTTGAGTTAAGAACCGACATGAAGGCACTTGGGAAATTGAGCTGAGTTGAGTTAAGAACCGACATGAAGGCACTTGGGAAATGCACATAAGCGCTCCGTCCTCATCTTGGGCAGTCTGCGAAATCACACTGCCATACTCCTCTCTAACAGAAATAGAGAACTTGCCCCTAACCATACACACTGTCATACTCCTCTCTAACAGAAACAGAGAATTGGCCCCTAACCATACACACTGTCATACTCCTCTCTAACAGAAATAGAGAATTGTCCCCTAACCATACATACTGCCATACTCCTCTCTAACAGAAATAGAGAATTGTCCCCTAACCATACACACTGTCATATTCCTCTCTAACAGAAATAGAGAACTGGCCCCTAACCATACACACTGTCATACTCCTCTCTAACAGAAACAGAGAATTGTCCCCTAACCATACACACTGTCATACTCCTCTCTAACAGAAACAGAGAATTGGCCCCTAACCATACACACTGCCATACTCCTCTCTAACAGAAATAGAGAATTGTCCCCTAACCATACACACTGCCATACTCCTCTCTAACAGAAATAGAGAACTGGCCCCTAACCATACACACTGTCATACTCCTCTCTAACAGAAACAGAGAATTGTCCCCTAACCATACACACTGTCATACTCCTCTCTAACAGAAATAGAGAATTGGCCCCTAACCATACACACTGTCATACTCCTCTCTAACAGAAACAGAGAATTGGCCCCTAACCATACACACTGTCATACTCCTCTCTAACAGAAATAGAGAATTGGCCCCTAACCATAAACACTGTCATACTCCTCTCTAACAGAAACAGAGAATTGGCCCCTAACTATACACACTGTCATACTCCTCTCTAACAGAAACAGATAATTGTCCCCTAACCATACACACTGCCATACTCCTCTCTAACAGAAACAGAGAATTGGCCCCTAACCATACACACTGTCATACTCCTCTCTAACAGAAACAGAGAATTGTCCCCTAACCATACACACTGCCATACTCCTCTCTAACAGAAATAGAGAATTGGCCCCTAACCATACACACTGTCATACTCCTCTCTAACAGAAATAGAGGATTGGCCTCTAACCATACACACTGTCATACTCCAATCTCTAACAGAAATAGAGAATTGTCCCCTAACCATACACACTCCCATACTCCTCTCTAACAGAAATAGAGGATTGGCCTCTAACCATACACACTGTCATACTCCTCACTAACAGAAACAGAGAATTGGCCCCTAACCATACACACTGCCATACTCCTCTCTAACAGAAATAGAGAATTGTCCCCTAACCATACACACTCCCATACTCCTCTCTAACAGAAATAGAGAATTGGCGTCTAACCATACACACTGCCATACTCCTCTCTAACAGAAATAGAGAATTGGCCTCTAACCAAACACACTGCCATACTCCTATCTAACAGAAATAGAGAATTGGCCTCTAACCAAACACACTGCCATACTCCTCTCTAACAGAAATAGAGAATTAGCCCCTAACCATACACACTCCCATACTCCTCTCTAACAGAAATAGATAATTGGCCCCAAAAAACACACACATACACACTGCCATCATCATCCTGTGCAATGCTGATAAGCGTGGGCGGTCATATCTCGTCATCTTACTCAAGCACCAGAGTCGCGGATCAGATCAGTGTCCTTGTCTCGACCATGCCAGGTGGTCATGCCATACAGGTATTTACTTCTCTGCCTTCCCCTTGTTCTTTTCCCCTAAATCTTGCCAGTTGTCACCAAGTTCTCCAATTTATTTCTTCTCGTAACGTGACCAAAGAAATGCTGACTGTCTACGTTTAATTTCTCTGATCAGTTTGCGATTTTAATTTGTTTCTTGTAAGACTTTGTCATTGGTGTTTCTGTCTGTCCGTGGTATTCTTTGCATTTGCCTCAGAAACCACACTTCCACAGCCATCAGATGTTTTTTTTCCAGCTTGACTGCTCATTGTCCACGCTTCGCATCCATACACAAGTAAAGGTTCTATGTAGCACATCAACACACACTCTTTTTCTAGGAACAGTTGACATCATTTTGTTGGTCAGTATGTTTTTCAACTTGCAAAAGGCTACTTTCGCCATGGCGATTCTTGTTCTAATCTCTTCAAGGCATCTCGCATCAGATGTTATGACTGTTTTGAGACATTTGTATAGATATACTTGTTTAACACACAGATTATGGTCACCACTAGGACTAAAGATATGTACCTTCTTTTGCTTGCTTGCTTGCTTGTGTTCGTTGGCTTGAGCTCCAACGCGAAGTCCTGTATGTCGGATGAAGGCATCCTGTTGTCCAACATCAGTGTGATGTCATACAGGACTAGAGTTTTGCGTGAGTATCCGTTGTCCCATGTCTGGCTTATTGGTGTGCAGACTGGTGGTTCCTCGCCGTACAGGCAGACACTCTCCGACTTCGGAGGAATGGCGATCCTACGGACTTTAGCCAGGACCCCAAAGGGACCTGTTGCCCTTTGTTGTAGGTCTTGGCCAGTATATAACCCGGCCCTGGTGCCTTGGAAACACCTCTGCGTCCCTACCTTCTTTTAATTGAAACCTAACCGTAATTGTTTACTGTGTGCAACAACCTCATCTACTAAATGCTGCAATTATTGCTCATTGTTTTGCAATCAGTACTGTATCATCTGCATATGTGGTTTCTGAGGAAAATGCAAAGAATACAATGGACAGTCAGAAAAATCAATGATCAAGTAATACAGGAGAAAAATGAAAATCGTAAACTGTTTAGAGAAATTAGACGTAGACATTCAACATTTTTTGGACATTTTATGAGTAGAAATGGATTGGAGGATTTAGTGACAACTGAGTCGAGTTCGAAGGGAATGGACTAAGAGGAAGACCGAGAGGAAAATACATGGATGGCTTGGCCACATGGCTTGGACGAGACAGAAACACTGAGGTGATCCACGACTCTGGTGATCGAGTGAAATGGCGAGTCATGACCGCCTACGCTTTTAGTCATGGCACATGATTGATTGATTGATTGCATCTTTCCCATCGCAATATACGCCAGTGAGACCTGGACACTTACTAAGCAAGCTGATCAGTGCATAAATACCTTTGAATATAAATGTTATAGACGAGTTCTAAGAATATCTTGGGTAAAGAAAAGAACAAATGCATACATACTTCAAGAGCTGAATATTGAAGAAGGCTGGCTTTTAAAATGATAAAACAAAGAAAATTGAAATATTTTGGTCACTTGAAACGTCACGAAAGTTTGGAGAGAACAATAATGGAGGGGTATATGCCTGGGAAGAGATGAAGAGGAAGGCCAAAGAGAAAATGGGTCCAGGATGTGGCGGATGATCTCCAGATGGGTGTATCGGACGCGGGACATCTTGCTTATGATCGAGAAGTTTTACGGTAGGTTGTTATGGGAACGAGGTTCTGAAAAGGACATGCTACTGAATGAATGAATGAAGGGTAATATGGAGTCGATCATTGTCATGTTGCAAAACGCCACCTTCACTCAGAAGTCCACATCATTTCGATTTTATTGCGGGTCGATGATGATTCCTGAAAAGATTTGTAAATATAACTGTTGATAGTTTTCCCTCTTGGCATGTAGTGTTCTAAAAAACTCCTCGTTCATCCCAAAAAGAGAGTCAGCATAACCTTCCCAGCAGATGGCTGTATTCGAAACTTCTTTATTTTTGGTATATAGGGGTGGCGCTATTCCTTGCTCGTTCTTTTCGTTTCCGACTCTTCGTGGTGAACCCAGGATTCATTGCCAGAAACAATTCTTGATAAGAAACCATCAACTTCTGCTTCCAGGCACTGCACACGTTCTCGACAAGCATCAATGCGTCCCTGTTCCAATTCGGGAGTAAGCTGCAGATACTTTGCGATACTGTAGCACATCATGGATGATGTTGTGATTTGAATCTTGACTGATCTCAAGATGTGCAGCAATGCTGCTCACAGAACTTCTACAATCGACTCTGGGGTTACTACTTGGTGTGCCTAACCCGGTCGTGAACATTCTGTCACAGAAGTCACACCGATGTGAGACCGCCTACTCCACACATACACTTGCTAGACTAACCAGCATGCATCACCATACTGGACCTTCATTCGCCGATGAATTTCAATAGGTTTAATCCCTTCACTGATTAAAAACAACCCCCCCCCCCCCCCCCCACCAAAAAAAACAAAAACGGATATCAGAAAGCCGCTCCTCTTTCGTGCAAGTCAAAAGTGGGTAGTTATCTTTGAAATAAACTTATTACGTCACCGTGTTCATTTCCACCGTGATTTCACATGCTTAACCCTCTTTACATCCTTAACAATAATATTGACAGGTTACAATACAATGTGGTCCTCTCAGTGCTGGAGGTCCCGGGTTCGATCCCTGGTGAGGCCCGGGATTTGTTCACGTGGACTTCTAGTAACAAAATGTCCCCTGGTCTCTGGGTAGTGAGATCGGACGCCCGTGTGTATTGTTGCGCACGTAAAAATTCCCTTGGCAGGTGAAATCGAAAAAGAGTAGCCTAACGGCGCTGCCCGGGCAAAATTTCGGGTTAAAAATCTACCAAACGTATTTCAGGATCCTCGCTGGTGCTACGGAGTTCGTGAACTGAGCTGAGATTCTCCGGACACAGGCTTGAGTTAGGAATAGAATGGAGCACTTATGGGCTGTACTCATGTGGCGTGATGTTGATCCGTCGGCTAAACTAAAACTAGACTAAGATCAGTGGTCCTCTCATTTGGCACGAACACCGAGCATGTATTCTTAAAATATAATGTCCAATGGTAATTGGTAACCACTGGCCACGAGGCACTCACGCGTGACCATTTGTCTCTTCCTTCTCCAGGCTGCTCGAGGAGCCAAGCCAGCCTTTGCCACTGTTGACTGTGCCAAGGAATCAGATCTGTGTGCCAGTGAAGGCGTCCCATCATACCCGTTCTACAAGCTATACTCCGGCGGCTACTTGCTCAATGCCGTCAAAGACTTTGGATTGCCGAACAATGGCTGAACTATGGCTGAACTATGGCTGTACTCTGGATGAACTATGGCTGAACTATGACTAAATTATGGCTGAACTATGGCTGTACTCTGGATGAACTATGGCTGAACTATGACTAAATTATGGTTGAACTATGGCTGAACTCTGGATGTAGCTGCTGCAGTGTATTGTTTGGCAGCCGGGCATAATAGAGGCTACACAAAGTTACCTATTTATAGTTGACCGAACCCTATATTTTAGGCGTATAACTTTCTGTTTAAACTTGAACATGGTGTACGTACAATTGTTGCTGTTTATACTTGACCGAATCATGTGTGTTTGAAGTGTACTTGTGTCTGTTTATACTTGACCGAATCATGTGTGTTAGAAGTGTACTTGTGTCTGTTTATGCTTGACCGAATCATGTGTGTTAGAAGTGTACTTGTGTCTGTTTATGCTTGACCGAATCATGTGTGTTAGAAGTGTACTTGTGTCTGTTTATGCATCCAGAACTCTGTGTTAGACGTATAACTGTGTCTGTTTATACTTGACCGAATCCTGTGTGTTATAGAATAGAAAGAAAAAGCAGTTGCTGTGTGTTAGAAGTGTACTTGTTTCTGTTTATGCATCCAGAACTCTGTGTTAGAAGTATAACTGTGTATGTGTATACTTGACCGAATCCTGTATGTTAAATGTATAATTTTTTTATGTTTATACTTGATCGAACCCTATGTGTTAGCCGTAAGATTGTGTCAGTGTATGCTACACGGCTCTGAACACCATGAGTTAGATACACTCATCACTCGGTGTGTCCTGTATTGGTCACGACTGTTCCACGGAAGCAGGAGGTATGGTGCAGCAGCCACCCACAACCAGAGATAGACTGTCAAATAACCATTGAACGACTCCAAAACAGCTGTAACCAGAAATCTTTAGTAGGCAATCCGGCTGAATAAATCTGATACCAATACTCATTGAGTTTTGTTCTACTGGCGTTTTATGTTGCTCTTCCACTTGTAAAAAGTTCTCTGTTGTACTGCCTTGATCTATTGTTCTTCCTCTCGTATTTAGGTTACTCTTGTACTGCCGTTATCTATTGCCCTTTCACTCGTATGTAATTCTCTCTTGTACGGCCGTGATCTATTGCTCTTCAACTCTATGTCGTCAATACTATACTGGGAAATTGGAATGCAAAAGGTCCGAGAAACAGTTGCAGTCACTTTTGTCTCTCTCTCTCTCTCTCTGTCTCTCTCTCTCTCTCTCTCTCTCTCTCTCTCTCTCTCTCTCTCTCTCTCTCTCTCTCTCTGCTGCAATGGACACAGAGCAGAGAATGCCCTTCACACTATACCAGTACTTGATCATCTCAGTGATTGATTATGGACAAGGACTGCTCACTGTCTCAAAGAGATAGATGGTGAAATTAGAGCGCATACAGAACGAAGCTATGCGGGTCATTATGGGATGTGCTACACTATACGTCCGGCGTGTTCATAACTGTTAAACGCAACTGAGCGAATAGTATGTCAATTAAATGTCTGGCTCGACACCACAATCGTAAAAGCAAAATGAACAAATGTTCAACGCTGGAACAGCAAGGTAAATGACTTTGAAGATAACGGCCATGCTGAAGATGTTGATACGTAATAACATTTAATAAGATCTCACAGTCAGTTTGAGATTTTCTATCAATTCTATCCGTACCTAGGTGCTTGTTGTTGCCAAGCGGGACCTAGTTCTATTTACAGGAACTCATTGATACTCAACACTAACCTGCTTGCATAGATATTGTACCTTCGTATCTTCCATTGCCCTTCTGTCGTTCTGCCTGCAGTTCTCTTTTGCCGCTCTGCGCGATGTAGGTCTAGGTACCCCGTACGTTCTGTAGCGACACGTTGTAGCAATCCCCGTATATCTTCGTCGCAGCCACTGCTTTACGTGCCAACACTATTCTATCGCCAACATTTTCCCTTGCATGGCCTGCTACTCCATTCCCAATCGATGTCCTTCCTCTTGATATCTGACGTCACTGTCCTTTGTGTTCTTTATCAACAGTTTTCTTAGTTTCTTGTGGGGTTTTCCCTATATGATTTTCTACCGCCTTTTCCGATGACGTCATTCTGTCTAAACGCAATGTGGCAGGATGCACCAGAGACACCCCAGTAGTGTGTATGCGTTACATCCTTGGTCTGCCGACTGTTGCTGGTATGCACAAGGTGATGCAGGCGAAGGCATACCTCAGAGTAGCTTCAGACACAGATCACCCACTGCATGAGGCGCTGAACGCAGTTAAGGGTCAGCGAATGATAAGTGGGAAATCATGGATGGCTCAGGCGGAGGATACGATCAGACAGGTGTGCCTCTTGGATAACATTAGGCGAGAAGAGGAGTGGGTCAGAGTGCCAGCGGAGCAGTCAGACTTGTGCAGAGTTATAATCACATTAAGCCGGGAGTGCCGGGAATGGCCAGCAGGGGCCACGGAAGTGGAAATCCAGCAAATAATTCAGGATAATGCTCACCCTGGTGATGTAATTATCTGCGCAGATGGTTCGGTGTTGAGAGGTAGGAGAAGTGCCTAGGGGTTTCTTAGCAAAAGCTATTGGTCAATGTTTGGTGCAGGAGAGCCTAGCGTACGATACCACAATATCTAGCGTAAGAATGGAGGTGGAGGTGGTCAGTGCAGCTTTCCGCTGGATAGAGAACACGATACATGCACACATCGTGATTGTAACTGACTCAAAAGCATGCCGAGGAGGGTGAGGATAGGCAGGCTTCGTGCAGAGTGGCTTGCTTGGCTTCGGAGGTCACGGGTGGCAAGCATCACTAGGATCTTTTCTCCGGGGCATGCCGGTTTGCAGGGGAATGAACGGGCGGACAGATTGGCTGGTTCGGCAAAACTTGGTGGAGTATTGATGTATGACAAGACAGACATGGTTGCGGCCTTGTGGAAGCACGTCTGCACCTCGGAGGACCAAATGGATCACCATAATCTGGCAAGAATGAGGCAACGAGGGGTCACGAGGGGATCTGGCCGACGCTCGACGCTCAGACGAAAGGCGAGATTGACATATAATCAGATTGCTACTGGAACTATTGGTGTTGGAACTCTTCGCTGGCTGCTGAGGATGGGGACGGGGCGCTTATGGGAATGCACCGAATCATGTTATGGCTGTTCCTAAATCAATCAATCATTCTCTCTCTCTCTCTCTCTCTCTCTCTCTCTCTCTCTGTCTCTCTCTGTCTCTGTCTGTCTCTCTCTGTCTCTCTCTCTCTCGCTATCCCTCTCTCTCGCCCATATATCCTCTTTCATACATAAAGCAGCACACACACATGCACACACAGAAGGAGAGAGAGAGAGAGAGAGAGAGAGAGAGAGAGAGAGAGAGAGAGAGAGAGAGAGAGAGAGAGAGAGAGAGAGAGAGAGAGAGAGAGAGAGACTGATAGGATTGAAAATGACACATACAGATTTTTCCAGTTGTCACAATTATTTCCAATGTCTCTCATCTCATCACACGACCAAAAATGCTGTTTGCCTCGTTCTTATTCTTGTATATTGTAACAGGATTACCCAATACACATGTCTTCACCTTGGGAAACCCCTTACATCGGCCGGGGTTAGCAGAGTTGTTTCCCGTCCAGGCTATCTATAATCCGGTGGAACCCGTCTAAATTCGGCTCTTCGATACGTTTCTCGAATGATTGAGTGAATGATCGTTTGAGTTAACGAAATGTCCCCAATCATGTACGACATCACCACCAACACTGGGTCAGTTCTATGTGAAAAACCGGATGCTTTTTCGTAGGACCGGGAAAGGGGATAGCCAGTACGGTCAGTTAGTAGTTCCTACTGACTATAGATCCCAATTGATTCATAGAGGACATAACATATCCCTCAACGGACACATCGATGTCGGGGCAACTTTCCAGTGTCTTTCCAGCCACTACCACTGACCCGGAATTACAGGCGACGTGCGTAGGTACATTACGTCGTGCTCGGATTGTCGATTGGTGGTATCGAAGCACAGGACCAAACACGGATTATCTCTGCGGATTGGAGATGGAGTTCTAGTACTACTCCCAATCGAGGGTGCTGAATTCGAACTCGAATGGCAGGGCCCTTTTAACGTGGAACGGGCTGTGTCCCGCACCACGTATGGGATCAAGGTCCTAGGAGAATTGAGAAATGTCCATCATTATCTCCATAAGAAATTTGAGAAGTCCAAGGAGGGATCTCCACAACTTAGGGCGACGAAAGTCGCGCTAGAGACGGTTAGAGAGGGTCCAGACGGGACAGAGTATACCCAGTACTACGCAAGAAGTCCTGTGGGAAAGTTTTGGTTCATTCTGATTATCCACCCGGGAATAGGAGGTGAATCCACCGCCGGGTAGAGGCCCATAGTGCAAATGTCACTGGGAACCGAGGTTGGAGAAAGTGGGTCACGTCTAACACGACGCGAACGTTTGATGACTCAATCCACCGACAGGTTCACGTGCCTTGCTCTTGGAAGAGAAGGCAGAGCTGTCGTGTGCCAGAAGATTCTGGGGTACGCGACCATTCATTTAGGTCGACAGTCGCGATCCGAACACGTGTGCAATGCCGAGTCGGAAAAGGGGAAACCTTATCACCAGTTGGGCGGAAAGACCCTTCTGGAAGTTATCCGATGGCTTACGCAAGTGGGAAGCGGCTAGATCTAATTTAGAGTGCAGTCCGATCACCAGGCGATTGCGTTTCTGGTCTCATCGCGGAACGAAATGCGGGTCTAATGAGGTGGTCGGTACACCGGCAACCATACAAGTACGACAGAATACATCTCTGGGAGTGAGCACGTCGGAGTCGACTTCTTTTCCCGACATCCAGTCTCTGAAGAGTAACAGGTTCATACAGTTTTTGGTAGAATACGTTCGACCGGGTCGACCTTCTTAATTGAGGAGCTACTGTAACAGAATGACCCAATAAACATGTATTCACCTTGGGGAAATCCCTTACATCGGCCGGAGTTAGCAGAGTTGTTTCCCGTCCAGGCTATTTATAATCTAGGAGAACCCTTCTAATTTTGACTCTTCGAGACGGTTCTCGAATGATAGAGTGAATTATCGGTTGAGTTAACGAAATGTCCCCAATCACGTAGGACATCACCGGAAACTGGCTTTCTTCGTGCAGCACTAGAAGTTCGAGTGTTGAGTGGAATACGGAACTCAACGGGTTAGCTTAGTTGGTCTCAGTCGCAATCCTGCTGTCAATCTAAACGGGAGCAGATTCCGCTCCGGGAAATTATTGTCTTCATGGTGCTGGCTAAGGCCCGACAACGATACAACAGAGATCTGTAGTGACTCTCATCATAAGGTAATTGCAATAGTACTTAGTATTTGTTCATACTGAGCTGCACTCCGCTGAAATAAAGATTACCGTCGTGTTGTGTATTTCGTCCGATGTCATGAATAATGTAGTAGCATTATTGATCGAGGCGAGTGTGAATATAGGTAACAAGAACAGTGTTAACTGCAAGTGTTATTCCGGAGCTAGCTCAATGTACCTCGTCAGTGTATGTGTGTGAGTAAGGTGTGGGAGTTTGTTCATACTAGTTTCAATGCTCACGTGAGGCATTATGTGTGTCTAGATGTGAGGATGTGTGAGTGTATGTGTAGAATGTGTGTGAGTGTGGGGATATGTGTGTGTGGGGGGAGTTGGGTGTATGTGTGGGTGGGGGTTTGCGTTTGGATGGGTTGGGGTGTGTGGGTGTTGGTGGGTAGTGAGATTTGTGGGTGTTGGTGGGATGTGTGGATGGATGTGTGGGGGTGAAAGTAGGGGTGTGGGAATGGGTATGGGGGATGTGTGTATGTGTGGAGGATGTGTGTATGGGACGGGTGCGGATAATGTGTGTGTGGGTGGGGGATATGTGTGGGTGGGTGGAGATGTGTGGATGGTTTGAGGGAAGTATGTGTAGGTGGCGTGGTTGTGTGGGTAGGGGATGTGTGTGGGTAGATTGGGGATGTAAGGGCGGGTTGGGAGAAGTGTATGGTATGTGAGTTTGGGATATGTGTGTGGTGTGTTGGTGGGGATGTGTGCATGATGTGTGGGTGGGGGTATATTTGTGGTGGGTAGGTGATGATATGTGTGTGGGCGGGAGATGGTGTGTGGGTGGGGATATGTGTGGGTGAGTAGGGAATGTGTGATGGTTGGGGGAAGCATGTGTAGGTGGTGGGGTGTGAGGGTGGGGGATGTGTGCGTGGATGGTGAATGTGTGAGTGGGGGTGTGTGAGTGGCTTAGGGATGTGTAGGTGGGTGAGGGTTGTGTATGTGTCGGGCGGGATGCGTGAGTGGGTGGAGGATGTGTGTGGGTGGGGGTATGTGTGATCGAGAGATGTTTGGTCGGGGGTGAGTAGGTAGGGGTGTGGGTGCGTAGTGGAGGACGTGTGAGTGTGTTGGTGGATGTGTGGGAAATGAGTCTGGTTGGGGAGGGGCGTGTTGGTTTTGAATATGTGTGTGGTGTGTGGGTGGGGTGTGTGTGGGTGGGGTATGTGCGGGGTGGGTGGGTGAGGGTATCTGTGTCGGTGTGGTTGGGGATATTGTGTGGTATATTGGTGGGGGATATGTATGTGGTGTGTAGGTGGGGGATGTATGGTGGTATGTTGGTGTGGGATGTGTAGGTGAGGGATATGTGTGTGTGCTGCGTGGGTTGGGAATATTGTGTGGTAGGGGATGTGTGTGATGTGCGTTTGGGGATGTGTGTAGTGGGGGATGTGGGTTAGGGCATGTGTGGGTGGATGGAGGATGTAAGTGTATGTGGTGGGTGTGTGTGTGAGTGGATTGGGAATGTAAAGGTGGTTAGGAGTTGTGTGTGTGTGTATGTATGTGTGTGTGTGGGTAGGGAGATGTCAGTTGGTGGGGATGTCTGTGTATGGTTTGGGGATGTGTGAGTGGATTGCGATGTGTGGGTTGGTGGGGGATGTGTGTGTGTGGGTTGGGAATATGTGGTCGATAGAGGTGTGGTTGTGGGATAGGTGGTTGGAAGTGTGGGTGGGGAGAGGATGTGTGGGTGGGGGACGGGTGTGTGTGTTACCATGTGTATGTGGGTGGGCGCGGGACGTCTGGGTTGGTGGGGGATGTTTGTGTGGGTGGCGAATGTGTTTGGATTGGGAGAACAGGTGAGGGCAGTGTGTGTGGGTGGGTGATGTGCGGGAGGGGGATGGTTCAGTTGGTGGGGTACGTATGTGTCCCTGGGTGTGTGTGTGGGTAAGTGGGGGGTGTGTATGTGGGTGGGGTGATGTGTGGGTAGGGTTATGTGTGGGTAGGTGGGAGATTGGCCTCATAACATGGTCATTTGTCTTATTTGTGTTTACAACATTCATTTCACAATGTTTTATTTTCTTCCTATGTGCATGTATTATGCTCTTGATGAACGAAAGGTGAAAGATTGGAAGGGCCGAATGTAAGACGGGCCTGCGTGCCCAATTTGTGACCCTTTTTAAATAAAGTTGATTATTATTTTTATTATTATTATTATTATTATTATTATTATTAATACTATTATTATTATTTATCTCCCAAAGCCCAATCATGCTAGTGGGGGGGGGGGGGGGGGCATATGTACTCGGGGAGAGAGATAAACAAGAGGGCCTTAATAGACTTACAGATAAACAACGGGAATTATGGGATGAGTTGCTAGGGGTCATTCTAAAAGGGGTGGGATGTCCTAACATGCCATGAAAACCGTTCACTCTTTATCGACAGCTGATCTGGGGTAATGAAATGGGGGTGGCTTCCAACTACATATGCGATGGCACTGCGCCCTCTTGACTCTTCAGGAAGAGGGGTCAACCAAGAGGAGTTCTATATGTTCTGGGACAGTGATCCCAGAGCCAAAGCTTTTGCTTGTTTCTTAATTTGTTAATGCTTCTGAGTTATTGAATTATTAAGTAATTGATTAATTATTAGTTTAATTGATTGATTGATTATTTAGTTATGTTGAGGAGGGGAAACTGTCCGACGGACACCCCCACCCCCGAAGATGAATCCACTAAGTAAGTAAGTGTCAGAATCCTTAAATTGCCATCCTAAATCTATTTTCCGATTAAGAACTGACGCGAGCTCCGAAGCGATTGGGGCCGTACTTCTTCAAGAATACGACCAAACTCCCCATCCTCTGTATTATGTAAGCCGCAAGCTAAAAGCCAGAGAACGACAATGGAGTACGCCTGAGATTGAGGCGCTGGCTCTGGTTTATTCGGTGAGAAAACTGTCCCGATTTCTCCAAGGACGACACTTTATAGTTGAAACTGACAATAGTCCGTTGACAATTATCACAACTGGGTTTCCTACCAACCATAGAGTGGCAAGATGGTCACTATTATTTCAAGATTTCAATTTTGAAATAAGGCACATACGTGGCACACAGAATTCGATTGCTGATCTTCTTTCACGATGCCCTTACGACGTACCCAATAGCCAACTAGTGCCTGAACGCACACTGCAGACACATGAGTAATCTGCAGAATAATAGAACGCTCAACAGCGCAGCGAATAATGTAATCATTGCAGTAACACTGTGCACAATTTGTGATAGGGACACCGTCCCAATGTAAATATATTGTGTATATTGTATTATTATTCGAATAACTGTGTTGAATACATGAATGGTATGTGTTAGAAAGGATATATTGTTGTAATTATATATGTAAACAGGGTTACGAACAGTACTACAGGACTCAAGACTTACTCTACTTGAACTGTTCAAGAAGCGGTAGTACCGGCCACGCAGAGGGTTCTGACGTATTTTAATCCGTGTGAAAGGAACTGCGACATCGTATTTCCACAAGAACACTTTAGGTCACACTTGGAAACAAATAGGTAATCCAGCAGCTGTTTTACGAACTGTGTACTCCATTTATTAAGAACATCCAGACGGGAGAACATTGTGTTATCCACAACTGAACACAAAGGTTGTGTACTTCCGGTGTTTATGAATATTAATTAGAAAACTAGCAGACTATAGATTAATTATCACAAAGAAGTGACGCTCTATATAAACTTTGTGATTTGAAAGTTTCCATATACGAATTGTTTGTGAGGATTTTGATAAATGTGATCTGAGGATCATAAGTTGATTTACTTGTTCACAACAGCGACATGTAGTTCACTTTTGTCAATATGTATCAAATTATGACACTAAGAAATTAATTTACCAATGTAATTTATTTAATTTGAAAGCATGTTAAAATTATCGCCCATAATGTTTGTACCAACCAAGGGAGACTATTGAGATTGTTGTTAATGTGTAATAGTTACAGAAACCACCCTCATGTTGCCGAATTGGTAACACGTCAGGATGACGTCAATTATGCATGGAGATAATTATCTAAGCTGTAGACCTACATAAGACTCTCCGACCAAAGGAGGTTGGGGGTCTGATGTTGGAGTCATCTTATAGGGAGATGCTCAAAGTCTGACATGTCGTGTTTTGTATTTTTCTTAAACTTTCGGGAGGTGGTTGCGTGTTTCGCTGATAGCCACCGGACTGGCTGTGTCAAATTACAGCTGGGGGTAAGAATCCATCTAAGGGATTGTACTTGAAGAATGTTGCGTGGTCGCCGGAGGGAGGAGTGTTGGTATATAACTTGCAATTACCTACGTATTTCAATACTAACCAATGTATCAGATGACTATCAATGGGTCGATTCTGACAGGTTGAATGAAATGTATATAGTTTACATGACAGGTTCCCCTTGTCATGAAAAGGAGGGCGGGAGAATGTCAGAATCTCCCCGTCAGTCTTCGACGGCGCCAGGCAAATACGGCCAGGCAACGATGAGCAACATTAACCACGCTGTGGCAGAGCGAGTTAGCCAGTACAGGCGTGGAACATGAACTCTACGCAGGGACGCAACCCCAATTAGCAAGCCTTCAGAGTGGTGAAATTCAGACGGTTTGGGAATGTTGTAGAGGACAGCCGGTTTGAATGCGGCTCGAATTGAGTGTATGAACGCGTATAGATTGAAAGCCTGTATGAATATAGGAGACAGTGCGCTTGGGTTGTAGGATTGTAAGTTGTATTGCATTGTATTATATTTGTATATCTATTTATTGTCTTTTGACATCGCTATTGTATTTGCGCGATGTATGTAATGATTGTGATGAGTGAGCAGCGTGAATAAAGTGTTTGAATTGTAGTTGTCGTGTGTCACGTCAAGTCATTCCGTGACCGTGTTTTGTATCACATTTTGTAAGTGTATACGAGCCTAGATTCTTGCTGAAAGCAAGACCCTAACAGTAAGTAAGTAAGTAAGTAAGTAAGTACATCTTTATTTTCCAAGGGTTAATAATTGGGCACGGAGGCCCGTCTGATATTCTGCCCTTCTTCTCTATTTCATGTCATACATTCTTCCATTCAACATCTCTTATAAAGCAATTCATTGACAACAAAAGAACCAGAAGCATTAAAACGCATGAAAAATAATCAATAATACATGACTCGTTAAGGCAATGTTTAACATGGGCATCATGAATACCCAAGGTGAGTGTAACGTGCCATACATATGGGAATAGTGATGTTGTTGTTGTTGTTGTTGTTGTTGTTGTTGTTGTTTTGTTTTTTGTTTTGTTTTTTGTTTGGTTTGTTTTTTTGGGCTGTTGTCGTTCGAGATAATTTACCATTACTATTGTCTTTGTTGCAGTTTTTTTAAGGGGGCATGTAGTTTGTCCTGAGGTAGTGTTCAAATAGGTTGCGAATGTATGTATAATTATTGGTGGTGTCTTTGATTTCTTGTGGAAGATTGTTCCACAATTGAGTGGCAGAGTATGCTAGGCTTGTTTTAAATAAGTCTATCCTAGGTTTAGGAACATGGAGTATATTTAGTCGTTCGCTATGTCTTGCATTATATTTAAACAATGGCCAAAGGTAGCTTAGGGCATTTTGAAATATGATTTTGTGAATTAGTTTAGCCTTATTAAACAGTAGGCGTTTGTGGAGTGGCAGTAACTGAAGACGTTCATGTAGGTTGGAATTTTCTGTACGCTTATCACCATTGATTAGGCGCACTGCCCTTTTCTGGAGTGAAAAGAGGCGTTTTATTATTGATTTGGAGCATCCATCCCAGATTGTGGAGCAATGATCAATATGTGTTTGTATGTGGGAAGTATAAAATATCTTTCTTGAGTTTTCGTCGAGGAAAGTTTGAATTTTGGTAAGTTGGTATACTTTTTTTTGGCTATTTATTTAATTAGAGCATGAATATGGGAATTGAAGGATAGATTTTGATCTATGATAAGACCCAGTGCCTTGTGCTCGTTTACACTTTCTATAAGCATGCTACCAATGTGCAGCTGAAGAGTTCTCTGCGAGTTTAGAGTGTAAAGTCTTTGCCTGGTTCCTATTAACATAGATTTAGTTTTAGAAATGTTAATTTGCATGCGGTTTGCTTGACTCCAGTTAACTACACTATTTATTTCCTGTTGCAAGGAAAATTCTAACACATTACGATCAACAGCGTTTGTCTATACTTTGCAGTCGTCTGAAAATAGATCGCAGGACGCTGACAGATATAAGGGAAGATCATTTATATAAATGCAAATAACAGAGGGCCAAGTATAAGCGCCTGTGGTACTCCAATATTAATGGTAATGGCCCGGGATAGAGATTTATTGTGTGATACGACTTGTTTTCTGTCTAATAAAAATGAGTTTATTAATGTCACTATATTAAAGATTATTTTCATTGTTTCTAGGTTGTTAATTAGGATAGTATGATCTATCATATCACATGCTTTTTTAAAGTCTATAAACATCGTTCCACATAGAGTATTGTTGTTAATATTTTGATGCCAGTTTTCTATCATGTTTGTTAGGGCCGTATGACAGGAATATTTTGGCCGAAATCCTGACTGACTGTCAGCTATTAGTTTGTGGCAAACTAAGTGCTCTATTGTTGTTTTGTGGATGTGCTTTTCTAGCGGTTTGGATAGTGAGGATTATATGGAAATTGACCTATAATTACTCATGATAAAATCGTCTAATGAACCAGCTTTTAAATGAGGATACACTTTAGCGATTTTAAAGGCTGATGGGAAGTGACATTTGGTGAGACATTGATTGTATATAAAAGTTAGTGACTCGTAGATCGCCAGTGCAGCATAGTGAAGGTTCCGATTACTGATTCCATCTAGTCCTGATGAGTTATTGCTTTTTAAGTTACTGAGATGAGTAAATACTTCAGTGGTCGTATTAGCTTTATGTTTGTGGGAATGTCTCCATAGCATTTGCTCTCACAGAATTATAATAATAAAGATATGTCATGAGGCACATCTTGTATTGCAGCCTACAGTTGGTTTATGTCGGACTGAAAGAAATTACTGAATTGATCACATGTAATCTGATTTTATGGTAACGATTGTGATTATTTCTGTTTGTTTGTCAAGGTATTAATTGCTTTCCATATATCTTTAGTGTTGGTTTTATCTATTAAGTTCTTAAAATAGTTTCTTTTTTTTCGAATAACATATTGAACTTTGTTTCTCAGACTATGGTACATAGTTAGATCTCTAGTTTTATGTGCCCGGTTATGTGCCCGGTTTTATGTGCCCTGTTTCCGGTTTCCGGCTTCGAGAGGACGTGTTTTAACATATTCTCCCGATTTTTGATTATTTTAATAAGTTTACTCAATTCAATCACGATGCTGTGTATATCATTGTGTTCATTCTAAACTGGATTTACATACTACTCAACAGTTCAAGTCTATGTGACTGTTTAATTAATGAAATGAGAGTTTCTTTATTTTGTGTGGCCGTAAGAGCACCTATCTATGAATGTTACCAATTATCGATTCACGACAACGTGAGAATTTGCCATGCGTGACTAACAAGTGATAAACACCACGCACCTTCTACAGAAAGGCCTGCGCGTATATTTACTCCATCATTTTGTTCGTTTAAAGCTGGATTTACATACAACACAAAATGTCAAGTTTATGTGAATGTGTATTTAGTTAAATGAGGATTTCTTTGTGAATCGTGACGGTAAGATCACCCATTTTTCAATTTTACCAATTATCGATCTACGACAACGTGAGAATTAACCATGCATGGCTAGCAAGTAAACGTCACGCACGACCTACAGAAAAGCCTGCAATATTATTTTATTCCTTGCCTTATCGAGCTGCCTATGTTGCCAAAATGTCCTCCAACTTGCGATCATCAACTGTGTCCAAGCGGCACAATGTAAACAAGAACAAGACGGGACAAATTTTGACGAGCACGCCAGCTCAGCGAATGAATCGATCATCTACATCGCCAACCTCAATCGTGTTGTCTAGTGAACAATCAGACACTGAATTCCAGCTGGACATACAACAGAATTCACCAGCTCAATCTAATCAAACCAGCACATCACATTCAAGCACTCTTTCTTCGGCCGAACCACAGAGCCACAATGATATTGATTGTCGTGAACTTATTCAGGCTTTGGAGATGAGGTTAACAGATTTTATTACCAGCAACACCACTAATATTATTGCTGTGCTTAAAAACGAAAACCTTCTTCTTCGAGAAGAAATCCGCCTCCTTAGACAAGAGAAGGAAACTTTCAAAGCATCAATACATGCTTTAGAACTAAGAAGTGCACAGTCATCTAATAAAAGTGCACAGACAGAAACTACCCTTGGTGTTATAGATGCGTGTGCTACCAGTGAATGTTCGTCGCATAATGACATACAGACAGTTTCTACAATCAACAAAACTACTTCTAAACCTGTAGAACGCACACCATCCATCTACCCCATTGATGTGCATATCAGCAACAGGTTCCAGGCCTTAAGTGTAGACTCTCCAGCAGCAGACCAGGAATCACAAAGTTCAATTGTTACCACTACTGGGCATCAACAACCAACGCAAGCAAGCTATAATAATCAAGAACACAAGAAAGACCGCAGTGGTCAGTGGCAACAACAGCCCAAGCGGACACGCCAGCAGCGTGACCTTACAATTGATGACAGTGCAACTCATGTTATCATTGGAGACTCCCTGCTGAAGGGAATCTATAGTGATCGCATGTCATCTTCTGACAGCGAGTCAACTTCAATCTTTCCTCTACCAGGCGCTGACATTGATAGGCTTACCGCTACACTGCGAAAATTCCAAGTGAATGAGAGAATTAAAAAAGCGACAGTCCATATTGGTGTCAATGACATAATGGATAATAACATCATAAGCACCTCACAACTATCTACGCTGGAGGTACTGTTACGAAATAAATTTCCTAACTCATCTATGTTCATTTCATCCATCATTCCACCATGTTATGGATTCCAGCGTCGGACTGCCGATGCTGCCAATCTAACTTTGTTTAAATTTTGTAAAGACAATGCCATTAGTTTCATTAATAACACCCCGTACTTTACTTTGTCGTCCGGGGCTCCTAAGAAAAAACTATACAGGGATCAAATACATTGTTCCAAGCTAGGAAGTAGTATACTAGCGAAGAACATAAAATATCCCGAACGTGCACAACAACCAGCACCAGTTACAGGAGTAACCCGAACTTCACCCCCGGCGACAGCGACATCTAAGTGTTCAGAAAATGCTCCTTCTCTTCCTGCACCACCATTGCCTATACCCCAGGAATACAATGCCGTGGATAGCAACCCATGCTCCAATCCCAATGTTGCTAACTATGATGGTTTGTTTCCTCCCTTGCCCATAAAGCATCCTCCCCCTATTGTGTCAAAGGGGACACCGTTAAACAATGTTGCTGTGCCCCCGATGTATGCTTCTAATGTAGGCACTTCCAGTAACTCTCACAGCAGTGGTCCCTCGTTGGATGGTAATCTACACTCCTATCAGTGGAACCGCCAACTTCAACAGCTAATGCAATACAATCCTGCAGCCCTGCATCAAGCTTTCATGATGTCACTCCAGCACAGACATTTTCCTACCCCATCTAATAGTCTTAACTACTACTAAATAAAGTTTCAAAAACTCTGAAAATTTCTACCGCAAGCGACATCATCCTTTCATCGTGCAATGTTCGCAAATCACGATCAGTGGCTTCACAAAGATGGCCTAAGTATAGGCCATCTCAACATCTATCATTTGCTCAATAAATTACCTGAGCTTTCGGTAATACTGTGCAAACAATTCCATGTGTTTGGAATCACAGAAAGTCATCTCAACGACAACATATCCGACTCTGAAATCACTCTTAAGGGGTTTAAAGTAATTCGAAGAGACGCAAATCAAAAATTAGAGACAGGTATTGCTGTATACATTTCCAATTCTCTCAACTGTTACCGTAGAAGTGATCTCGAGTCAGTAGAGATAGAATGTGTTTGGTTAGAGGTGAAGCCAGCCAGCCAACAGCCGTTTCTCATTGGATACCTATATAGGAATCCGTGTGCTGGGTACAATTGGTATGACTGTTTCACTACAATGATGGATATAGTGTTTACAGAAGGTAGAGAAGTCATGATATTAGGTGACTTTAACATAGATATTCCTAAATCCAACCAGACATGGGACGATATCATTCTTTCTTACAATTTCAAACAACTAATAAACCGTCCCACAAGGGTTACTGACACATCCTCAACTATAATTGATCATATATATGTTACTTGTCCAGATAATATTGTTGAATGTTCTGTTCCTGTTTGTACAGTTAGTGACCACTACCCGGTATGTTGTACATGGTCAAGAATTGGGTTCAAACCTCTTAAACATAAACATGTAAGTATCAAATTTAGGAATTTTAAAGCATTCAACCAAGATTTATTTTTGCAAGACTTAAGAAAAGCAGCCCTTGATCACGTTTACCAACTTCCTGACCCGGACGATGCATTAGCTTTCTGGACGAAGACAGTCTACAATGTGTTCGATAAACACGTGCCAATCAAAGAAGTTCGAGTCAAAAATCAACATAAATCCCCATGGGTCACTAGAGAAGTGCTGGAAATCATGAGAGAGCGAGATACAGCACACAAAAATAAAGACTTCATCAATTACCGCAGACTAAGGAATAAAGTTAAATATGACATTCGTAGGATAAAAAAAGATCATTTTAAAAATTTGATTGTAGATAATTCAAACAGTACAAATATATGGAAGGCTATTAACTTGCTAACCAATAAGAAACGCCCTACAGAATCAGCAATACCAAATTCTATAACATGCGATGAATTCAGTTGGTTCTTTCAATCAGAAATAGAGAATCTAAAGTCTTCAATACCAGACTCATCGTGTAATTTAAGTTCACTGGCATCATTCTGTGAGGAGAAGTGCACCAGAAATATTCCCGATGAGATTCCTTTAATGTCTGTTGCAGACGTTTATAAATATCTCTTGAACCTCAAATCAACAAACTCACACGGCCTAGATGGTATCAGTAATAGAATTCTTCGTTGTGCTGCACCAGTCATTAGTGAGTCCTTAACGTTCATATATAACCAGTGCCTGGCCAAAAACTACTTTCCATCTGCTTTTAAAATTGCTAAAGTGTTTCCGCTAATTAAAAATGGCTCAATCGATAATAGCGTTTTGGGTAATTATAGACCTATTTCCTTATTATCGTCGCTATCAAAACCACTAGAAAAACACATTCATAAAATAACGTTACACCATTTAATTAACAACGATCTAATAATTAACAGTCAATCTGGGTTTCGACCTAAATATTCTTGCCATAGTGCTCTAACAAAAATGACCGATAACTGGCACTTAAACATCAACAACGGTAGAATTTGTGGAGCGGTGTTTGTAGACTTTAAAAAAGCTTTTGATATGGTAGATCACGATATTTTAATTAGAAAACTAAAGCAAATGAAGACAAGCACCAACATGGTGAACATAATTACGTCATTTCTATCCGACAGGCAACAAGTCGTGTCCTTCAACAACTGTCTATCAAGACCCACACAGCTTAATATTGGTGTGCCTCAGGGCTCAATACTAGGTCCGCTGCTTTTTGCAGTTTATATTAATGATCTTCCTTTATATATCAATACAACTTGTGATCTATTTGCTGACGACTGTACTATATATACTAGTCAAGAAAACCGTAGTGAATTAGAGAATTCTTTACAAAAGGAACTTGATAATCTTACTAGATGGAGCAATGAAAACCGCATGCAAATTAACATCGGCAAAACCAAATCCATGCTAATAACGACCAGACAAAAACTACAGACACTAGCCATAACTGGATCACCGCTCGAACTCCGCATGGACACGTTACCTATAGTTAATGTGACTGAACATAAAACACTAGGGCTTTTAATAGACAGCCATTTGAACTGGAGCTCTCATGTTCACGCTCTTACCAAGAAAATAGCACAAAAAGTTTACCAACTTGCTAAAATTCAGCACTTCCTGGACGAAAGCACACGAAAAATATTCTATACATGCTATATCCAATCACATCTCGATTACTGTTCCACAGTTTGGGATGGTTGCCCTAAATCTAATTTAAAACGACTATGTTCTCTACAAAACCGCGCTATTCGTCTGGTTTCTGGCATAAAGCACGTTGAAAGTAATAATTTGTACAGTCATCTAAGACTTCTACCACTACAAAAGCGCTTCCTTTTCAACAAAGCCAAATTAGTGAATAAAATTATATCTCAAAATACCCCAGAGTATCTTCTGCCGCTGATTCAATCTAATGCAATGAACAGCAAGCGCCTAAATTTGTTACATGTCTCAAAGCCTAGATTGGACCTATACAAAACATGTTTTGCCTATTCTGGTGCTCACTTATGGAATCATCTGCCTCCAGATCTGAAAAATCCAATGAGTCCCTACACATTTAACCGAAAACTCTTTCAATACTTAATCCATACCGACTATATGCCACCATAATTCATTTACTGGTATAATTGTTCAGTATAATTGTTCATTATAATTGTTCACTATATATGTGTGTGCGTGTGGGAGCGAGAGAGAGAGAGAGAGAGAGAGAGAGAGAGAGAGAGAGAGAGAGAGAGAGAGAGAGAGTGTGTGTCAGAGAGAGGGAGAGAGTGAATGCGTGTGTGCATGCGTGTGTGTGGAGAGAGTGATTGAGCGAGAAATGGTGGGGGAATGTGTCAGTGCATGCATTCGTACGTGTATGTGTGAGAGTGAGTGAGGGAGTGTGTGCGTGCGTGCATGCGTTCATGTGTACGTGTATGTGTGAGAGAGTGTGATTGAGAGAGTGAGTGTGTGTGTGTGTAGGATTGTGTGTTAGAGAGTGAGACAGTGGGAGAGTTGATGTGTTAGTGTGTGTTGTGTGTGTGTGAGCGCGCGCTTGCGTGTGAGTGTGTGTATATGAAAGAATACAGAGAGAGAGAGAGAGAGAGAGAGAGAGAGAGAGAGAGAGAGAGAGAGAGAGAGAGAGAGCTGAGCAGATGCATGTCATGTAACACGCATGTTATGTAACACGCGAATCCATATGTTTGTGTATTCTCATCTGTCATATTATAAGTTAAATACCATTTGATTTTATCATGTATAATCTAAACTTATGTTCATTACTGTAGTTTGAGTGAGAGAGTGAGTGAGTGTGAATGAGAGACAGAATGAGTGAGCGTGAGAGTGAATGAGTGAGCGTGAGAGTGAATTAGTGAGAGTGAATGAGTGAGCGTGAGAGTAAATGAGTGAGCGTGAGAGTGAATGAGTGAGCGGGAGAGTGAATGATTGAGCGTGAGAGTGAATGAGTGAGCGGGAGAGTGAATGAGTGAGAGTGAATGAGTGAGCGGGAGAGTGAATGAGTGAGAGTGAATGAGTGAGCGTGAGGGTGAATGAGTGAGCGGGAGAGTGAATGAGTGAGCGTGAGAGCGAATGAGTGAGCGGGAGAGTGAATGAGTGAGAGTGTCTGTGTGTGTGAGTGAATGAGTGAGAGTGAATGAGTGAGCGTGAGAGTGAATGAGTGAGCGTGAGAGTGAATGAGTGAGCGGGAGAGTGAATGAGTGAGCGGGAGAGTGAAATGAGTGAGCGGGAGAGTGAATGAGTGAGCGGGAGAGTGAATGAGTGAGCGGGAGAGTGAATGATTGAGTGGGAGAGTGAATGAGTGAGCGTGAGAGTGAATGAGTGAGCGTGAGAGTGAATGAGTGAGCGTGAGAGTGAATGAGTGAGCGTGAGAGTGAATGAGTGAGCGTGAGAGTGAATGAGTGAGCGTGAGAGTGAATGAGTGAGCGTGAGAGTGAATGAGTGAGAGTGAATGAGTGAGAGTGAATGAGTGAGCGTGAGAAGGAATGAGTGAGCGTGAGAGTGAATGAGTGAGCGTGAGAGTGAATCAGTGAGCGGGAGAGTGAATGATTGAGCGTGAGAGTGAATGAGTGAGCGTGAGAGTAAATGAGTGAGTGTGAGAGTGAATGAGTGAGCGGCAGAGTGAATGATTGAGCGGGACAGTGAATGAGTTAGCGTGAGAGTGAATGAGTGAGCGTGAGAGTGAATGAGTGAGAGTGAATGATTGAACGGGAGAGTGAATGAGTGAGCGGGAGAGTGAATGAGTGAGCGGGAGAGTGAATGAGTGAGCGGGAGAGTGAATGAGTGAGCGGGAGAGACAGAATGAGTGAGCGTGAGAGTGAATGAGTGAGCGGGAGAGTGAATGAGTGAGCGGGAGAGTAAATGAGTGAGCGGGAGAATGAATGAGTGAGCGGGTGAGTGAATGAGTGAGCGTGAGAGTGAATGAGTGAGCGTGAGAGTGAATGAGTGAGCGGGAGAGTGAATGAGTGAGCGGGAGAGTGAATGAGTGAGCGTGAGAGTGAATGAGTGAGCGGGAGAGTGAATTAGTGAGAGTGAGAGTGAATGAGAGAGAAAGAGAGAGAGAGTGTGTGTGTGTGTGTGAGCGTACGCATGCGTGTGAGTGTGTGTATATGAAAGAATACAGAGAGAGAGAGAGAGAGAGAGAGAGAGAGAGAGAGAGAGAGAGAGAGAGAGCTGAGCAGATGCATGTCATGTAACACGCATGTTATGTAACACGCGAATCCATATGTTTGTGTATTCTCATCTGTCATATTATAAGTTAAATACCATTTGATTTTATCATGTATAATCTAAACTTATGTTCATTACTGTAGTTTGAGTGAGAGAGTGAGTGAGTGTGAATGAGAGACAGAATGAGTGAGCGTGAGAGTGAATGAGTGAGCGTGAGAGTGAATGAGTGAGCGTGAGAGTGATGAGTGAGAGTGAATGAGTGAGCGGGAGAGTGAATGATTGAGCGTGAGAGTGAATGAGTGAGCGGGAGAGTGAATGAGTGAGAGTGAATGAGTGAGCGGGAGAGTGAATGAGTGAGCGTGAGAGTGAATGAGTGAGCGTGAGGGTGAATGAGTGAGCGGGAGAGTGAATGAGTGAGCGTGAGAGCGAATGAGTGAGCTGGAGAGTGAATGAGTGAGAGTGTCTGTGTGTGGGAGTGAATGAGTGATGAGTGAGAGTGAATGAGTGAGCGTGAGAGTGAATGAGTGAGCGTGAGAGTGAATGAGTGAGCGGGAGAGTGAATGAGTGAGCGGGAGAGTGAATGAGTGAGCGGAAGAGTGAATGAGTGAGCGGGAGAGTGAATTAGTGAGAGTGAATGAGTGAGCGGGAGAGTGAATGAGTGAGCGGAGAGTGAATGAGTGAGCGTGAGAGTGAATGAGTGAGCGTGAGAGTGAATGAGTGAGCGTGAGAGTGATTGAGTGAGCGTGAGAGTGAATGAGTGAGAGTGAATGAGTGAGCGTGAGAGTGAATGAGTGAGCGTGAGAGTGAATCAGTGAGCGGGAGAGTGAATGATTGAGCGTGAGAGTGAATGAGTGAGCGTGAGAGTGAATGAGTGAGCGGCAGAGTGAATGAGTGAGCGGGACAGTGAATGAGTGAGCGTGAGAGTGAATGAGTGAGCGGGAGAGTGAATGATTGAACGGGAGAGTGAATGAGTGAGCGGGAGAGTGAATGAGTGAGCGGGAGAGTGAATGAGTGAGCGTGAGAGTGAATGAGTGAGCGGGAGAGTGAATGAGTGAGCGGGAGAGTGAATGAGTGAGCGGGAGAGTGAATGAGTGAACGGGAGAGTGAATGAGTGAGCGGGAGAGTGAATGAGTGAGAGTGTGTGTGTGTGAGTGAATGAGTGAGAGTGAGAGTGAATGAAAGAGAGAGAGAGAGTGTGTGTGTGGTGTGTGTGTGTGTGTGTGTGTGTGTGTGGGACGCGCTGGCATCACTACTTTTACGTCACATCTATTTGCGGATGACTGCACTATTTACACAAGTCAAGAGAGCCTTTGTGACTTAGAGAGCTCTTTACAAAACTATCTTGACAACCTTAGTAGATGGAGCAATGAAAATCGCATGTTAATTAACATCGACAAAACTAAATCCATGCTAATAACGACCAGACAAAAGCTACAGACGCTAGCCATAACTGGGACACCGCTCGAGCTCCACGTGGACACGTTACCTATAATTAATGTAAATGAACATAAAACATTAGGTCTTTTAATTGACAGACATTTAAACTGGAGCCCTCATGTTCACGCCCTTACCAAGAGAATAGCACAAAAAGTTTACCAACTTGCAAAAATTCAACACTTTTTGGATGAAAGCACACGTAAAATATTCTATGCATCCTATATCCAATCACCTCTCGATTATTGTTCCACAGTCTGGGATGGCTGCCCTAAATCTAATATGAAACGATTGTGTTCGCTTCAAAACCGCGCTATACGTCTAGTTTCTAGCATAAAGCACGTTGAAAGTAATAAATTATACAGCCATCTAAGACTTCTACCACTTCAAAAGCGATTCCTTTTTAACAAAGCCAAATTAGTGAATAAAATTATATCTGAAAATACGCCAGAGTATCTTCTACCGTTAATTCAATCTAATGCAATGAACAGTAAGCGCTTAAATTTATTACAGCTTCCTAAGCCTAGATTGGACTTATACAAAACTTGTTTCGCATATTCTGGTGTTCACTTGTGGAATAGCCTTCCACCAGAACTGAAAACACCAATGAGTCCCTACACATTCAACCGAAAACTCTTTCAATACTTACTTCATACCGACTATATGCCTCCATAAGTCACCTACTAGTATCATTTTTCCACTATCATTCTTCACTGTATGTGTGTGAACGAGACAGTGGGTGAGAG